>QRFJ01000107.1:0-125000 GCA_006176705.1 Cocos nucifera | reverse complement strand
CTATAAGAAATAAAAAGTTGCCTTATAGTAGGACGACATAGTTAAGTCATTCTACTATAAGAAATAAAAAGTCGCCTTATAGTAGGACGACTTACTAAGTCGTCCTATTCTATTATTGGCTACTATTTCTACATGGCGGTGGCTACTATTTCCATATGGCATGGATGGTGCTGAGCCATCACATAAAATCATCCTATTATAGGACGATTTTGGTTTCGATAATATTTTCATAAATAATTTGAAAAAAATATTATTTTAATAATTATTTTTAATTTATATATTATTTTAATAAAATTATCCTTCATAAATAAAATTATTTTTTTTAAATAATATAAAAATAAATTTATTAGGCCGCTTTACCCTATTTATGAATTTTTTTTACTGTTTCCTCACTTGCTATCCCTTATTGGTTGAACTTCCGAGAAATAGTGGGGCAGATTATGAAAGATAAAAAAAATTTATAAAAAATAAAAAAATAAAAAGAGAGATGGCCAACTTTATTACTTATGGGTAAAGTTAATCAAGGCTTTTATTTATTTATTTAGTATTGTTTATTATTATTTTTATTTTTATAATTTTTAAAATAAAAATATTTTAAAAAATATATATATGAAGCTATCCAATCTACCGCACCATTTTGTATGTTTATGGTGTGGGATGAGCAAAAGCAGTAGAAAGGAAGCCATCAAAGAATATTTGAATAGAAAGTATTGAGAAGGAGCAACTATGGAACTACTTTAACTAGTTCTTACTATATACTCTCAAATTTTTGGAAACCTTTACACTGCCTATATGGCCAGATTCTATCTTGTGATACATAATTATTGATAGCATTTTAACCCAATCTGACATATCTCAACCTAAAATTTTTCTAACTCAACCCAACCGGTATTGATTCAACCAAGTGCTAAGATTCTCGTAGAAAATAGAGACTAAGGACCATGCAAACTTAGTTTTGTTTGGATTATGTTTATGTTGAGAGCCAGATATCCATGACAAATTAGTCCTAAAAAAGACGAGCAAGCCTGCAAAACAAATTTAACTTGATACACGAAGACTGTGTTTGATATACAATTTTTGGGATAGCTTTAATTTATTTAAATTATTTATATTTAATGAAAATAACTTATAGTTCATAATCTAATTTTTATTAATAGCTTTCTTATCCAAAAATTTAAATAAAAAATCAGTCATATATTTTTTAGTTCTAAATTTATCTTTTATTTTTTTAAAAAATTACTTATTTACTTAATATTTAAACTTCCTTCTTTTTTTTCTATTCTTTAATATTTATCTATAAAAATCAGAACAACTATGCATTCCATTAATTCTTAATTTAAACTTAAAAAATACCATATAATTTTTATTTTTATTATTTTATAATTTATTTATTTTTTAGTTTAGCAATATTAATTTTTATTATATCTATTATATTTTATTAAATTAAATATTTAAAATAATATTAAAAATAAATAAAATAAAATTATATTTTTTTATATTATTTTATAAATAATAATTTATTGATATAGCTAAATTTTATTAAAAATTTAAAATTAATATAGCTGCAGCTCGCTGTAGCTACAGCTGTATGCGAAACAAGTTTATAGCCCTAAGCGGGTCACTTCTCGTCACGTGCAGTTCACACGGGCCCTTCCCATATTCCATACCTGGCTGCGCTGGCGTGGATAGAAAGGAAAAGCGGCGATGGCAATGATAACGGCGACGGTAACGGCGGTGGGCCCGCCGCCAATCCCCGCCCAAAACCCCCTCTACGGCCGCCGGATTGCCTTCACCACCCCGCTAACTTACGCCGGGCGTCTCACCCGCCTCCTCGAGCTCCGCGGCGCCGCCCCGCTACCTGTCCCCACCGTCGCCGTCGAGCCCACCCCCCGCACCGTCGCCGCCGTCGAACCCTACCTCCGTGGCGGAACTCTAGACTCATTCGCCGCACTTGCTTTCACCTCCCGTACCGGCATCGCTGCCTTCGCCCTAGCCCTCGCCGCGGGCGGTCCGCCGCCGCTCGCCGAGGCCGGGGAGCCCTTCACGGTTGCCGCCCTCGGCAAAGACGCTGAGCTTCTCCACGAGGGCGGGTTCCTCTCCCGGCTTTGCCGGAACACTAGCCGGATTAAGGTTCATGTGCCTGAGATCGCTTCTCCAGCGGGTCTGGTGGCGGCGCTGGGGGACGGGTTGGGGAGGAGGGTCCTGTGCCCTGTGCCGACCGTCGTCGATCTGGAGGAGCCACCGGTGATCCCGAACTTCGTCGGGGATCTGGAGGCGGCGGGGTGGATTCCGGTGAGGGTTCCGGCGTATGAGACTCGGTGGGCGGGGCCCGGATGCGCGGAAGTTTTGGTGAAGTCGAAGGGATCATTGGATGCGATGGTATTCACGAGCTCCGCGGAGGTGGAGGGGCTGATGAAGGGGTTGGAGGCGGCAGGGTGGGATTGGGGGAAGGTGAGACGGCGGTGGCCGGAGATGCTGGTCGGTGTGCACGGGCCGGTGACGGCCAAAGGCGTGGAGAGCTTCGGGGTGCGTGTGGATGTCGTGAGCTCGAGGTTTAGTAGTTTTGATGGAGTCCTGGAAGCTCTTGTTTTAAAGTTGCGGGCATCTAGCGTAGAAAGACGAGCTTAGCTAGTATCTTACTGGTTATTTGATTCTTATCGCGAAGAACTTCATTGCATGAACCTTCATGCAAGACTTACTTAAATTCGGTAGATATCTGCTTGAATTTATTTGGTCCTAATGCGTGGCTCTTTTTTCTTTCTTTCTTTCCTTTTTTTTCATAATAAGGTTGTACTTTACATATGGACTAATGCCTCACACCAAATAGATGAGGAAATGCTTGGCATTTTAGTGATGAAGTGCCCTTGGTTTCTGATCAAATTATAGTTATATCATTGAGCTTTACATATTCTTATGCTGCTTTTAATAGGAGTGTCGGTGATGATGTCGATTTCTTTGAAGATTTATTTCATTTCGGTTGTCTGAAGTTTGGATTTGATGAATGCAGCATCCTTTTTCTTTCCAGGGGTTCAAGTCATGTTTTTTGCTCAATGAAACGAAAGATGATAGTTTTGTCAAATCATTTCAACTATAGCTGTATATCTTCTCGATGCTATTCATGCTGAGGTTTTTCGTGTCATTGCTAGCTACTGTTTTCTTCACCGAATGGCACCATCACTAAATATTCTTGAACGTTATTCATGTTTTTGCTGCCTCAAGTTTTCAGGTAATCTTGATGTATGCCTATTTACTTGTTAAATTTGGGTTTATAATTCATTGACTTTTTTGCCATTTGTGGACAGAACTAAAAGGATCTTTAAAATGGAACGAAAAATGATATTAATATTATTCTATGTTTTAGGAAGAAGAACTGTTGGAATAAGAAAGTTTGATTTGCAGCCCTCCCAGGAGCTTTTAAAATTCTTAGCTAATTGTTGTGCAGATCTGTCGAGACATGAATTGAACTGCTCTCGTTGGAAGCAAAGAAACCAAACTGAGTCATTATAACATGGTTATGACTGCACAAAGGTGGAACTTTATGTATAAGGCAGGCCCAAGCAAAATGGGTTGAGAGCTGTTGTTTTCAGTTTGTAGAAAAGTTAGTCTGGTTATTCAGAAAGAGATTTCAGTTGATGTGATACAGTATGGTTTCCTGTATCCATGATGGCAGAAAGCTTTCATTGCTACGCAGATTATAACACATGCAGGCCCAAGGTTTCTCTTATTTCTGGCAAATTGAATCCTGCAGGATGGCCCCTCAAGTTTTCCCAATGGCTAGAAGAGCATGTGCGGTTGAGAAGTACATATGGTATAAGATTGTTTCTGATAGTATGAATAACGGAGGTTAAATGATTTTGGAAGGTGCAATTTGTACAACTAATTGTAAATGATGTCGTAATTTTTTTAAAGATTGCGTAAGCACCTTTTGATATTTCTAGTCTTTTTTAAGCAAAATGTTTCTAGTCTTTTTGTTCCTTTAATAACTGAGCTTGTAGTCAAGACACCCTTCTGGAATTTATACATTTCTTTTTATTTTAGCTTAGTGAACGGTGTTTCGGTAAACTATGAAATATTTCATATCTAGTATCTAAGGCACTCACTTGTTCAGGCATTTGCCTTACCCAATTATAAGCAAAATTGACCTTGTGTTGCTGTATGGCATACTGTTACTTAAGAGATTATGTGCAATACAGGTTTGCTAAACGGGTTTGTCCTGAATGGCATGGAAATCTTATGACTCAATTTTTGCTAATAGATCCAAGGACACCTAACTTGAATAACACAGTGGATGGTATCACAACAAGCTCATTGCTACTTAGTTTTACTTTCTTAATACAGGGACCCTCCATTGTAAATGTTTCATCTACTTTCAACCTCACCCTTTATTACTTAAAAATGATGATCACAAAAATGGAATGACACACCCTTTCTTGTTCTTTGCTGGCTTCAGAGTCTGGTGGCCACTCCATATATACAAAGCTGTGATGCAACAGAGCTCAGGTGCATTTTCACTTCTACATAATGGACATGATCCCTGGCACTAAAGGCCAAGTATGTGTGACGGGTGCCTCTGGCTTTATTGCTTCATGGCTTGTGAAGCGACTTCTTAATTCTGGCTATCATGTGAGAGGAACAGTGAGAGACCCAGGTGCCATAGCTTCCTTTGTAACTCTCATTTTCATTTTGTTAGTTAATTTTCTGTCTTCACATTGTTTAGGACCTGAACTCTTTGATAATAGTTATGTTACCATGTTTTCATAAATATTATTAGCTGGATAGGATAAAATAAGATGAGTGGTTTTTATAGGAGATTGCAAGAAAACTTCACACCTCTGGGAATTGGAAGGAGCAAGAGAGAGGCTTCAACTTGTGAAGGCTGATCTTATGGAAGAGGGCAGTTTTGATGAGGCTGTCATGGGATGCAAGGGTGTCTTCCACGTTGCATCTCCTGTCCTCAAGGACCACTCTGATCCAAAGGCATGCTACAGCTGCCCCTACCTTTGGCATGTGCATTGCATTTTATATATGTATTCTTTGAGTCAATCAGCACATTGTTAATATTTGTCTGTGTTTTTTTTGTTCTTTCGAGAAATAGAAGCTTGGTGCAAAGGCTCACAGAAACTCCATTTTCCCTTAGATTCATTCATATGACCTGTGGAAGACTAGTACAAGAAAACAAGAAACTGACAAAATAAATGAATATGCTGAACTTAGATTTGACTTTCTCAACATTGGCGATAATTTCTATGCTTGTGATTGTGGTTAATTATGTTCCTTCAGGTGGGAATTTTGGATCCTGCAATCAAAGGCACCTTAAATGTATTAAGATCATGCAAGAAGAACCAAGGACTTAAAAGGGTTGTTCTTACATCATCATCATCTGCAGTGAGAATAAAAGAGGACATCGACCCTAAAGTACCATTGGATGAGACATCATGGAGCTCTTTGGAACTTTGCGAAAGGCTTCAGGTAAACTTGAACTACACAATCCTATTTTCTTACGCGTACCCTAGATTGGATCATTTTATGCCTTGTATGATATTGTATCCAAGATGTTTCCCTGTTACAACATGTACAAATTTGTCTTTCCCATTTAGTTCTACAAGTGTGATGCTATACCTAGTGAATCATGTTTTTGTTCTTACATGCTTAGTTAGGAAGCAGGTTATATTCTGCTTTGTCCTTACAATGACTTTTCTTTGCTATCCAAGCTATGGTATGCCCTCGCAAAAATTCTAGCAGAGAAGGAAGCCTGGGAATTTGCAAAGGAGAATAACATTGACCTTGTGACTGTGCTTCCAGCATTTGTCATTGGACCAAGTTTGCCCCGTGACTTATGCCTAACTGCTTCAGATGTTCTTGGCTTGCTTAGAGGTAATCCAAATCCTGAAGAAGAAGTTTTTTTTACTATATTTCTAAAGGCATGTTTGAGTTAGCACAAGAGACAAAAACTTCTTTAAAAAAACTTTCTAATATTTCAAATATTTTTACTAAGTTATTAGTTTAAAAAACAAAAGATTGATTGATGATTTTTAGTAGGAAAATTTCTTTGGAAAACATTCATGGAGGAAACTAAGTAGGATTTCCTTCCCCCTTCTTTATGGCCTTGGCCTCTTCCATTTTTAGCAACCAAAATGTTCTCCATGATGGTTCCCTTCCTGTCATAAGACATTCTTCATGTGCTTTTTTAGCCTTATCCAAAAAGAGGAATAAAAAGGTCCATTCAATAGCAGGACATCTTTTAGTATCTTAAATCTTAAAAGCAAATTTCTGAACGAAACTTGGTAACAAAGAATATTTTCAACGTAAAGCCTCAGAATGTAGCCTCACATCATAATGCTCTCCATTTAATTCTTGATGCTTTGTTTTGATCCATCTTTCTGGTACACGTGAAGTTTAAGAGAAAATGTTTTGCAGGGGACAATGAGAGGTTTTCATTGCATGGCAGAATGGGATATGTTCATATCGATGATGTTGCACGCTGCCACATTCTAGTGTATGAAGATGCCAAAGCTCATGGGAGATACCTCTGCAGTTCTCCTGTTCTTGATAACCATGAATTAGCTGGCATAATTGCAAAGCGTTATCCATCGCTGCCCATTCCTAAAAGGTTTATTTTCCTGATCGCCTTAAAGATTATCAGTAATCAAGATTTTAAAGTGGTTACAATTTGACTAAAACAAATATAGTTATTAGCAAGAACACCTCCCTGTAGTGGTCGCCTTGCGACCGTAGTTAGAGTTTGACATCTCAAAATTATTCAGCACATGGATATTTTTTTGAGAAATGGCATCTGGAGATTTTTAAATTCACGAAACATGTACTAATAGGCTAGTCCGATAGAATTTGAGCAGAAAAAAAAAAAAATAGGAGACTTTAGAAAGTCTGAAAGGTGTATATTAAGAATTGTATTGATTTGCAGTTGCAGAAAATCAACAAGGATGGGGCATTTTTATAGCAGCAAAATTAACACCAATGGTTCAAATTTCAAACATTTTTTTCACCAAGACATTTTGCATTCGTGCATTTCAAGAACCGTAGTTTTGTTTCATTTTCTTAACGAAAATAGGTGGTGCTTTGCCCTTTCATCTCTCTCAAAGAGTTGATCACAGTTGCATTAGTTTATTACCTGGATTGAAGTTAATCATAATCACTTGTAAGTGCGCAGATTTAAGAACTACTATGGAAAGACGCCTTCCTATGAGTTCAATACGTCCAAGCTGCAGGACTTGGGCTTCATGTTTAGAGGTATAGAGGAGATGTTTGATGACTGTATCAGATCGCTCAAGGAACATGGCTATCATCTTGACTGCTAGTCATTGCAAGAGAGTATTCAATGTAACAATGACATTATGGTAATCATGGGCTCAACAAAATCTTTGAGCATCCTTTGTGAGGGCTACCTTATTTTGAATTCTTATGTTATTAATAAATGAATTCTGAAGTATGTGACGTGTAACCAAGATATGGTGATATTTAGCTCAATTTTCCTTGTATTTTCAACATATGCAGCTTTTGCTATATCTTGGCCCTATATATCTAACCTATTAGGGGCCTTTGAAACTGTTATAATGGTCTGTTTTGAAACATGACAAATACGGTAATATGCTTCAGGTTGTTTAAATGACCAAGTAAAATTGGTCGATTGGTCAAGGTTGGTTTGCTAAATAATTTGTCAAGTAAGCTTTATTATAAAATATTTACAAATCCAGCAGCACATTGTTGGGCTGTTAGGTTGAGTGATGGCAGTAACAAGCAATGTCTCAGTACCTGGGTTCTTGCTTGTTTACTTCCCTCGCAGCCCTTCAACAGGCAAATGATGACCCTCCTTTTCTTCATTGTGTTCAATAATGGCGATTCATCTTGGCACATTGCTGTTATCAAAAACAGGGTGGCGTAACTTCCAACATAGATCCAGCAATCTGCGTGAACTTACCTGAGAAAACAAGTTCGGATTTCATCATTTAGGATATTCAAGAGATCAAACAGAAACTTGGTCAGGTTTACATTTGGATTCTATACCTGCTGGATTGGCATGGGTCGGACAAGCTTTAAAAACCTTATTATAGGCCTCTCATACAGTGACAATTTGTTCATTTTTATTTGGTATGGATCGTTATAAATTGCTAGCGCAGGCTTTACCACATTAATGGTTGTACTTTATCAGTGATAGCTTTTGCTGAACCATGAAATCTCTAACATGGCTCCTTAGGAGAACTGTAGTTCCTCCATGGAAAAATTTAGATTTAATCTCATTCTTATCCCTTCTGTGAGATGATTCTTAAGAACTGGTTGCAATATAAATCAAGAAACTTTGTAGCATGACAAGGCAGAAGGTATATTGCAGTGGCAGAGCTTGTATTTCCATGTGTCGTGGCAATTATGATAGTTCCAGATCAGTTGAAAAAAAATAAAATAATCAATATATAAGGCTTAAAATATTCTACTACCAATGATTGGATTTAAGCATTTTGGATCACGTGGTTCAGATCAATAGACTCCTTGGAGACGTGGCTCAAAATGCTGAAGCCCAATTGTTGGTGGTAGAATACTTCCATTTTATTTTTTTCCAACAGATGTGAAAGCAATGCCTCTCTGGAACTTGTTAAAGCAACAAAATGATTTAGATCTAAAATATAAGCCCACCAGCGGAGAGTGGATGGTCCATCCTGAAACCACATTATCTAACACAATTAAAGGCCAGGCTTAAATGTGGTCATTGCAGAACACTACAATAACCTCTGAGAGATCAAATACAAGCTGCCTGGTGGATGAACGACGTTAAAAAGTACTCACAAAGTTATTGTGCACAACATTCAAAACTCAATTTATCTTTATTTTTCAATGGGAACATGCTGGTGGAACAACATGCATCTGTCGATGAAGATGGTGTAAAACTTGTCGAACGGCGACTGCTAAGATAACAAATGCGTAACGATGACATGCACCTTTGAAAAGAAGATGGATCTGTGTTTCTTACCAGGATGTCACAGAAAAAAATTGGAAATAGATCAATACTTGTTGCCTGAAGGGACTTTCAAAGGGAAATGATGTAAACTCGTCATGAGCACTTTGGCTACAGTACAGAGTTTATTGCTGATTCAAATTCTTATGCCATGGCATTCACATTCAGCATATACTCAAACTCAATTATAATTAATTTTTCCCCCTCAATCATCATGCTACAGAAATTGAAGTCCCTTAATTAATAATGACACTTAACTGGACCTCTCCATTTACACAAGATGAAGAGCAGAACAACATATAAACCTGCGATGTAACTTCCAACCATGACATATAACTAGAACCCATTGATAACAAATTTAATTGCAAGTAGCATGTCGATCTCTAGCTAATGAATATTTTTATCAATTAAAAAAAAAACACCTTAATAGATGCAGGTTTGTACAAAGAAGGGAAAACATGCACATGTTTAAGAACCAGATAGGCCAATATTTATTTTTTATATTTTTAAAATTCATTTTGTGATTGATAATAGTTTAGAGCAATTAGAGATGTCTAGATTCTTCTTCATATCTGAGTAAGAGGATTTAACATTTGCTGAGCGATTGGTATCAAGAAAATAAAAGAGAGAGAACCCGAGAAAGAGTGAATGGATTCGAACAAAAATAATTGACACCAGAAGGGGGAAAGTGATCTGGGCTTGGAGTTCATGCTAGCAAGCCTCGAGGCTTTGTAATAGAATTTTAGTTTATTAGTTGATTATAGACCTATGGTTAATGATTTTATGGATTTTGAGATTATAATTTTTTGAACATTTGAATTTTGGATTTAGAACCTTTGTATCAACACTTGTTTCTTTATTTAATTGATGGGAGATTTTGGACTCCTTGTTATTATATTCTATATGAGTTGGATTTGGTTATGGATTGCCATAGTTGGCTTCATGTTATCATGGGCGGTGCCCTACGGTAGCATGGCTATGTCATTTTCCAGATTTTGGGCATGACAATTATATTGTTGGCATATCAACATTTTGGTTTTCATTTTAGTTTGCATTGAAAATTGGTAAGGTTCTAACTATAAAGATCAATATGCCAGTTATTAGAATGGAGTAAACAACCTTAAAGGCACTACTTTGATGGTACAATTGTACATATAAAGATCACTATGTCAGTTAAAATTATTAGAATGGAGTAAACAACCTTAAAGCCACTAGTTTGATGGTAGAATTGTATATATAAGAGATATTGGTGAGGATGCTATAAATGCACCAACTCACTTTTCCCATTCCTCTAGAATAATTCTAGAGGAAAGACAAAATAATAGGATTTAAATTTTAAAACACGTGCTTCTCAACATGTATAAATTATCAAGTAACAAGAATGTCGCATTTGTGATGCATATGTTTCTTTTAACAAAAAGAAAGGGCAAGTTTTATCTGAATAAGTAATAAATGCAACAGGAAAGGCTCAAAGCTTTGGCCTTATGGTTAACAACATGCTCTAACTATCCTAGCTACCTAATTCACATGGTTTGAAAATAAGACAGGTAAACAAATGGGAAACCAAGTAGAGTTGCTGACGATGTGAGGTGCCTTGCAAGTAAGCACCATAAGGAAGTTTGCATCGTAGATTAGAATAGATGATAAGACATTTATTTCAGTGTTATCATGATGAATTTCTATGCCATACCCTTGATAATACAGCTCAAGATGTACTGAATATTAAAAGGTGTGAGAAAGTGTATCAAACAAAAATATTGGTGGCAAGGTGTTGCAAGCATACGAAAGTAACCTACCTATGGGTCACCTTCTTTTTTTCCAATTGTTTTCACTTTTTGCACTTTTGTTTCTTCTCCTAGACTCTTTCTTCTTGAGCACTATTGACAGTAGCGGGAATGACAGCTTTGCACATTCTTCCATTTTCTTGAATTATAATGCATTACTTTTCTACCTCTTGAAAAAATATCATGTTGTGCATTTCTTCAAGCAACTTAACAAAATGGGAAAGAATACAAAAAGAAAACACAAGAAAATAACAAAGCAGCAACAAGAGATATGCTTTCTTCCCCCCCTCTCTCTTTTTTTATCAGACAGGTGGATTAAATCACCCAAGAGTATATACATCCACAGAAGTTCGAATACAAGTTATCCTGAAGTTGGGAAGAGGTTGAAGACAAGCTGTCCCAAATGATCTAAACATGAATTGGCTAGCCACATAGGATGCCAAATATATATGTTTTCTGATTACAATCTTCATCTATGGCAACACGACGCTAATCAAGAGCCTATATAGAAATCACACAGATATTAAGGATTTGCATTGATAGCGGAAATCAGCCTATGACAGACTCAAGTGGTAAAAATTGGCTCATAAAGCCGACCACCGATGCATGGGACACCTGGTGATAATGCTTATGTAATCATCTCAACACAGTGGCATTCCAATGATCATGAATTACCATTAGTACAGAACAAAAGCATGGCAATCTGAGTAATTTGAGGGACTTGATATTTTTGCTTCAAGGTTTCTGAAGTTCATCAAGAATAATGTCCATTTTTGGACTTGGAAAAAAATTTGAGCACATTGAATACTTCAATTCATAAAGGAAAATATGGCACCAAACCAGTTTCACAAGTGAAATAAAAGTAATATATCTTCATGGAGATAATGAAAAGCATAAGCCAACGCAAAACATTAGAAAAAAACAGGAGAAGATGTTTTCAGAATTTGTTAAAAGACACCGAATCGTAAAGAAGTTCTCATTTTCTAAATCATAATCCTCACGACTTTATCTCTTTCCATCATATTTCTAGCACCAATAACAATTCACACATGCAATATGATTCTCATAAATACTTGTCAAAATTAAGAGTCACTTGCACATTAGATATTGTACTAAAAATTAGAGAACAATATCAAGAAGAATACATCAATAGCAACTGGACTAAAGGTTGTACTCACTTTTTAAACCCAGGGCGAGATCAAAAGGGTCTCTGTGAGTTCTTCTTTCCAAAAATAGCTTCCCAAATCATTGAAGAGAATGGACTTTTCTGGTCCAGATGCTTTGTAACAACTTTCTCATCCACAGCAAAACCTCTCCCCCTCAAAGTCCTTACCTAGCTCCCAGCTTCCTCCATCCCTTTCTCCTTGCAATACCCATCAACCAAACCGGTGAAAGTTGCCATGTTTGGTAGATATCCAGCATCCAACATCTCCATGCAGAACTCAACAGAATCCTCCAATTTCCCCCCTTTGCACAAGCCCTGAATCAGGACTGCAAAGCTAAAAGCATTCGGCACAATTCCATTATTCTGCATCTTCCTGAAAATCCTCTTTGCATCATCAAACTTTGCTGCCTTGCAAAACCCTTCCACCACGGCTGTATAAATCACAACCTCAGGGATTGTTCCCTTCTCACGCATGAACCCGAATAGCTTCATTGCTTCTTGAATCAGTCCATTCCTGAAGAGCCCATCAAGCATCGCAACCACATTAGGGATGAGACCCGTCCCCTTCATTTTTCTGAAATTTTGTCAGCACCTTCAGGAGGGGACTCCAGCGTCACGGAGTATGGTCCAGAGGGCTGTTTTGATTGTTTCTGAGGAGCTTCCTCCACCTTTCCACCACCGCCCGAATCTCCAAGATTCAATTTTTTGAAGGCCGAAATCTTCTCTCCGCTGTCCCCTCAAGGGTCTATTGGGGATTCGGCTCTCCGGTGCTCGACTGCCTCTACCCATTATCCCATCCTAATCTTTGAGCTCGGGGAAGAGATCTTTGGATCCTTCATCGAGTCTCCTCTCCCCTCTCAAAGGCCTTGTCTTTTCCGCGCTCTCCTCATTGCCATCGTCCCCAAAGTTAAGACTTTGAGGAGGAGATCCTCTCTTCTTCTGTCGCCTCTCATGGGCCTACTGGGGCTAGTGCTGAAACACATATAGGATACAGAGCGAAAGAGCACAGCCGCGGTCGAAAAGCTCTCCAAGATCGAATCTTTGGGCAAATGGGAGAGGTTGTTGCAGAGAAGCTTGCTAAACCTAACCCTAGCTTGCATTGCTGCCTTTTTCTCTGCTTCAGAGAGAGAGAGAGAGAGAGAGAGAGAGAGAAGGGGATAGGGTTTTGGGGATAAAATTGCGGGGATTTATGGAATTACTGAATTACCCATGAGTGTGGTTTTTGGGGGGAGATTGTCAGGGGTATGAGGGTAATTTCGTCATGAGAAAAATGGTAAGCGCGAGGAGGGATAAGGTCTCTTTCGTTCAATCATCTTGTCAGCAAATGGGAGAACCATAAGTTTCGGCCATGGGTTCAGGCAGCAGCTTTGGTTGAACTGGAGATTCGTCACAACAAGGTGAGTGTTTTTCTTCCTATCCTCCTTTTTGGTGGACTTATGCTCTCATTTTCATTTCTTATTTAATCTTTCTATTATCATCTGAAGCGACCCTATCGTTTGAATTGTTATACAAGTTGTGAGATTATGGAATCCAAACGTGATTTATTTGTAATCTAGGACAACTGTGTACCAATTTATGTTGATTGTCTATTAGACAACACCAATCACCTGTTTTCTGTTTGTGCTAGTTGTTTATACTTTATTACTTGAAATTCCATCTCTTGGTTTTGTTTTAACGGTGTATCTATCCCTTGGTTAAACTGTGGATGTTGAAAAAATTTTAAAGTAATTTAAGAATTTGACTTCACACCATCTTCAATGGGGAGAAAAATAGCTGCCATTGTTTTGCAATTTATTCTGTTTGGTGTTTGATGGTTTGTTTGTGTCAGTTTTGAGTTCATGAATTTTGATTTAGTTGTTGACTTCTTCTAAAAGGCAAAGAAAACTGCACTGCTTTGAAAATAGCCCATATCAGATTTTAGTCACGATGTTCAAACCAAAATCTTGTTCCAATTGTTGTGGTTCAGGAAGCTTCAGAAGTACTGAATATAAGAGGATTAATATAGCATTGTTCTTTAAAAGAAAAGGAAGAATTTAATAATTTATCTCCTTGCAAACTGGGCCTATTTATCTCATTTAGTTTTCTTCATAACAGTAATCTTCCCTTGGTTTTTCCAATTGGAGGTCTTGGTTTTCGTATTGGATTTATCTGATCAGTGGAAGCAGATTTTGATTTATACACCATAGCTTCAGTTGGGGAAATAAAAGCTCCCTATTCTGGCAATTCAATGTTCTTTTTGCTTTTGATAGTTTGTTCTTACTGTCAGTTGCTATTTCATGAATCGTGGTTTGATTTTTGTCATAGTCAGATCCACTGCTCTGATTAGTCCATTTCGGCATTAAGTTATTTGTACTTAATATTAAATTTTATTCAATTTATGTTATAGAAACCATGGAAAGGAGCAGCGACCAGAAGATTAGTATAATAGCATTCTTTCGAGAGAAAGGGTTTGATGATGAAAGCATACAATTAATGTTCAGAAGATGCAAGTGGCTTGAAGCTGCTGATGGCGAGAGAGCCTGTGAGAACTGGAATTACTTGAAAAGTATTGGGATTCAAGAGAGGAAGCTTCCTTGTGTTGTTTCCAAGTGTCCCAAGATCCTCACTCTGGGCTTGAATGCGAAGCTCGTGCCTATGGTCCAATGCCTTGCAACCTTGGGAACAAAACCTGGCGATGTCGCTTTGGCCATAACCAAGTTTCCCCACATACTCTCTCACAGTGTGGAAGAGAAGCTTTGCCCACTATTAGCCTTCTTCCAGGCATTGGGAATCTCTGAAAAGCAACTTCGGAGGTTGCTCTTGCTCAACCCAAGGCTCATTAGTTACAGCATTGAGACCAAATTTTCTCAGATTGTAGATTTCTTTGCGAGCTTAGGACTTAAAAAGGAAGTGCTGATCGGAAAAATTTTGGTGAAGAATCCATTCATTATGGGTTACAGTGTTGAGAAACGGCTCCAGCCTACGGCAGAGTTTCTTAAGTCAATAGGATTAAATGAGTTTGAGCTTCAAAGGGTGGTTCTGAATTTCCCCGAGGTATTGTGTAGGGATGTGAATAAGGTGTTGAGACCCAATTTAGCTTTCTTAAAGAGATGTGGGTTTTACGATGAACAAATTGCCGTATTGGTGGCTGGATATCCCCCTGTTCTAATCAAGAGTGTCAAAAATTCCCTGGAACCCAGAATCAAGTTCTTGGTAGAAGAGATGGGGAGGGAAATCAGTGAGATAGCAGATTGCCCCGAATTTTTTCGGCATGGTCTAAAGAAGAGTCTGGTGTTTCGACAGAAGGTGCTGAAGCAGAACAACATATGTTGTAGCTTAAGTGAGATGCTCAACTGCAGTCAGAAGAAATTTATTGCCAAGTTCGCCTAACTGCAGGCTCCTTGTGACCTTTTTCTTTATCCTTTTCTCTTTGTTCTTTAGCATTTTTAGTGTAACAGCTTGAGCATATCTGTCTTGTGTTTACCTTGGATGAATTGAGTGATGCAATAGCAGCAGGTGTCGGTTCTTGGTAGTGTCCTGCTCCCATTTTACCCCTTTATGGTTATGTATTCAAGGCTGCAGGAGGTAAGAGCTTTATCGCGTTAATTATAATTGAAGTGTACAACAGCTCTGATAATTTGAGACATTTGATGATGTCCATCGTTCCGCCATTAGCTAACCTATCTGCATCTTTATCCAGTGCACAGTGTGAAGGAGTTATCCTTAGTTTCAGTCAAGCATTTGCTATTTTCTTTCTTTTTGACTTTTTGGTAGCAAACATTTGATATTTTCTTCGATGAGATGTGAGCTCCAATGGTGGAGCCTTGTGATTTGGTAGGATATGCATAGCCGATGCCTGATCATCTTAATGATCTTGATGTTGAACAAGTGCATACTTCGAGCCGATTGTAGTATGTGGAAAGTCTATCTTCCGTCTAAAGAGAATTGTGGTGCAACATTATAGAAGCAAACAGCTACAACAGGATGTGTGGTTACTCTATAACATCCTGAAGTCCTGCTTCATGTTGTGCCTTGGTCCAAAGGCCATGACAGGAAACCATCTACAGCTGAGGGTCTCCAGGATGCCTCATTATCATTAGTGGAAACTCATTGCTGTGGGATGTTTAGCTTCCCTTGAGATCGGATGACCTCGGTTCCATGGATCTTATTACCATGCATCATTAGATTCAGAATTCTGCAACTTAAATAAGATGGAAAGATACACCGATAGAAACGATCAGTTCCAGTGAGTGCTCAAGCTTCAGGTGCCCTATGCCCATTTGCTTCCTATCTTTTCCCTTCATAATCTCTCCCTAGTGGGAATTTTGCAAAAATGGTCCTTATTTTTGTTTTCTATTTCTATTTTATAAGTTCCACGTTTTTGAGTGCTTTTTATTGATTATTGAATGTATATATGTGCTGAGCATACAATACACATTTAAGTAAAACTTAGGATGAAAATATATGAAAATTTCAAAATTAGACCGTTCTTGCATGAAAATCCAAAAATGACTCAAATATGATGGACAAAAACAAAGTGGATCATCTCTACAGAATTTCTTCAAAAGATCTGCCCAATGAAGCTATCAAATAGATAACATTTTTGTTCTATTTATGCCGGCTCTTATTTTAGTTCAATATCAGGTGTCGTAATTGATGGGTGCAAGATTATTATCATTTTTTTTTCTTTCTTTTGGAGAATAAAGGTTCAATATCAAGTTAAATCATATAACAAGATCATAGGACCCTTAGGTACATTGAGAACTTGAGATCTGAAGATCAGCATTAACTATAAAAGTAATTTACATGTAATGATCAGACTTATTACATCACTATCATGTAACTTGTGATATTTGTCTCGAAGTTCCAAGTGTTCTGTTAAAAAATATTGTAATAATAACTTCTCAGGAAATGAAATGGTGCAAATACATGCTTTTTCATGTGATGAATTAATCATTTGATTGGACAACCCTTGATTATAACAGTATATTGCTGTCTTGTTCAAACCAATATCTGAAATTTCCATCCATTGGGGTTCCTATAAGAAAATTATTCCAATTCCAATGAGCAACATTGGTTTTGCTGAACCTGAATCTTTCTTCAGGGAAAGACAATGGAGACGTTCGCCATTGAGTGAGGAGTTAAGAGACTAAAAGTAAAATGGAAGTATTCACCTAACATGAAGATGTCTCGGTCGATATGTTGCTCCCAGGCAAAAAATATGAAAAGAAAGAAACTGTATGATTTCTTTTTTCGGAACTTGATCATTTCTCGAATTGAAATTTGGACCAGCATGTATCAAATGATCAAAACATCATTCATAATTCTTATTCAATTTAAAATAGTGAACTCAAGTTATAAAGTTACTGGGGACGGTATCAATTACTCAAGTTCATGTCCAGCCTTTACCTAATCTTTCTAGTTTTCATTCAGTCTAATTATTTGAAGACTATTTTAATAATAAGATTATATCAATTTTGAAATAAATAGTATGATTGTTTAAATCAGCATGATTAGTTAACATGGTAAACTAAGTTGTTAGGTTTGAACCCTATCCTCATACTAATTTTCGAAGTAACCAATTAGTAACATGGTAAGCTTAAGGATAAAATTCACCATACCTGTACCGGTGAAATCTCACTCTTATTCTTTATGGTATGATATGATATGCCTGTGCCAATATATAACAAATTAACTTATCAGTACGCATTCAAGATGATATGGTATGAAATGTACCGGATGGTTTGGTCCGATACCGAATTTTTCATGCTCAAGGATAAGCCTCTATGCAATGATTAGGTTAATCCATTCTGTCCTAGAGGTCACGGGTTTGAAATGAGGACTCACCCTCTCCATATATTAGAGTAAGGCATGTGATCCTTCTCAAACCCTGTAATGCCCCGTCCACTGGACCATCTTTTATTAGCATGGTAAACTTAAATTGTTAAGGGATGTACCCCCAAACATCCCTCCAGTCAACTATACTTCTAATTAACTCAACTCACTCATCATTTTATGTTTTTTAGGTTAAAGAACTGGCTACACAAGTATCAATTGCTTTATTGTGGCTAGCATTAAAGAATGACATGATGGAACCACAAGCTCCAAAAAAGTTTTTAGTCACCGAATTCCACCAATGATGGTTATCAATAAAATGCTGGTGAAGACCTAAAATTTCTGCTGCACGGACACACTCCTACCATGGATTTGTACACGATAATACACAAATGAATAACTTTACTGTTGGAGGATCACGCAATGCAATATTTGGATATTTGTCACCCATAATTAAGAAGAGATGGTTTTCCATTATTTAGCTAAATCTCTATGCACAAGGTATTTGAAAGTTGATTTGCATGGTGACCATTCAACACACTTATCAAGCTTTCTTTTAAGGCATTCTCTGATGGCTTTTTGCTGGGCTTCTGGCATGCAGTTGCAAACCATCTCCATGAGGTCAGACAATTCTAGATAAGCATCTTTTGCGTAGTAGTATAAAATCTTTGGCAGAACAATCTTCTTTTCCTTTCGGACTGAGACATTAACTTGAATGAACTCAGCTTTTGCAAGCTCAAGCTCCTCATTGATACCTTTCGCAGTGTAGAGTCGAACCTAAAAGATTTGATACAGCATTATGTTCAGATCCAGCTCAAAGAAAGCTTGAGAGAATAATTTTTTAGATTCATAAATGGTTGAGTGTAGAGAAATAATAATACGAAGTTATGCTGAAATTCATACAGGAGGATCAGAGCATGCTCCTGAACAAAGAGCAAAATGCGCGAGTGGCTCAGGACGATCAAGAGCATATGGATGCTTGCCATTGCCATTTGTGAACTTTGCTGCTGGTGAGAATATCGAGCGCAGCCACTGTATATGGATGTCAAGAAACAAATGTGAGCATAAACACTTTGCTTTTATGTGGTTGAGAATGCAGAACATACATTCGCAAGACGAGTTTAAAGTAAAATTCAGAAGCACCAGAGCATGTGTTCAAGTCCTTGTGAATCTTGCATTTCTGGCTCTTAATCAGATAATTCTCTTTTAATTGGTGACTAAAACAACTCTGGGCAAAGGGCCCCCCTTGAAGGTTAACAAAACTAGACAATAGGAAGGGAAACCTATAATATAGGTTCCATAGCCTCGCCCACAAATTAGAGAACGACATGTCAAACTAATTTAAGAATTTGAAGGAGTTGAGGTGAAGAGGAAAGACACAAGATTTGATACATTGAATTCCTCTTTTTCTGTATTTTATTAGTGACGGTCAACAACATGGTGACCATTTAAAAGTAATAGAACAGAAATAGGAATTACTTAGATGTTAGGCGATCAGAGCTGACCTGAACCCTTTTTTTTCTTTTTTTTTTTTGACTTAGCTAGTAAACACTAAATCATGCTAGATCAGTTGTCCAAATACAGATCGCTGGCCCTTCTCTTAAAATGTTGCCTGACATGAGGGTGCCAACTAGCTTGGTAAAGACACTGGGTGTCGATACCACTGATCCATCACCCTCCCCACTTTGTCCTAGTTTCAAAGAAAAAAAAGAATGTTGCCAGTCATAGCTTGCAAATTAATTAGACAAATGGAATGTGTCTGTCTGAAATTTTCAGAATAAAGCCCTCTTGCCTTCATATTTATTTAGAAAGAATTTTGTTTAATTGATTCCTAATTTAGTCAACTGAAAAGCATGGCAATTATTAATGCATCTGGTGAGTACAAAAAAAAAACCTATAGATATATTTATTAGAAAGAATTTTGTTTAATTGATTCCTAATTTGGTCAACTTTAAAGCTTGGCAATTATTGATGCATCTGGTGACTACAAAAACCTATAGATATATCTATTAAATAAAATTTTTGAAAAATATATGTTGGATAATTTTTTTGGGTACTAATCTAAATCGATCTTAAAGGTGATGTGAAGATGAGAGACATACCAATGCTGGACGATGAGTTTGGCATCCAAGAATTGAACTCTGAATAACATTAGCATTTATTGAACGCCCACCTACATTATAGGTTGCCTGTCAATGGAAATCAACATAACTTAGAGAAAGATCATATGTTTGGTTAAGTTATGACTTAGCATACCATAATGCTTACTTTTAGGATTGAATATGTACTCTTCATGTGACTCTCATGCAGTCCATAAGCTAAAAATGCCTGAGAAATCTCAACAAACATGATAAAATAAGCCTGTAGCATAACATACGAGACATATTGCTCATGTCTCCACAGAAAAAAGTATGCAAACCTAACATCTAATCTCAAGATTAACCCTCATGTAAACATACATGCATCACCAAGGCATTGTGAATGTTGACCCAGAAAGCAAGTTGCTCGTCATGCTTCAACTTTCTTGGGTCAATCTTCTCAAGATGTTGAATAAGGGATCTACAAACACAATTATCAAACAAATTAAGGAGTTTGCCGTAAGCCATGTATCTTTCTTATACTAAGGCTTTTAAACAGTTTGGTGATTGTTGAGGTAATTGATTACCTGAAAATATTGAGCATCTTAGAGGCATAACCAAATCTGTCACCATCAATATGTATCTGTGGAATTTCTACCATATCATTGTACTGAAAGCTCTTAAGTGATTCAGATTGAGAGGGACTTGCTGTAGCTCCATAGTGGCACTGAGGACTCCAATTATCACAAGGATCCTGTGGAGAAAATGTGCTAGAAGAGGACACAGATGGAGTAGGTGAAGCCATCTGCTCAACATTTTGAGCCTGAGGATTTGCAAGTGTGCAATAAATAGCAGAAATGCATCGGATAATATCTTCAGAAAGTTTGCAACAAATCTCAGGCACATGGTCGGTGATGGAGGCACCAAGATGATCTGCCAGACTTCGATGTCCAGAAACAGATTTTGGCATATCCTGCAAAATACTCGACATATATGCAGCATGAATCAGATGATACCCTTTTGGTAAAGTTACATAATTCTTGTAACAATGAAAATTAGAACATCATTTGTGTATGTTGGAGGCAACTTATACTAGATCAGAACAGGGGGAGAAAATGACAAACTTAAATGAAATTTATAAGCACATAGGAATCACTAAAAAAATATACATCATGCTAGGAATTGACAAAATCAAAACTGTATTATTGGAAAAGGTGGTGTTGTCTTCATCATGAAAATCCATCAACTTAGGTTCATAATATGCAGGATGACAAAAGAATCAATTTTTACAAATTATGTTAAGCAGGATAATACAGACCAAAGCCCAAAATATATGATTACTTTTAAAGTTTTGAATAAATTGAGTAATTATATAAAGCTACAAGCAGTTAGTTCATTACCTTGAGTGTAGGAACTGCACTGTTTTTACTTTTAACTGTCCAAATTTGGAGCTTTCCAGAAAGCTCATGAGGGCATCAAAATTAACCATGAGATAATAAAAAATCATGTTATATTCAATAGTAAAGAGAAAGCAGAATAGTATTTTTCATAATGCTTAGATATAAATAATGACTGCGAAGGATAAAAAAATCTATGCATGTTGCAAAGGATAAAACAGATATAATTGGCTTACATTCTTGAGATCTGAACTAAATGCCAAATCATGTGCAGGAGAATTTTCAGTATGCCTGCAATTGGAGGCAGTCTCCTCAACTCTCTCAAGGCTTTGAGAATGACATGATTTGTCAACTACTGGATCAGGACTAATGGAATGAGTTGCTTGATGTGATATCTGAATTGTAGAATCTTGTCTTAGAGGTCCTGCATGACATTCTGCAGGAGACCTAGAGGCATGGTCTGCAGCAGTAGAGGAACTAGCTAGATATTGGTCAAAAGCAGTCCGATATAGTGAGAGAAGGTACCGTTCCAAATGTATAACTTCCAACTCAAGAGCAGAGATCTCCTTTACTAATTCTACAACAGACTGCATGGAACACACGGAAAGGTCAGTCATTCGCAAAATTACAGTCAGTATATATACAATAGTAATTTACATTGTCACAAGTTATAGGGCACATAGATGACAAGGGAATTCATGCTTTGAATAAATAATATTACAATTAGATAATATTATTATCTAGCCACAATAGAAAATGGTTAATATTATGTTTGTTTAGCATGAGGATATCCAGCCACATAGAACCATTTCAATGAACATAGTAAAAAAAAAAAAAAAAGCCCACAAGCCACTTGACAAATATTTGGGATTGGTTACAGTTTCCTTCTTTGCCATTTCTTTCTGTTAAAGGATGCATCATTTGTCAACACAAGCTTCGCAAGCTTATTCTCACAAACTCGCATCCCCCCACTCCAAAATAAATGTGAAGAACACCTTCATTTTTCCTAACCCTTTGATGCATCAACTCTCTGCAACTTTACCCTCAATTGATTAATCACCGTGCTTCCTAATGCAATCATATTTAAATGATCCTTCCTATTTATTTTTCATATATTTCCTCTAGTGTTCTCAACTCCGACGCTCATCCCCTGCTGACCCAAAACAGCAGGGCATTTATATTATCTCAGTACTGCTACCCATCACCCATCAGTCTACCAGGCTGACATGGCAGTAGGGAATTAATGCAGTACAGATGTGGTTTGGCGGCGTCGGTGGGCCGTGCCTACTGCTCAGCCAATCAATGATTTCCATGTTGGACTGGTGAACAGAGTGGTGATATGGTGGATGATCTTTAGTATTTTCCTTATTTCACATGCAATACTGTTCAACACAAAGAATATCAGACTAAAGAAGGAACTCTGAACTCTGATAGATTTATGAATCCAGCAGTAACTCACTAGTGTTTTTTTTTTTCTAAAGAAGTTTATTAGCACTGTCTTTTTTCAACATGTTCTTGTGTAGAACCATGCAATTACAAATTTCATAGCTTAAGATTGCAAAATCAAGCAACTGCACTAACTTTTTTTGTTCCATATTCACTCAAGTTATTCTCTGAATAAAATATTCACTTAAGCTACTCCAATAAAGAAATCTACCTCAGATTGTCGAAACATTTAAATACAAGTATTTATTAACAAGCATGCGCATACTGACTGTTAAACTAAATCTTGGATCCTACGAAAAATTCATGTATCCTTGAATCTGAAATAGGTCTTAGGAACAACCTTGGAAGCTGGAGTTTCAGTTGAAGCAATAGACATTCTCGAGGTATACCCTGATATCCTCTCTTGAAAGCACATAGAATTTTGGTCATGTAATATTCTCTCTATGTGGATAGTCTGCATGGTGATATTTAATAAGGAAAGATGAGATTCATAAACATTTATCCAAGATAACATATATATATTTACACAACCCGTCCTCCTTGAACTTCCAGTGACTTCAATTTTTTAGTAGAGCAGATAAGTGATTAAAAAGTCTCCTATTCACCTCTTATTGCCAAGCAAGACATTATCTTATATATGCTTGACTGGCACATCTATACACTATATAATATAATCAGCTAGAAATGTACCCAGAATAAAAAAATAAATCTTTTGTATTGACGCAGAATCTGATCGTCGTTAGAATCGGCTGGAGCGGTGGTGGACAAGGTCGCCGCCGGGGACCTGCAAAACAAAGTCCCGTCCGGAGCCGATGGGGGGTGGCTCCGGCAGGACTCTCCGATGATCAAGTCAGCTCTGGCTAACAGGAATGGAGTGCTCGAGAATGATTTTCGCAGAGCTTAGAGATGAAGAGGAGATCTTAGAGATTAGAGAGATTAGAGTTAGCGTATCTGGAGGGTCCTTTTTATAGCGGAGCTTGATGGTGACAGCTGCAGCCGCGTGCTAGCGGGCCGCTCGAGATCCGGCGGAGTTAGTCTAATGGAAAGGTACCGTCTGCAGCGGGTTGATGGTGATAGCCATCGTCGCTTGATAGCGGATCGCTGTCGCTTGCGGCGGACTGATGGTGATGGCTGCAGCTGCCTTGATACTGAGCCGCTCAGAATCGAATGAAGGGTTGAAGGGCTTCGACGTGAGCCCATTTCGGAGGAGTTCGGACTCCTGAAGAGGAAGCTCGGAAGGAGTTCGGCTAACGTAGGCATCTGACTGGAGGTGCGTGGCTAAGGCTCGATCGCTGGGAAGTTCGATAGGAGCTCGGTCGGTGAGAAGTCCGGCCGGGGGATAACTACTGAGGAGTTCGACCGCTGGGAGTCCGAAGGAGCTCGGCCGGCTGAAGGGATGGCCGCTTGAGGAGTTCGGCCGAGGGACGACCGCTGAGGAGTTCGGGCACTGAGAAATTCCATTAAAGTCCGACCACTTGGAGTTCAAGGAGTTCGGCCGCTAAGCAATTCGGCCGACTGAAGGGGTTCGAAGGAGCTCGGTCGGCCGAAAGGGATGTCTGGGAGGAGTCCGGCTTTTGAAGAAGTCCGACCAAAGGGAAAGCTTGGAGGGAGTTCGGCTCTTGCAGGCGTCTCGCTGCAAGGGCACGGAGAGAGTTCGGCCCTCGTAGGAGTTCGACTGAAGCTCGGCCGCTGAGGAGTTTTGCGAAAGCCTAGCCGCTGGGAGTCCAAAGAGTTCGGCCGCTGGAAGCCCAAGGGGCTCGGCCGTTGGGAGTCTAAGGAGTTCGACCGCGGCTACTGATTGTATTAGGTAGAGTATCGAACTGAACTTCGGCAGGAGCGGGATTTATCCCCAACAATAGTCTCCCTACTCCCGAGTTCGAAGCTCGAAGGAAGGGAGTGCTAAAAGGGCGACTGCCGAAGTCCTCTTCCGGACTTCGTGCTGGTTCAGGTCGGAGTTCGAGGGGGCTCTGATTTGCAGCTGGGGTTGATGCGGTCGCTCGGAAGAGATTTTATCTCTGTCCGAGGTCGTCCCGGACGCTCTGACCGAGGTTGGCTCGGGTGCTCTGGCCGAGGCTGATGGAGATTCCGTCTCTTGTAGACTTCGGAGCTCGAATTCAGACTTTGCTCGCGTTAGGACGAGGTCCTTCTCCTATTCCTAACGAACTGTGGGGGCACATGCGGACCGTCGTCCGAGCCTCTTCCCCCATCTCGTCTAAGATGAACGAGGCCTTCACTCGGAAGAGATCTTAACTCGATCGCTTGGGAGAGATCTTATCTCTGGCCGAGGTCGCTTCTCGGGAGAGATCTTATCTCTAGCCAAGGTTGTCGCTCGGGAGAGATCTTATCTCTGGCTGAGGTTGCTTCTCGAAAGAGATCTTATGTCTAGCCGAGGTTGTCGCTCGGGAAAGATCTTATCTCTGGCCGAAATTGCTTCTCGGGAGAGATCTTATCTCTGACCGAGGTTGCCGCTCGGGAGGGATCTTATCTCTAGCCGAGGTTGTCGCTCGGAAGAGATCTTATCTCTGGCCGAGGTTGCTTCTCAGGAGAGATCTTATCTCTAACCGAGGTTGATGGTCTTTGACCTGCTCGTGCTAGGACGAGGTTCTCCTTCTGTTCCTAACACGGCGACTATTAATTGCTTCTTTCCCTGTTATCACATAGTTTTCGTGCCCAGAAACAGTATATTATTGAAAGGGAAGAACTTTATTGAAAGAAAGTTACTGGCAATGTATTCCCGAATTCTTTGTGATTCAGGGTCGTGGTAGCGTTGTTTCTCCGCGCTTCTTCATACGGACGATCTTTTCTATCTCATGCTGGCCTCCTCACTTTGGAGTATGCTTCTCTTGGCTTCGATGCTGGGACCTGGGGTAACGTTGACGATGCCGTGAGGCGGCCGACCTTGTCGTTTCTTATTACGGCAGTGTCCTTTGCCGATCTTCGGGCTGGCGTCGAATGAATTTACCCAGCCGCCCCTTTCTAATGAGCTCCTCAATTTCGTCTCGGAGTTGGATGCACTCCTCAGTGTCGTGGCCATGGTCGCGATGGTAGAGGCAGTACTTGCTTCGATCACGTTTGTTTGGGGAAGACCATAATCCTTCTGGTTTTGACAGTTGGTTCTTAACTTCGGTGAGAATCTGAGTTTGAAGAGCGTTAAGGGGGGCGTAGTCGTGGAATCTTTTGGAAGGAGGGCTTCTTCGTACTTCTCTGTGAGCTCGAGGAGTTCGAGCCCGTCTGCTACCGGAGGGAGTTCGTGAGCGCGGTCAAACTTCGTTCGGCTCTCCATTGCCTGCCAGCCGCTCCCTTAAGGCTTCTTCGTCCTTCAACTTGAAGGCTTCTTCCATACGGGCATATCTCTCGACCCAAGCCAGCAGATCGGCAAAGTCCGTGGGATATCTTTTTTCCAGGGAGAACAGCAAGTTATTTTTCTAAAGGCCGCCCTTGAGTGCGGCCATCGTAACAGACTAGTCTAAGTCCCGGATCTCCAATGCCGCGACGTTAAACCGGATGACGTAAGCCCAGATGGATTTCTCTTGCTTCTGCTTGACGTTCATCAGAAAATCCGAACCTCGACGCGGTCGTCGGCTGCTGATGAAGTGGACCGCGAACTGACTGCTCATCTGATCAAAAGAGAAGATCGTACTTGGCTTCAACGTCGAGTACCAGTTTCTCGCTGCTCCCTTTAAGGTAGATGGGAAGGCTCGGTACAGCATGGCGTCTGAAGCACCGTGAAGCAGCATCATGATCCGAAAAGCCTCCAGATAATCAACCGGATCAGAGGTCTCATCGTAGCTTTCAAGTTGAGAGAGCTTAAAGTTCGGTGGGACGTGCTCTTGCATTATCTGGAGGGAGAAAGGGGGATCGGCGCGGACGTCGGCATGATGAGCCGGGGCGACGTGGCCGGGCTCTTCAATCCGCCGATCCATCTTCCGCAGTCTATAATTAAGGGTGTCGTTCTGATCGCAGATCTTGGGGGACTTTCGGCTACAAGCGGAAAAGGTCTCCTCCAGAGGAGAATCATGATCCGAACATGGATCCCCGACCCTCTGTTTCCCTTTCCAAGGGGCGGCGGGCACACCGGCCTGAGTACCCTTTCCTAGGGCCGATTTTCGACATCCGAATGGTGGATTTTCTGGTGGAGTCGCCACCGAAGGCTACTGCATGGCCTGCATTGCATCCACGAGGCCATGGATCTGTCAGACAAGCAGGTTGAACTGCTCCATATTTACCATGGGTACGGATGGAATCTGAATTGCCGGGGCTGAAGCAGGGGCTGACGGATCTGGACGGGATCGGGACGCGGGGGTCGCCGATCGCCGAGTCGAGGCTCTCCTAGGAGGCATTTTCTCTTTGGGAGAGGGCTCTGATGAGGAAGAAGAGAGATCTCCTGAGAGAGAGAAATCATCGCCGAGCACTCATTCAAGAATAAGGGAACCTCGGAGGTTTGGGGTGCTCTTCCTCTAGCGCCAATCTATTGACGTAAAATCTGATCGTCGTCGGAATCGACTGAAACGGTGGTGGACGAGGTCGCCGTCGGAGATCTGCAAAATAAAGTTCCGTCCGGAGTCGGTGGGGGGTGGCTCCGGCAGGACCCTCCGACGATCAAGTCAGCTCTGGCCAACAGGAATGGAGTGCTCGAAAATGATTTCCGCAGAGCTTAGAGATGAAGAGGAGATCTTAGAGATCAGAGATATTAGAGTTAGCGTATCTGGAGGGTCCTTTTTATAGCGGAGCTTGATGGTGACAGCTGCAGCCACGTGCTGGTGGGCCGCTCGAGGTCTGACGGAGTCAGTCTCATGGGAAGGTGCCGTCTGCAGCGGGTTGATGGTGATAGCTATCGCCGTCTGATAGCGGATCGCTGTCGCTTGCGGCGGACTGATGGTGATGGCTGCAGCTGTCTTGATACTGAGCCGCTCGAGGTCGAATGAAGAATTGAAGGGCTTTGACGTGAGCCCATTTCGGATGAGTTCGAACTCCTGAAGAGGAAGCTCGGAAGGAGTTCGGCTAACGTAGGCGTCTGGCTGGAGGTGCATAGCTAAGGCTCGATCATTGAAGAGTTCGGTAGGAGCTCGGTCGTTGAGAAGTCCGGCCGAGGGATGACTGCTGAGGAGTTCGACCGCTGGGAGTCCGAAGAGCTCGATCGGCTGAAGGGACGGCTGCTTGAGGAGTTCGACCGAGGGACGACCGCTGAGGAGTTCGGACGCTGGGGAATTTCATTAAAGCTCAGCCGCTTGGAGTTCAAGGAGTTCGGCTGCTAAGCAATTCGGCCGGCTGAAGGGGTTCGAAGGAGCTCGGCCGGCCGAAAGGGATGTCTGGGAGGAGTCCGGCTTCTGAAGAAGTCCGGCCAAAGGGGAAGCTCGGAGGGAGTTCGGCTCTTGCAGGCGTCTGACTGGAAGGGCGCGGAGAGAGTTCGGCCCTCGTCGGAGTCCGACTGAAGCTCGACCGCTGAGGAGTTCTACGAAAGCCTGGCCGCTGAGAGTCCAAGGAGTTCGGCCGCGGCTACTGATTGTATTAGGCAGAGCATCGAACTGGACTTCGACAGGAGCGGGGTTTATCTCCAACATTTTGTAAGTTAAGAAAGGAAATCTTTGGAAGTAAATCAACATCGGATCTTGGTGCAATTGTTTGGAGACAAATTGTTTGATGTCTCTTCAGTTGTCCTAGTTCTAGTATAATTGTACCAAAAAATAAAGCTTGTTTAACATGAATTTTTCTCTGATTTCTTGCAAATTCAACATTTAATAAATTAAAATTGTAATCCTAGAGGTATTCTAGCTAGCATGCCCTAAAAAACCAGTCACTGACTTTAACTAGTAGCTAGCACCAATTTAGCAAAGCACATTATAATGCATCAGTACGGAAGGAATTCTTGCTTGAAGGGCCTTAAAGAGATTTTTTTTTTTTTTTTTTGAGATAACAAGGAATTTATTAATCTCCATCTCTTGAAGTTTTGAAGTAGAACCAAATTAAACGATGACTTCATTGCTTAAGGAAAGCATGAATCCCATAGAAATGATGTTAAAAGGAAAAAAGCCAAGTTGGCAGTGATCAACTCACTAATAATACCTGGACTAGTTAAGCCAAGGCTTTGTTATTTTATAAGAAACAATACTTTAGCATTTCATGCTATCACTACAATGTCTAATCGAGAACTTATGGTTTTCCATTTTATGGAAATGATAAATTTTGACTGTAAGTTCTACCATTATCCAAGGCTTTACATGGATAGCCATACAGAGCAAGGTCTTACAGCTAGAGTTATACATGGAAAGTATTTTGATAAGAAGAGCTTCTCCTATAACATAGGATGAATCAGTTGTTTATGTGTTTCTTCTTCGTTCTTCACTATAACTCTTGGCTCATATTCTGATTGAAACTCAGCAATGTCTTCCTTCAACAGAAACTTTAATTGAACTTAGTATGAAAGTGTTTCCACTAATCATAGGCAAGAAAAAGGAGCAAAGTTCTAATGGAGTCGGATAAGACAAATAGAAGAAATTTTAGAAATACATTTCCATAGAAAAAGTAAATGGAGGAGATATTCATTTCTTGCTTGAATAGTTAAACTAATGAGTTGCTCTTGCTCCCCACCACCACCTCACACACACACACACACACAAAAAGGAAGAAGCTGACCTAGTTCGCTACTTCATACAGGGGCTTCCCTTTTTGTTCTATGCTCTTCTATCATTTTCTAATTTTTCTGATAAGGAGACCTCCTTAAATGCACACACACTCAAGTAAGGCTTGATTTATGTTTTCCTTTTGAATATCAAAACAAAAGGGAAAAAAAGAAGCTTATGCATATCACAAAATGATTGTTTCAGCATTCTAGTCCTTGGACCACAATATCCATTCCCAGTGGAGGTATAAGATATAATTCAATGAAGATCAGAGTTGGATGCTTACAGGATTTTGGTAGGATAGCCCAGGTGAGATGTTTAATATATCTTCATATGTTCCTGATACGCTGGAACTGAATGTGCAATAACATAAAAATAACGCAAGAAGCCATGTCAATATTGCAAGCAACAATACCAAGTCTAAAGAAAAAAAGAATCCATGAAAACACTTGGTTTGAGATTTAATTTACTTCCTTTTTTTTAAGAAGAAAGAGATTTAAGATACTTTGATTCTGGTGGAAGAAACTTAAAGAATTGGAGTGCTTTCAGATTTAATTGCTATTAATTTGCATATTTACAAGAGTTACTAACTTTTTGTATCTCTTTTACGATTTGAGAGAGGTGTAAAGATATGTAATAAATTTTGTCATTTACGTTTAATGTAAAATCAAGCTATAAATGAATTAGCCTGAAATAATAGATGACAGCATCAGTTAGAATAATAAAATTACATAAACTTAATGCACAAGAGATCGGTTACAGAATAGTTTTCATGATTCACAATTTGGGAGATATGTCAATCCATGGAAAGACTGTTTATGCAGAAGGGAGAAAAAAGAAATGTGAAGTTGAAAAACAAGAATTCGCCGAGCATCTTTCCAAAAGAGAGAAGACAACATAGGTCATAGTCATGCTAATGTGTTGACAAGTATTCAAGGGCTTGTATTTGTCAAGACATGACTGGTGGAGGTAGACATGCTCATAAGCATGTATATAAGCATTTTACTCTCAATAGAAGTAACATACTTCAAACATCTTTCCATTCTCATGGATGGTGTTTTACTTATTTCACTTTTGGCCAGCAACTCCAGTAGATTTCCGATACTTGAATGTGTAAACAGGTGGAGCTTCCCACCTTGCTTTAAAAAAACTCGCAAGCATAAATAATTCAAGATGACTCTGAAGCATGCTATATCCAAAGTTTTATGAGATGATACTTTTAAGCTTACATCTACTTCCGAAGAAAGAGAAACAACAATCAAAGGCAACATATGTAAAGACAGTCACATTGACGAAACAACAAATAGCTAACATGCTTCGTGAGCCCTGTCGTCACAAATTTCCTCTATTTATTGGGAAAACCTTCCATGAAAAATTGAGCATGATAGCAACACCATCAGGATTCCATACGGTGTTTTCTCACCAATAATAAGAGACATGTTGTTATTGTTGCTGTGAATAGCAAACTTTTCTGTCATGGAATTACCCATTTGACACCCAATTCAGTCAAGAAAGCAATTTATCACCACCCACCATATAATTAATTTTTCAAGAAACTTAATCAAAATTTATCTCTATTAATTACTCAAAATGTATGTTCATTAATTTGTAAAATCTATACCTTTAAAGAGAAAAGGGAACTTGGCAGTATATTTGAGCATGTTGATCAAAATATCTACCTGCGGAAATGCTGCTCCCGGGTGGAAGAACTTGAGAGGCAATCAATTCCTGGGTTTTCCATAACATCTTCTCCCATTGAAGTGTCTGTTTTCTTGGTCCTCTGCATTCCTACCTTTCCAAAAACCTGAGAACCCAATCAGAATATGTTAGTCCATGAACTAAAGGAATATAAAATTACCACTGAACCAATAAAAGCAACCATTTAGTTCAGATTCTCACAAAACCTTAGCTAAAAGTAAAAACATAAGCCACCAAAAGGAAGAACATGACCATTATAGACAAACCTATAATCCAAGAGAATCCAGGAGATGGAAAATGCCCATGAATCCAATCTGGAACTAATGAGGAAGGAAGAAGAAACCTCACCTAAGAAGTCCAAAGGCTATCCTTATCCAGCCCTTTATGTGAATCTGGGAAATAAGCACTTGAAACTCATATGGAGAGCCCCTCTAACTGCACAAATCTTTCTGGGAAATGAGGGAGCGAACAATGGGCAGGACAAGGTAGAAGACACTTCTGATAGCGATGGGGAGTTTTAGCTTAGAGTGAGGGAAAGAATAATTCTAATAGAAATAATGTATAGAAACATTGAACAGGCATCCGGGCAACCCAATCTCTGAAAGTGAAGATGACCCACCTGGGAAAAAAAAAAAGGAGGTTGATTAATAATAGAATTCAGTGGAAGGACTGCTAACAATTCCCATGCCCACATATAAAAAAAGCTGTAAGTGCGGCCATTAGGTGAGAAACAACCAGTGGTTATGATAAGGACATTTTCACAGCAAAGGAGCAGGTAGTTCTGTTAAGGGCTACCAATGATTAATCTACAAAGAGAACTAAAACATACCATCTACTAACCTCCATTTGATGGACAGTGATGTACTGCAGTTATTTAATTGGTAGTGAAGCAATAAGCCCAACAAATCCAATAGCCATGGAATCTTCCAAGGTGACCAAATGGTACTACTCATAGAAAGATGGCATTGGGATAACTTTTCAGCTTTCTCTGAGCTTTTGGTGGCATCGGAGGAAGTGAGAGAAGAGAATAACCATTCCATCTTGGATTTTAACGTAGTTCCGGCTCCCAAGCAAGCTGTCAGCAATCTAAGCTTTAGATTTTTAAGGAAGGTAATAGCTAAGTAAGGTCATCAGCTGGTGTGTTGGTCTTGACAGAACCAGATGCCCCTCAGGAGGTACCTTTACCAAAAGTGCTCCTGCCATGCATTTTGACTCGGAGGCAGTACATAGACTGCATGTAGTCTTATTTTGTTCTAAGTAATTTTCAGATAAAGATAAGCGAATATCATGCACAGTATTGATACGAAAAAGGAACAAATTACATGTTTTTTTTTTTTATTTGCAAAGCTGATACAACTTTATGTTGCTCACGAGAGGCAACAAGATGATGTTGCCATTCTGATCTCACTTAATCATGCATGCAATAAGGGAGGATCACATGTTCAAGATCTATAACAGACTTCAGACTGGTTTGATCTATTAATGAGTCATTGTTGGGTGGTCAACCATACCTATCTATGAGTCAAATATTGTTGACCCGCGCACTAAACCAGCTAGCTTGGTGGTTTTTAATTCCTACTTGCCGGACCAACTCAGTCACATTTAATTTGGTAGTTTTGTCTTTTATAATTCTTGTCCTCTCTGATATCATAAGTGCATGAATGGAGCTTATTGGACACCATGCATCATAAGAACATAAATTCTTAATAAATTGTTCAACAAAACTTTATGCATGCAAGACTACAATGACAGCTCATGTAACCATGCTCTAATGCCAACTTTACCATTAGATCATAATAATAATAATAATCACAAATATATCACATGGGCCTATAAAGTTTTCTTCTTAAACATTGTCAATATCTTCACAACTTGCTTATGGCTGATAAACATGTACTTTTGTTTATGTATTGGCATAGATTGTTTAAATTATAAGTTTCTTATATCCCTAAATTAAGTTTCATTGCTAGATGGTGTCCTTAATATTGGCATCTCTCTCGAGACATGTTAGAGAGAGAGAGAGAGAGAGAGAGAGAGAGAGAGAGAGAGAGAGAGATTTTATGTATTTATGCTGCTCCACCAGCTTCCAGGAAGGGCGGGCCATAGCCAGAGCTCATTAATCGGATGGTACAAGATCCAATGGAATGGGCCATATTAAAATACTCCATGTCTCAAAAATAATTTGATGGAAGCCAAAAGCTATATTTAATTTTAGTTTTTACTCGCTTCGAGAGTTTGCTCACCGGTTTACCCGGACAAACTTTTACTCATCCGCCGACACAAGAGTGCAAGCTAGAATCATGGGAAGGTGTTGCTTTGGTGGCAGATTGCTTCTCCTCCCTCTGCTTAGAGTCACCGCATGGTGAGAGACAAGGCAGGTGTTTGTGTCCGTGAAGAGTACGTTGCATAGGATCCAAGGAAAAATTCCAAACAAATAACCAAGCAAACAATTCTCTCCCAATTTTGCAGCCAAATCTTAAATAGATTTTTGTCCTCTCACCTAACAGCTGGGTTAGCCTTAGGAGGACTATGTTTTGGTGGTCCAAAGAAAGCAAGAACTGCTCGGTGGACTCGTTTCTTTATGAGATTAAACAGTAATCGTTCCACCTTAGATAAATGTAAGTTTACATGGGATCATCTTAGTCTCCCCATCTTGATTCTATATACCAACCAAGTGTCCTTTGGAATTTATGAAGCCAGCTACGAATCTCTCTTCTGGATGTTAAGCAGGAGTTGATTTAGAAATAACTAGCAATGATCAATTGGATGTGTAAATGTGGGAATAATTGCTCACGATCGATATGGGTAAGTCTCACTTAGGTGGATATGAGACATTGAGAGGCATGGGAATAGAGATACGATGTAAAAGATTTTATTAAAAATTTCTATCAAAATCAGGCAAATGGATGTCGCAATGTGCCAAAAGAAGCTAGTAGAATTTTGGCTTTATGCAATAGTGGATGTCCATTGTCATGTTGTTTTGTAAAATTTTGTTGTGGATAAAGTTATCTGCATATATTTTGGATTCGATTTCAACAATTTGTTTCAGACACTGCTAATTTGCTTGTATAGTTCAGTGAAAAGGAGATCAAACACAAGTTCGTGAAACTAAAGTTGGAAGATCAAAAACTGTCAGCGTAGCTATTTGGTATGCTCCTTTCCAAGTGAGAGATCCCAAATTCAAACTTGAGATTAATAACCTCTGTTTTCTCAAGCAAAACTAAACTTCAATTTCAGATGCTTAATTTAGCTTAGCTATCAAAAGAGATATAATTAGTTTGTTTAGACTGCTCCACAAGAAAATTGTAGTCCTGGGATTCTTCTACAACCAATTCTTTTAGTATTCTATGCGCCTGCACCAGGATTGTATTTTTTTTTTATTAGTTTTATGTGTTAGTATTATCTATCATGCATTTGTCTTTTCTAATAATGGATCAGCCCTCTCAATGAATCACTTAAAAAAATACAAAATCCACAATACAAGCTTAAACAAAGCATGTACAGGACCTAACTAGACAAAACACAGCCCTAATTTATAGAGGACTACGAGACATATGGTATCCAAAGCACAAAAAAAATGGAACAAATAGGGACTAAAACATGGTGCAACCACCAATTATGATATCATAAACAAGGAAAACTATTAAATAGCAAAGCATATATAAGGGAAGTTGAGGGGTTGAGATAAACTTGGGGAAGAAAGGACATGGTTCTACATGATTGAATCTGACATCGTAGATGGGCGAGGAACAAAGAAAAGCAAATTGTGGGGAATGAATTGAGTATCGGTGTCGCGATCTAAATTTCCGTACTCATCAACTTTAGCTTTAATTTGTGCACTTGTGCTACGTTGGCAGTCATTGATTGGATGGTACGCTAAAGTTTGCTCCACAATTCACCGAGGTAAGTTATGAACTCTTGAGGAGGAGGAGAATGAGCTAAAGGTGGGGACAAAGGAACCTTCGAGCTCATGGTATTGCTTGAGTTTTACTGTGGTGAAACTGTGAAAGGCAAGACTATCTGGAAAGGTGGAAAGACAAAGCAATGGAAGTTTGGATTTTAGTCACTTTTGCCGGTCAAGATTTTATCAGCTTTGAAACTTTTGTACTAAAGAGGCTGCTTGCATACTTGGATTCCTTGGAAGGGATGGGGCATATATAATTGGCTTTAAAGACCATTTTCTTGGTTGTCTGCTAGAGGATTGTCCAGGGGATGAACAGATAATTTATTTCAACAGGTGCATTATGGTAAAGCTAACCAAGTAATAGGGATGTAGAAACCTTTGGTATCTTTTCAAAAAGAAAAAAGAGTATGTTGAACACTAAAGCATAAGATTCTGGTTAGTGATGGTAGAATGTAAGATGCATGTTCCTGGTCATCGAGAAATAATTTGATTCATGTGTGGATGCATAATCTTTTGACATGTTATTTACCTATTACAATGCACACAAATTTTAATAGAGCAAGTGGTGAATTGCTGTGATCATATATAAAAATTGGTGAATGGGATCTCATATATCGATCAAATGTTTGATGATCATTAATTCAAGAGCATATTATTGGATGACTAATGATCCATTCAACACTGAAGCAGTGCAATGCAGGGGTATCGATAGAGACATTGGATAAAGGATAATAATTTGATGTATCCTTATGTTTTTTTTTTTTTTTTAAAAACTAATGATAAATGTGATCGACAAGAGTAAATATAAAAGGAGTAACAACGGATAAACATGATCATTTTATTGACAGCTTGACACTGCAAAGGATCAAGATATAGGGAAATTGGCAAACAGGGGAAGGATTAAGAGAAAGGGAAATGGGCATGCAGAGATGAGGGGTTGAAAGGAAGGTAAAAGCACTACCTTCTCAAAATCTTCCTGCAATCCAGCCTAGTTGAAAATAAGAATATTTATATATCAACAACTACAATTTAGTAGCAAAGATATTAAAAGATATTCTGATATCAAATTGGCGGATGTCATATAGTACGAGGGATCCTATGAGTTAAGACTAGATTGACGGGACCACTTTATGGGAAAAAAGGGAAGAAATGAAACCAAAAAATGCAATCGCTCCATTAGTGGGGACCTCAAGCATGGAGAACAAGCCTGATATTTTTCATTATAATATGGATATCTTGTTGATATGACCCTGCTTAGTGTGTTATCTCATTGACCCGTAGACAAATGCCATATCATCTTGAGTTGCATGTAGATTACGTGAGTACAAAATAATGCAAAGATCTCGAATTTTATGAACCAAAAAAAGGTTCAGAAGGTTCAAATGTACCTACTCATAGAAGTGTTCTTATAGTTGTATCAAAAAGTGTTTAACTTCGACAAATGTCTAAAATGAGAATATAAAGAATTCAAAAATGGTAATATTAGAGTGGTCTATTGCCTATATTGCACGATTTTTTCCTATTTCGGAGACGAAGTTGAGATTTTTATTACAAATTAAGTGAGATACTAGCAGATTGCATCTCATATTTTTTGTAAAATTAAAATATTGAGTTGGTCAAGAATGGATATGCATCGATCCGGATTAAAGTTAAATGGTACTCCAATCTGCGATTCTGGAATTGAGGACCTAACAACCATGTACGTCCCATGAACTCAGTCCTTTGGTTTAACGCAAAAAACACACCAGTAGTTTTCATTGCATGAAATATGATTATTTATAGAAGACCCTACTGAACCAAAGGAGGGTACTGCCTCGTTAGTTCAACTATCAATTCAAGTCATCTATGCCCACGCATGGGAATTATTTCAGAAAAACTTCTACAGGTGGTCTTGATAATTACATAAATTATGGGATAAGAGTATACTTTAAACGAAGCACGAACAGCTATGATCATGAGAACCTCATGCAATGGTATATTAAGTGTACATGTTGACCATAATATTTATTATGGCTTTGGGTTTGGTAGTTTACCTTGGAGGTTTAAATATAAGGTACAAGAGGGGAAGATTTGGTTAAGCACATTCGCGTTGGAAATATATCATTATTCTTCTAGATTTTTAAATTTGTTCCCCTTCTTTATGTCCTTTTTCTCGCTTCTCAAACATATTTTATACCTTCCCTCACCTAATTATCACTTGATGTTTCTAAGTCAACAATAACCCTATCATAAACAAGAAGTGGATTCAATTGCACGATGATAGGTTGCCAATTATTATACATCCTTGACCAAATCACTCACAAAGCTACAACTTGATAATAAGAAAGGAAACCTTATAATTTTTTTTTAAAAAAAAACATCTACTGGCTTTCTGTATGGTTGACCCTGTTACAATACTAAATCATTGAGTTAAGTAAGAATGAAGGTTTTATAAGATAAAGTTGCTGAGGTATACAGATGCATTAGAAAGGATCTGGGTTGTATCATTCGTGCAGACGAATGATTCATCTTTTTTCATGACGTTGGATCGCATAATAGCCGCTATATGTAGACATATGAAAGAGAGACTTCAAAATGCTTTGAGATCTCTGTGAAGCATGATTCAATGGTTAATGTTGTAAAAAATAAAATAAAATTAAAAAAAAAAGAAAAAAAAAGAAGAAGAGAGGATCAATCATTCTTCCACACGGAAGATACAACCTCAACCCATATTCGAAAATGCTTGGAACCATTAATATAGAGGAAAAAAATAGCTTGGAATCCCTAAGGTCTTGTTCTTTGCAAAACTAAATCAAATGTGGATCGGCTCACACAGGCGAGGTTCTTGTCAAAAAGGGATGAGTTGTGAGTACAAGCTGCCCTCTTTGTAATTATAACGTAGAATCCATCTCTCATCTTCTCATTGGATGCCTATTCATCACGAGAATGTGAACTACTTTGAAATTTTATCTAAATATTAGTGGATGGCCACCTAATCTTCACTCTTTATGGACGTCCTAGATGAAAGGGCATATTCAACCAACCTTAAAAAGAGCATGGGACCAGTTGTTATTGTTTATGTTTTAGCACATTTGGCTCGAGAGGAACAAAGAATCTTCCTTCATCGGCAAACTTTTTCCCACTCAATTTACTTAATTTAAAGTAAGTACATGTACAAAAAGAAAAAAAAAAATAAATGAAAAGATAGAAAAAAGAATTAGGGTGAAGCTAAAGAGGGATATCTTTTAATCATTTTCTCCAGCACTAGATGTTCTTCATGGATGAAAAGAGTGGAGGGTCTTTGAAGAAATTAAAAAAAATGGAATAAACCCCACTCCATTAAAAAAAAAATAGAGGATCGGCTCACCCAAAAAAACAACCCAACGAGCCAGGTTTCAGGTTTTCCAATGAAACTGAGCTCGACCCATGATAAATTTCAGGCCGATAAAGCCCATCAATTGACTGATTACATCTAGGTCTGAAACATACTCTAGGATATGAGCCAGATTTTATTCCAAGTTGATGGATCACCTAGATGACATGATGGAATATTTATTATAATTTAGCACTTGTTTAGTCTATGCAAGTTGGTTCCCAGTAGCTGGTCTAGCTATAATATTGTAATTAGGTTGCTCCACCTTAGTTTATTGCATAAGAAAGCTCTAATCCTTTATAATTAGTTTGCCAGAGGGTGGTCTTGGCATAACATTAAGATTGTTCCATCGTAACTTGGGTATCATGGTCTGTGCATATTTGATCCTCTTCAAACCCTGCAGCAGCGGTGGAAGCCTTGTGCATTAATTGGACATCCTTTTCAAGTATCAGGATGCCGCTTCAATGATGGCATACCATTCTACCAAATGATGGCCTGATATATTGCCTAGCTCAGTGTAGAACTTTTTACTAGGCTATTGAATCTTTCATTGCATGTCATCAATCTAAATTTAATGGTCATTCGGTGGGTCTAAGGTGATAGAATTGTTGGCAAATCCCTTGTAAGTTAAGCTATTCATTGATGCACCACCTCCCCATCTTGAGCTCAATTGACGATGGACAATGTTGCATTAGGCCACTAACATGCCATTTAGCCCTTCATTCACCCTCTAAATTGGACAACCTTTCTGTCTGATGGGATGGGAAATTCTATGGCTGCCTCAAGTCCTTATTTCATCTACATTATGGGCCAAAACATCTGGCCACAATCATGTCACGGGCTTGGTGGCCTTGCTGGCCCTTATTGGGTCATTTGGTCCCGGCGGTCAGGCAATTAGGGTAAGTGTAAATCTTATGGATCAAATATGTAATAGATGCAATATAAACAAAGAAAAAAAATGTAGAACTAAGAGGTAGGTACGAGGAAGAAGCCATTTGGGCTCTCCACCATTCCATTTGTTGGGCCATAATAGATCTTAATGGGCCATCATAACGACTTCTCCAGCGGGTCAGACATATTCTAAAGAGAGGAATACTTTGTGCACTGGACATAAAATTGATGTGGAGCGCACGGTCCAATTACATTAGACAAGATAACCACCATTTTTCAATATGCATTAATGTCTATAGTTTTACCTTTTTATTTGAAAATTTGAATTACAAAAATGATCCATCTCTTCTAAAAAAACTATGACATTTTGTGGTCAAATTATGATATTTTATGATAAAATTATAATATACCATTATAATTTTTTTTTCAAAAGTCATAAAGAGGAAATGACATTTTCATCATTGAAAATTTATAAAATTTTTAAATAATGAGAATGCCCCTCCCTTCCAACCACAGAATATTATAATTTTTTCATAAATGAAGGAATGCTTTTATTATTTAAAATATTAAATGAAAAAAAATAGAATTAGAGGTATTAAATATGCTTTGGAAAGCGATGGTTACGTGACTCAATCAGATGGAGCGGTATATTTTTTCTACGTACGATGTATAAAGAATTTCGCTTTTAAAGAAGGGTGCCTATGGTTAGCGGGATGGAGAGGAGTGTAATACTAAAGTCTTTCATATTGCTCAGCAGGTGATGCATTTGGAAGAAGACTCGATCTGCAGCAGACATACCATCCATCGGAGGCTATAACTTGGTATATAGCATGTATAATGTAAATTGTCATAGAAACATATAAAAATAGGGTTGCTGGAGCTTCCCTAACATGCTATCTCCTCCAAAGTATGGATCATACGGTAGAACAAAAATACCAGTCACATGGTTATAGAAGATTGATTTGGGCTTGTGCTAAGCTAAATTAGAAGGGGTCAGACCACTTCGAGCCACGTAGAGCTATGCTAGCATTTGCTCGCATCAAATCTAATTGCGTAGCCCACCCGTGCCTCATCGAACATTCCTGATCATAAGTCGGCTAGTTTTTGCTTGCAGTGCGTCTATTTCAACGTCGTTTTGGTGAGGCGGCTATTAGGCTATAGCTTTAATTGCAAGAACTTTTGAGTCCAAACACTACAAATTGAACGTGTTCCATCAACTGGTTAAGCATGCGTCCAGTTTTCACATTCCTATTCCAAAGGATTTATCAAACCAATTGATTATTATACATTATCAGTTACTATAAAAATATAATCATATTATTGCTTTCGAAAAAGATATACGATTCTACCGTAAGTTGAATAATAATAATAAATATATAGCAGAAGAATTGTGCTTGCAATGAAACTAGTAGGACTTGATGAGTTAGAAGGCATGGCTGGCTGGAAAATATCAAGTGAACCGTTGAGCTGAATTGAAATCCAAATACATCAAGTTGATTCGACTTGCTCTTGAGTTGACCGGATGGCGAGTCTCAAAAGCTACCATTCAGATCTGTCAATTAATTCATTTAACAATATATAACATGTGGCCCTCCTCTCTTTGTCCCAATGAACAAGTGAAGTCTATCCATGATCGATGGCTTAGCAAGACCAAGAATTGATGGAATTGACTTGGTGAAGGGATATCCTTGCATGGTTTTAGCTTAAGAGTCGATCACAGCTTGCAAAATGAGGAACACAATGATGCCCCTCGAAGCTTTTCTTTCTTCGGTTTAGCCATCGAGTCGAAGATCGGCAACCAGCCAGCAGAGTTAGGTGGTCGTCATCTCAGCTCCCATCTGGATTCGGATGATTCATTGTGACATGTTAGAAACTTAGAACAATATGGTGTCATGTTTTAATTAGAGTTCTCATGTAGGGGGGGTAGGTTCTTCTTGTCTTCCTGGTGTCTCAGCATGGTGATTGTTGGGGATAAATCCCGCTCCAGCCGAAGTCTAGCTCGATGCCCAGCCTAATACAACCAGTAGCTGCAGAAGAGCTTCGGCAGACGGGCTTCAGCCGAACTCCCAGCGTCAAGACCGAACTAGTTAGCTGCCGAGCTCCCAGCGTCAAGATCGAACTAGTTAGCTTCCCAGCTCCCAGCATCAAGATCGAACCCCTCTAGCCGGCCGAACTCCCCAAGCAGTCGCCCCTCGACCGAACTCCCCAAGCGGTCGCCCCTCGGTCGAACTCCCTCAGCGGTCGCCCCCTCGGCCGAACTCCTCAAGCAGTCGTCACTTGGCCGAACTCCTCACGGTCGTCCTCGCCGAACTTCGGCCGACCGAGCTCCTACCGAACTCTCAAGCGTCCAAGCCTCAGCCGAAGTCCAACAGCCGGCCGAACTCTCAAACGGCCGAGCTTCGGATTCTCAGCAGCCGAACTCTTCAGCGGATGAGCCTTAGCTGCATACCTCCAGCCAGATGCCTATGGGAGCCGAACTCCCTCCTATCTTTCTCTTCAGGAGCCCGAACTACTCCAAAATGGGTGCACGACGAAGGCCTTCAACCCTTCATTCGGCTGGCTCTACAGCCATCACCATCAGTCCGCTGCAAGCTCTACAGCCATCACCATCAGTCAGCCGCAGGCGATAGCAATCCACTATCAGGCGGCGATGGCTGTCACCATCAATCCGCCGCACACAGCACCATCCCGTGAGACTGACTCCGTCGAACCTCGAGCGGTCCGCCAGCACGTGGCTGCAGTTGTCATCATCAAGCTCCGCTATAAAAAGGACCCTCCCGATACGCTAAGGCTAAGCTCTCTGACCTCTAATCTCTCTGAGCTCTCCTCTTCTTCTCTAAGCTCCGAAACTCATTCCGAGCACTCCATTCCTGTTGGCCGAAAACTGACTTGACCGTCGGAGGGTCCTGCCAGAGCCACCCCCCACCGGTTCCGGACGAAACTTTATTTTGCAGGTCTCCAGCGGCGACCTCAGCGGCCTCGACCTCCGGCGATGACGAGTTTCTGCACCAATAGATTGGCGCTGGAAGAAGGGACCGAACCTTCGAGGTTTCCTTGTTCTTAAAGGAGTGCTCGGCGACCTTTTTCTTCCCTCTTCGGAGATCTTCCTTTTCTCTTCCGAAGAAGAAATGCCTCCTAGGAGAGCTTCGACACGGTGCTTGGCGGCTTCCGTGGTCTGGACCCATCCAGATCCGTCTGTTCCTGCTTTGGCCCCGGCAGCTCAGGTTCTACCTATACCTACGGTGGAGGTGGAGCAGCTCGACCTGCTGTCCGACAGGTCCGTGGCCTCACGAAGGCATTGCAGGCTATACAGCAGCCTCCGGTGGCGACTCCACCAGGAAACCTACCATCGGAACATCGAAAATCGGCCCCAAGGAAGAGTACCAGGGCCAGCGTACCGGTCGCCCCGGAGGAGGAAAAACAGAGGGCCACGGATCCGTGTTCGGATCTTTATTCTCTTCTGGGGGAGACCTTCTCCATTCGTAGTCGAAAGCACCCCAAGGTCTGCAGCCAAGAAGATGCCCTCGATTGCATACTACGGGAGATGGACCAGCATATTGAAGAGCTCGGCCGCATCACCTCGGCTCATCATGCCGACGTCCATGCTGAACCTTCCTTCTCTCCCCAAATTATGCAAGAACCTGTCCCACCGACCTTCGAGCTTCCTCAACTGAAAAGCTACGACGAAATTTCTGATCCGGTTGATCACCTGGAGGCCTTCCGTGCTATGATGCTGCTTTACGGTGCTTCAGATGCCATGCTGTGCTGAGCCTTCCCATCTATCTTAAAGGGAGTAGCGAGGAACTGGTACTCGGCGTTGAAGCCAAACACGATCTTCTCTTTCGGCCAAATGAGCAGTCGGTTCATGGGGCACTTCATCAGCAGCCGACGACCGAGCCGAGGTTTAGATTTCCTGATGAGCATCAAGCAGAAGCAAGGGGAATCCATCCGGACTTACGTCACCCAGTTTAACACCGCGGCATTGGAAGTCCGGGACTTGGACCAGTCTGTCGCGATGGCCGCACTCAAGCACGGCCTTCAGAAAAATAACTTGCTGTTCTCTCTAGAAAAAAAGTATCCCAGGGACTTCGCCGATCTGCTGGCTCGGGTCGAGAGATATGCCCGTGCGGAAGAAGCCTTCAAGTTGAAAGATGAGGAGCTCGTCAGAAAGGAGCGGCTGGTGGACGAGGAAGAGCCGAGCGAAGTTTGGCTGCACTCGCAGACCCCCTACGAAAGCAGGCGGGCCCAAACTCCTCGAACTCGCCCCGATAGAGGGGTGCGAGGAAGCCCTCCTCCCAGAAGGTTCCGCCACTATGCCCCCCTCAACGCTTCTCAAACCCAGATTCTCACCGAAGTAAAAAGTCAGCTGCCGAGATCGGAAGGGTTACGGTCTCCCCCAAACAAGCGCGATCGAAATAAGTGCTGCCTCTACCATCGCGACCACGGCCACGACACGGAGGGATGCATCCAGCTCCGAGACGAAATTGAGGAGCTCGTCAGAAAGGGGCGGCTGGGTAAATTCCTTCGGTACCAGCCTGAAGCAGAAAAAGATCGGCCAAGGGCGCTGCCATAGCTAGAGACCGCAAGAAGGTCGGCCACCTTAAGGCGTCATTCACATTGCCCCTGGGAAGATCTCGGTGCATCAACGATTCGTCGTCTCCCAGCGACAAGAGCTTGCACCAAATTGAGAAGGCCAGTATGAGGAGGTCGTCCACCCCGGGACTTATTACCAAAGAAATGCGGAGGAACAACGTTACCACGATCTTGAAATACAGAATTTGGAGATACGCTACTAGTAACTTCCTTTCAATAAATTTTTTTTCTTTCAATAAAATTTTTTCCTTTCGATAATATTATTTCTGAACGCGAAAACTATGCGACGATAGGGAAGAAGCAGTCAATAATTGCCGCATTAGGAACAGGAGGAGAACCTCGTCCTAACGCGAGCAACAACCTCGGCTAGAGATAAGATCTCTTCTAAGCGACCGTGAACAACCTCGATTAGGAACAGGAGGAGAACCTCGTCCTAACGTGAGCACCAACCTCGGCTAGAGATAAGATCTCTCCCGACCGTGAACAACCTTGGTTAGGAACAAGGAGGAGAACCTCGTTCCTAACGCGAGCACCAACCTCGGCTAGAGATAAGATCTCTCCGAGCGGCCGTGGGCCGTTGGGAACAGAAGGAGAACCTCGTCCTAACGCGAGCACCAACCTCGGTTAGAGATAAGATCTCTTTTGAGCGAAGGTCTCGTTCACAAAGGACGAGATGGAGGGAGAGGCTCTGACAGCGGTCCTTATGTGCCCCCATAGCCCGTTAGAAATAGGAGGAGAACCTCGTCCTAACGCGAGCAACAACCTCGGCTAGAGATAAGATCTTCTCCCGAGCGACCCGTGAACAACCTCGGTTTAGGAACAGGAGGAGAACCTCGTCCTAACGCGAGCACCAACCTCGGCTAGAGATAAGATCTCTCCCAAGCGAAGGCCTCATTCACAAAGGACGAGATGGGGGGAGAGACTCTAACAGCGGCCCTTATGTGCCCCCACAGCCCGTTAGGAACAGGAGGAGAACCTCGTCCTAACGCGAGCAACAACCTCGGCTAGAGATAAGATCTCTCCCGAGCGACCGTGGGCCCATTGGAAATAGGGAGAACCTCGTCCTAACGCGAGCACCAACCTCGGCTAGAGATAAGATCTCTCTCAAGCGAAGGCCTCGTTCACAAAAAGGACGAGATGGGGGGAGAGGCTCTGACAGCGGCCCTTATGTGCCCCCACAGCCCGCGTGAGCACCAACCTCGGTCAGAGATGAGATCTCTCCTAAGCGACCGTGGGTCCGTTGGGAACAGGAGGAGAACTCCGTCCTAACACGAGCAACAACCTCGGCTAGAGATAAGATCTCTTCTCGGCTAGAGATAAGATCTCTCCCGACCGACGATCGAGTCAACCTCGGCTAGAGATAAGATCTCTCCCGAGCGACCATGGGCCCGTTGTGACCGAGACAACCTCGGCTAGAAATAAGATCTCCCCCGAGCTTCGACCTAGACCAGCACAAAGCTTAGAGGAAGACTTCGGCAGTCGCCTTTCCTGCACTCCCTTCCTTCGATTTTCGAACTCAGGAGTGGGGGGGCTAATGTTGGGGATAAATCCCGCTCCAGCCATCGAAGTCTAGCTCGATGCCCAGCCTAATGCAACCAGTAGCCGCAGAAGAGCTTCGGCAGACGGGCTTCAGCCGAACTCCCAGCGCCCGAGCTCTCCCAGCGTCAAGACCGAACTAGTTAGCTGCCGAGCTCCCAGACTCCCATCAAGACCGAACTAGTTAGCTGCCGAGCTCCCAGCATCAAGACCGAACTAGTTAGCTTCCCAACTCCCAGCGTCAAGACCGAACCCCTCCAGCCGGCCGAACTCTCCAAGCGGTCGCCCCTCGGCCGAACTCCCTCAGCGGTCGCCCCTCGGCCGAACTCCTCAAGAACTCCCTCAGCATCAAGGTCGCCCCCTCGATCGAAACTCCCCAAGCGATCGCCCCTCGGTCGAAGCGGTCGCCCCCTCGGTCGAACTCCTCAAGCAGTCGTCACTCGGCCGAACTCCTCACGGTCATCCTCGCCGAACTTCGGCCGACCGAGCTCCTATCGAACTCTCAAGCGTCCAAGCCTCAGCCGAAATCCAACAGTCGGCCGAACTCTCAAACGGCCGAGCTTCGGATTCTCAACGGCCGAACTCTTCAGCGGACGAGCCTTAGCTGCATACCTCCAGCCAGACACCTATGGGAGCCGAACTCCCTCCTATCTTTCTCTTCAGGAGTCCAAACTCCTCCGAAATGGGCGCACGACGAAGGCCTTCAACCCGTCATTCGGCTGGCTCTGCAGCCATCACCATCAGTCCATCGTAAGCTCTACAGCCATCACCCTTAGTCCGCCGCAGGCGATAGCGACCCACTGTCAGGCGGCGATGGCTGTCACCATCAATCCGCCGCACACAGCACCATCCCGTGAGACTGACTCCGCCGAACCTCGAGCGGTCCGCTAGCATGCGGTTGCAGTTGTCATCATCAAGCTCCGCTATAAAAAGGACCCTTCCGATACGCTAAGACTAAGCTCTCTGACCTCTAATCTCTCTGAGCTCTCCTCTTCTTCTCTAAGCTCCGGAACTCATTCCGAGCACTTCATTCCTATTGGCCGAAAACTGACTTGACCGTCGAAGGATTCTGTCGGAGCCACCCCCATCGGTTCCGGATGGAACTTTGTTTTGCAGGTCCCCGACGGCGACCTCAGCGGCCTCGACCTCCGGCGATGATGAGTTTCTGCACCAATAGTGATCTAATCTTTTGGTTTTCTTGGAGAAATTCTAAGCTTCCTTATAGTAACGGACACCAATTAGGGGTTCAGGGTGGTCCGTGAATGTTATCCCAACTCCAACCCCAATCATGAGGTTGGGGCCAAACTAAAATCTTTCTATCTAGAGATGGATTCTTACGAGCAGGCAATGGAAAGGAGAAACGTCGTTCTTGAGTAGCTTTTTCTGGCCAAGAGCTAAGCTAACATTACCGTCAAAAGCTTATCATTACCTGGTTGCATTTTGTTTAAGTGTGACATGTGATAACCAACTCAGACTTGGCCCAGCAGCTGCAACCTGGCTCTTCTTTTAAGCTCCAATCCAAAAGAGAGACAACAAATTAGCATCCCAAATACCAAGAGATTGCATTATATATATTGATTTTCTTGATGAAATTGCATAGTATTTGCATTTGCTTTTCCTATTTGGCTAGGTGTTTGGTTAACAAGTAAATGATAAACACAATGGAAACTGGTAGTTAGATGAATCACACCCAAAGTTGATGCAGTTTAGAGGGACTGTTGGATCTCTCATTTTGTCATCGGTGGAGTTCAGATTGCTGGTGAGACTAAATTGTTTGTGTCCATGAACACTGAAAGTCCAATTCAATGTGAGGCAATATTCCAACTTTTTTTTTTTTCCTTTAAAAAAAAAAAATGTACAACGGGACATGAATGAGCGGCCCCGGTAGTACAAGCTAAACCATTGAATGGCTCCCATTCATCCCCAAATAATTCATCCCCCAAATACTTTAGCATTTCATTAAAATATTAGAAGAGCTTTGGAATCTCCTGAGAACGGCATGAAATGATTTGAAAGGATAGGTTGGCTTCTGTTAGTCAGATTGATATCCCCCCCATACCACCCAAAGAATAAAGAAAGAAAAGCTAGGATCCGCATGACCCTTGGGTGATCAGGCTCTGCAGCTGATGCTTCTAACACGCGGAAAAAGATTTGATCCCCATCTCACCATCCAGTGTCTTTTTCCTTTAAAAAAAGATTAATGAATTAATTAATTCCAGGGTGTGGCCAAGTTCATGAGTGCCAAATCCATCATCCTTTCGTTTATTTTTTTACCCCCATCATTCTTTTTCTCTACCGTGCAAAGTGCCTTTTGATTATGTCTTTTAACCTATCATTTTTTTTTTTTCCTGATGTAAATGCCTAGGCTTCTCAGCAGGGGAAATCTGGGGTACCAGCTGCATGCTTTATAATCAAATGGTAACTTTCTAAAATAGTATAGGATTTCAACTCCTCTGCAAGGCTCTAACATTATTGACTTATGGTTATAAATTCTTGCCATAAAATTTTCTTTCCTTTTCTTTTCTTCCATGGAATAACTAAGCTTGTTAAATATATATCTTTAGCAGATGTTACATACATCCAAGCAATATTTTATTATGGTTCTATATATTTGTATTGATGTAACATATATATATATATATATATATATATATATATATATATATATATATATATATATATATATATATATATATATATATATATATAAAATATGGAGAATACTAATGGAATCAATATCTAATTATTTCATAAAAATGTTGAGAGAATTATTTATATGAACTACTAAGCTGATAATTTGCAAAATTTGGACATAAAATCTCCCTCCAACGGAAGAGGAGTTCAACCAGGCTCGATTTCATCAATATCATATTATTTTCATGCCACTAAACCTAAATTAATACATAACTTTTATAAAAAGAAATTACATATATATCATGTTACTTTATAAGCAGGCTTCTCATTAACTGCAGCTTCTACCATCTTAAATACTATCGCTACTCGCTCAGAGAAAGCTTTAGCGAAAAAGCTGCACTAACTTTTGCATATCAAATTGGCGTCATCACAGTCTTTAATGATTTTTCAAATAAATTTCGATGTTAATTTCTTAATCACCAATTATGAGTGTCAGAGCCAAAAGATGATCTGTTACACTAGTTTAGAAATCTAATTATTCTTATAAAAAATCGGAAGAAAAAAAATCAAGGGACATATACCGGAGCTCCAACTGTGAGAAGCCAAAAGAAATTACCAAACGGTTCAATTATGCAACCATTTTCTTAGCTAGCTTGATGTTAAAGCCTATCCTCGGCTAAGCCGGCAAGAATCGGGTCTTTTTGGGTGGTTTTAGATCACCTGCTATTTTTGCCCCCTCCATGCTCGTCTATGGCACAGCCCACATGCGTACGTGCATTTGTTGATGACCGTTCATTCTCTGATGGCGGCCATCCATCCTTTGACGGTGGTAATTCACGGCTGCACCGTACTCTGCGGGGCGCGCACGGCACTGCGGTGGATCCGTGCTCCTATTTTTCTTTAGATTCCATAGAGCGACGTCACACACACACACACTGCTCCTATTTTTCTTTAGATTCCATAGAGCGACGTCACACACACACACACTATTTTTCTTTAGATTCCATAGAGCGACGTCACACACACACACCACACCACCCCGGCAAGTCCCCGGACTACCGGCTGATAAAATTAGAGGTATAAATAAATAAGATCGAACCAAATTATGAATAATTTTAAATTTTTTAATCAAATTTTAATATTAAATTTAGATCTAATTTAATTAAAAATTAAATCAAATTAGATCAAATTTATTATCAAAAAATTTATCTTATTGAATTATTTGGATCGATCGAATTCATGTATAATCCGATTTCAATCTAAAAATTTTAAATTTATTTCGAATTTAAATTTTGATTGGATCTGATTCATATAATAAATTAATATATATAAAATTTATAATAAAAAAAATAAATAATATTTTATCCTAATTTTTAATTTATAAATAATTTCTTAAAATTTTATAGTTAAATTAAATAAAATTTTCAAAAAATTATAATACTATAAGAATATTTAAAATTACAATCGTACTCGATTTACTTTATAATTTATATATTAAATTTAATACTAAATTTGAGTCGAATCGGATCGGATTGAGTCTAAATTTAATAAATTAATATTTGATTCAGAATATTGAATAGATTTAATTTTATAATTTAATCTGATTTTATAAATTTTTTAAAATAAATTGAATTGAATTTAAGGGGATGGATCGAGTGATGGATCAATCTATCCATTTACAGCCTTAAATGAAATGGTGGTTGGGACTTTGGGTGCACCGGGACACAATTAAAACTGTGCCGCGCTGGTAGTCACAATGCTGCTGCGTTGACTAGCTGAACTGTCAAACCATGGCAGAACCGTGGGCCTTTTTTTTCCTTCTTTTTTTCTTTCCCGTACATGCACTTAAAGGGCTATCCAATGACTATTTTTTAAATAGCTGTAAATCAGAAGAACATCAATTCTATAAAAAGAGCACAAGGATGCATTTTGCCATCTTGATAGTTTAATTCAGTTTATAATATTTTATATTTTGCTTCAGTTTTACTTTTGCTAAATCTTTTTGGTGTCACCTTTTCGCAGTTTTGAACTCCGGTTAAGCCTCTTTCAAGTATAATCTTTTTTTTTTTCGGTGTCACCTTTTCTCAGTTTTGAACTCCTGTTAAGCCTCTTTTTAGTATAATCTTTTTTTTTTCTTCCTGAGATAGCCTTCCTCTAACAGGCATGCATATAGGCATGCTCCCCAAAAGCCACTTCCATGACATAAGTTATTTACTTATACTAAAAAAAGCTAAAATTTGTAACCAATGCATACTTGAAAAAATTATAAAAAATTTAGATCTATTTTATAATTTTATTTCCCTATAAATTAGTGAAACACAGTAAAGAGACTGATATTGAGAATAGCATTTGTAGAAACTTTTGCTGCTCTACTTTTTATTCTCTTTGTAAAAGCAATAAAATTTTGCTGCCAAAAACTCTAAAGTTTTACAAATAATTTTAAAAAAACTAGTAGAGTTTCATTATATATGTTGCTCGATTTCCTTTTCTTCTTAGATTTTTGAAATAGTATAGAAAGGACAGGTAGTTATGAATGGACGGTGAACCCATCTCCAGTTAGAAAACATCTTTCAGAGACACCATTAAAAGTCTCTACATTTTAATTGTCATACAAATGTATTCAATGAATTCTGCAACTAACCCTAGTAAAGGCTTAGATCAATCGGCACTTGATGTGTTCACCTATATTGTACAAAATTTGTACAGTTGGGAGTTTGGAATTCAAATCAAGCATGTGGGTAGTCTTGTTATTGTTGTAGAAGTAATTGTATAGGTAATCTTTGAATAACATTAAATTTACACTCACTAGCATGGCCAATCTGTGTAATTTTTGTATTTTTAATTGAATATTTTAATCATTTAATTAGCAATTAGAAATAGAATTGTAGCCTAATAAATAAAAAAAAGAAATAGGATTGTAGCCTGATAGCTGTATGCATCCTCTACATCCGCAAGATTCCATATCTAAATATGAGAAAGTTATTTGTCAATGTGTGACATAAGTAATCATAACATCATTTCTTTAAAATAATTGTTGGTGCCACTACCATTCTAATCCAGGATATAAGCTTCAATTCATATGCAACCTGCAAATCTATAACACTTGCTAGGTTATAAAAACTTTCTCATCATAAAACAATTCCTTAATTTTGCTTGACTATTGTTCACATCTTTTAAATTTCTAAATTATATATATATATATATATATATATATATATATATATATATATATATATATATATATATATATATATATATATATATATATATATATATATATATATATATATAGATAATTGTTGGCAGTAATTGCATGGTAGACAGCAGCACCTGAACATGCTTTGGTAGTCACATATAACATTTTACCAATGTTTTATCATCTTAACGGAAGATGGGAAAGAAGAAAAGTTGAAAAATTTCAGATACCAGTATAGTACAAGATTAACTCCACAAAATCATCCCAACCATCTGATCAATATAGCGTGCACAAAATATGCTTACAAACCTATGATCTTAAGAGAAAAATACTCAACTGCTGCCCGGTGCTCCCCACCGGGTTTATCATATGAAACGACTCCGAGTCCACCGAGCCAATGACTCGCTTAAAACTCGCCCTCAGGTACATGAGGTCTCCGTCGCCGGACTTGGACTCGCCGGGGAGAACACCGGCGCCCACCGATATCGACTGCATGAGCTTAAACACCGCCGCATCCCCGTCGCTCATCTGCCGCCGGACGGCGAACCCCACCTTCCGGCCGTTGCAGTACATCGGACCACGCCGACACGCGGAAGAGCGAGGCGGAGCGGGCGCGAGCCCGGTCGCACTCGAGCGCGATGCGGAGCAGGCCGTGCTGCATCTCCCGGGCTAGGTACGCGGTGGGGACGGCGAATTCGAGGAGGAGGAGCGGGGCGGCGGCGCGGGAGGAGGTGGAGGAGTCGTCGTGGAGGCAGAAGCTGACGCGGCCGCGGCGGTAGCCGAAGAAGGTACCGGTGACGGTGGTGGTGGTGGTGGTGGAGGCGGTGTCGGAGGATTCGTCGGCGGCGGGCTGGAAGCCGCAGCATGGGACCATGCACTCGACGAGGGAGCGGAAGGAGCGGCGGAAGCGGACGTCCTTGGTGCAGTCGACGGCGGTCGACGTGTCGATGATGCCGAGGGGGCCGCCGTGGCTGCCCAAGTCTATCATTCCTCATCTTGTTTGATTTAATGAGTAATTTGCTTATTTTGAGCAACACAGAAAAAGAGGAGAGAGAGAGAGAGATGAGAGAGAGAGAGAGAGAGAGAGAGTTAATAAGAGGGATGGATGGGTTTTTATGTATATGGTTGGGGCTTGAGGCTCAGAGAAGAGGAGTTATGGAAGGGGAAGGTGGTGAGGTGCGGAGGGAGGCGAGGGAGGGATGGGTTTAAATAGGAGGAAGGAAAGAAAGAATAGGAATGAGAGGGTTGGAAGGGAAAAGGAGTGGAGGGAATGGGGATTTTGGGGTGGGGCGAAGTGTGGACCAAGGAATCATGGGAGAAACGGGGGGACAATAATTCTGCCCACGAGGGGTGGGGGTCGGAGGCGCGTGCGTGGCGGTGGAGAGAGCACGGACACAACCAACAGCCGTTCATAATGTCGTGCGTTTTTTTGGAAAAGATCTCTGTACGTAGGGAAGTAGATATTAATTATTTCATGAGCTAGAATAATTTATAATTTTGAGCAAAATTTATCAAGGAATGGAGTCACGGTAATATATTAAAAAAAAATAGTGTTGTTATTTTTGATAATTTTTTATGATGATCTAAAATATGCCGCAAAACAAGTGGTCGTGATTTAAAAGAGCTTTTTGGTAATCATTCGAGAATTATTGGATAATGCAAATAATATTAAATCTTGATATGCGCACATCCCTGCTGCTATGCTTTGGAGAGCATGTTGTAAGTCATATGGTATCAAAGTTAACAATTTTTTTTTTTTTTTTTTTTGAGTTTATTAGTTAGGACAGTCAGGGTAACAAATTGATCCATCTTACCACAATGAATTTAGCATCTCTATAATTCATTAACACCTTATATTTAGTAATATTGGTATAGAATCTGATTGATGCTAAATCAAGCTGAAGTTGAGAAAGAAGAGGTCATCATCGGTGACCTGCAAAATAAAGTTCTATTCAAAATTGATGGTGGTAGCTTCGAAAGGATCCTCCTACGATTAAGTCAATTCTTCTGACCAATAGAAATGAAATGCTCAGATAAGAATTCAGCAGAATTTTAGGAAGGAGAAGAGAGCCTAGAGAAAACATATCTGGAGGGTCCATTTTTATAGATAAAGCCTATTGTAACCGTCCGATAGTGGAGTCGCCTATAGCAGATTGATAAATGACAGTCATAACCATCCTGATAAATGACAGTCATAACTGTCCAGTAGTGGAGTCGCTTGTAGCAGACTGATAAATGATAGTCGTAACCATCCTGATAAATGACAATCATAACCATTCTGATAAATGACAGTCGTAACCGTCCGATAGTGAGGTCATCTATAGTAGATTGATAAATGACAGTCGTAACCATCCTGATAAATGATAATCATAATCGTTTAGTAGTGGGATCGCCTGTAGGAATCCATCTAAAAGAGAGGTCCGGAAGGAGTTCGGCTCCTAAAAAAATCTGACTAAAGGATAGATCCGAAAGAAGTTCGGCTCTTATAGGAATCTGACTGAAGGAAGGTTCAGAAGGAGCTCAGCTCCTGTAGAAATTCAACTGAAGGAAGGATCCGAAAAAAATTCGGTTCCTATAGGAATCCGACTGAAAGAGAGGTCTGGAAGGAGTTTGGCTTATGTAGAAATTCGACTGAAGAAAAAGTCCGAAAGAAGTTCGACTCTATAGAAATTTGACTGAAGGAGAGATACGGAAGGAGTTTGGCTCCTATAGAAGTTCGATCGAAGAAGATGTCTGAAAGTAGTCCGGCTCCTGGAGAAGTTTGACTGAAGGAGAAGTTTGGCTCTTAGAGAAATTCGACTGAAGGAGACGTTCGAAAGGAGTTCGGCTTCTGGAGGAATCAACTGAAGGAGACGTCCGAAAAAAGTTCGACTCCCGTAGAAATTCGACTGAAGAAAAAGTCCAAAGAAGTTCGGGTCCTGGAGGAATTCGATTGAAGGAGACGTTCGAAGGAGTTCGGTTTTTTAGAAATCCGACTAAAGAGAGTCTGGAAAGAGTTCGACTTCCTATAGGAATCTGATTGAAGGAGATGTCTGAAAGAAGTTCGGCTCCTATAAAAATTAGACTGAAGGAGAAGTTCGAAAGAAGTTTGGCTCCTGAAGAAATCCGACTGAAGAAGAAGTTCGAAGAAGTTCGACTCCTATAGAATTGACTGAGAAGAGGGATCGAAGGGAGTTGGCTCCATGTAGGAATCCGACTGAAGGAGACATTGGAAGGAGTTCGGCTCCTGGAGGAATCCGACTAAAGGAGACGTCCGGAAGGAGTTCGGCTCCTATAGAAATCCGACTGAAGGAGAGGTCCAAAAGAAGTTCGGCTCCTGTAGAAATCTGACAGAAGGAGAGGTTCGGAAGGAGTTCGGCTCATGAAGAAATCCATCTGAAGGAGACATCCGGAAGAAATTCAGCTCCCGTAGAAATTCGACTGAAGGAGAGATTCGAAAAGAGTTCGGCTCCTGGAGGAATTCGTCTGAAGGAGAGGTCCAAAAGGAGTTCGACCGAGATTTGGCTGCTGGAGGAAGAATTTTCAATCGAAGCTTTTCATGATTACCAGTCGTATTAGGCTAAGCATCAGATCAGATCAGTGGGAGCAAAATTTATCCCCAATAATAGTCTCTCTACTCTCAAGTTCGAAATTTGAAAGAAGAAAGTACAAAAAGACGACTGCCGAAGTTCTTTTCTGGGCTCTACACCTGTTGAGATTGAAGTTGAAGCTCAAGGAAGATATTATCTCCAGCCGAGATTGAAGGAGATCTTATCTCCTATTGATATTGGTGTTGAAGCTTGGAGGAGATCTTATCTTCAGTCGAGGTTGAAGGAGATCTTATTTTCTGTTGACGTTGGCATTGAAGCTCGGAGAAAATTTTATCTCCATTCGAGGTTGAAGGAGATTTTATCTCCTGTTGACGTTGAAGTTGAAGCTCAAAGGAGATCTTATCTCCAGCCGAGTCAGAGCCTCTCTTCTCACCTCGTCTAAAAGGAACAAGGACTTTGACTTTGCTCACGCTAGGACGAGATTCTCCTCCTATTTTTAATGAACTATAGGAACACATAAGGGCCATTATCAGGGCCTCTCCCCTCATATCGTCTAAAATGAACGAGGCCTTCAACTTTGCTCATATTAGGACGAGGTTCTCCTCCTGTTTCTAACGGACTGTAGGGGCGCATAAGGGTCGTTGTCTGGGCCTCTTTCCTCATCTTGTCTAAAATGAACGAGGTCTTTGACTTTGCTCACGTTAGGATGAGGTTCTTTTCTTATTTCTAACGGACTGTAGAGGCACATAAGAGCTACTGTCAGGGCCTCTTCCCTCATTTAAGCTCGATTGGGATGACTGCCTCCATTCCAAAGGCTAAGGTGAATGATGTTTTTCCAATTGATAGCCTTTGAGTAGTTCGATATGCCTAGAGGATATGGTAAAGTTCGTCCACCCAAGCCCTCTTTGCTCTGTTGAGCCTTATCTTGATGCCTTGCAACAGGATCTGATTGGTTACCTCAGCTTCTTCATTTGCCTGTGGCTGAGCTATCGACGTGAAGTGATGGAAGATATTTAGATCTTCGTAGAACTCAGCGAACTTTATCCCACCGAACTGTCATCCATTATCTGTTATGAGAGTTTGGGGTAGACCAAACCGACAGACGATTGACTTCTAGATGAAGTTCTGTATCTTAGCCTCAGTGATTTTTGCTAGTGACTCGGCTTCGACTCATTTGGTGAGGTAGTCGATCGCAACCAGGAGGAACTTTGATTGTCCGGATGTCGTTGGAAAAGGGCCAAGTATATCCATTCTCCACTGCCAAATGGCCAAAGTGCGCTTAGTGAAGTAAGCTCGGAGGCCGGCTGTCTTTGTATGTTTGTATTTCTCTGACAGCAGTCATATTTCTTGATGTATTTCATAGAATTATAGTACAAGGTCGGCCAATAGTATCCTTACCGAAGTAGTTTTTATGATAGGGATCTAGCTCTCATATGACTTTCACAAATTTTTTCGTACATTTTCCATAACACGAAGTCGACCTCTAAAAGTCGAAGACATCTCAATAATAGTAACGAATACGATCTTTTATACAACTTGTCCTCATACAAAACATACTAGAAGGCTTGATTCCTGAGTTTTTGAGCTTCTTTCGAATCACGAGAAAAAACTTTCTTTTTAAGATAGATAACTAATAGATCAATCTAGCTCAGCTCGAGCTTCGTCTGCATAACGAGTTGTGATTCCTCTGAGCTTGGGCATTTTAGAGTTTCAAAAAATACTTCTTTGGATAGTTCGATTAGGACTGAAGTGGTCAATTTAGAGAGGAGGTCGGCTCTCATATTTTCTACTCTTGAAATTTATCGAATGCCAAAACTGTCAAAGGTTGGAGTCAAATTCTTTATTTTCTCAAGATATTTCATCATACTTTTCTCTCGTGCTTCATAGTTGCCACTAACTTGGCCGACCACTAATTGAAAATCACTGTAGAATTGAAGCTGATCTAATTTTAATTCTTTTACTATTTTTAATCTGACGATCAATGCTTTATATTCGGTCCCATTATTAGTTGCAGAAAATTTGAAGCGTAATGCATACTTGACGACGACTCCCTCGGAGTTGACTAAGACAAACCCCGCATCTACTCCAGCGGAGTTGGACGAACCATCCATGTATAAGACCCAAAAATCTTTGAAAAGATCAGCACTTTCTTCGAAGAAGCTTGGTTGCAACCACGAGATGCCGGTTCTATTCCATTCAAGCTCGACTTCATCTGAAATGGTGCATTCAACTATGAAGTCAGCCAGTGTCTGAGCTTTGATTACTGGTCGAGGTCGATAGTTGATGTCGAATTTCGTTAATTCAATTGCCCATTTTACAATTTTTTCGGAAGCATAAGCTTGATGAAGGATTGCTTTGATTAGCTGATCAGTGAGGAGCATTATAGCATATCCCTAAAAGTAAGATCGAAGTCTTCTTGCTGTGATTAGAAGAACATAAATCAAATTTTCTAACTTTGTATATTTAGTCTCGACATCCCTTAAGATCTGGCTTATGTAGTAGACTGATCGCTGTACTTTCGCCTCTTCTTTGACCAAGATTGTCGCTAGCACCGCAAGAGAGACCGCAAGATAGAGAAAAAGCTCCTCTCTAGATTTGGGTTTGGCTAATAGGGGTGAGTCGAGGTAGTTCTTGAGCTCGTCGAATGCCTTTTGGCATTTCTAAGTCCAGTGAAAATTTTTTGACTTCCTGAGGATTTCGAAGAAGGACATGCAGCATTCGACCGATCTAGAGATAAAATGATTCAAAGACGCCATCTTTTCGATCAGGCACTGAACTTTCTTGATGGACTTTAGAGCAGTCATCTCCTGGATAGCATGAATTTTCTCCTGGTTGGCCTCGATTCCTCATCTCGAGATCATGAATTCCAAAAATTTTTCTGAGGCTACCCCAAAGACGTACTTGATTGGATTCAGCTTCATCTTATATTTTTTGAGTATATTGAAAGCCTCTTTAAGGTTGGTGACATGATTGACAGTCCTCAATATTATGGTCAATCTGCTTCTTGAAGATTTTATTGACCAAGCGATGATAAGTCACGCTTGCATTTTTAAGCTCGAAGGACATGACCCTGTAATAGTAAAAATCATGGTTAGTAATAAAAGCAGTCTTCTCCTCATCCTCCGATGCCATTCGAATTTGATTGTAGCCAAAAAAGACATCTATGAAGGTGAGGAGCTCATAGCCTGAAGTCGCATCCACCAATTGATCGATTTTGGATAAAGGATAGCTGTCTTTTGGGCAGACCTTGTTAAGCTTCTTAAAGTCAATGCACATTCTCCACTTGCCATTGGCTTTCTTGACCAGGACCATGTTAGAGATCCAAGTTGGATAGCTGACTTCTCGGATAAATCCGACGTTGAGAAGCTTGTCAACTTCTTCTGCTATTATCTTTTGTCTTTTTGGTGCATGGCCTCGAACTCTTTCTTTCATTGGTCGGTGCTTGGGGTCAATGGCCAGCTGATGTTTCATAACCTCGATGTCAATCCCAGGCATATCCATCGAAACTCAGGCGAAGATGTCGACATTCCTCCGTAAGAAGGTGATGAGCTGCTCCCAAACTTCATCTTTCAGATTGGAGCCAATTTGCACTATATGCTCCATATTTTCATCATTCAGGAGGAGGGTCACAAGATCTTCTATGGGCTCGCCCCGTTCTTCGACAAAGTCACCACGGACATCTAGCCCATCAACAGGACAAGGGTCGGACTGTGCTTTCTTTCGCAGGGCAATTGAGTAGTAGTGCTTTATCAGAGTTTGATCTCCTTTGAGTTCTCCGATCTCGTAACTTATCGAAAACTTCATCTTTAAATAATAAGTGGATACCACCATCCAAAGTGCATTTAAACCAGATCGGCCAAGAATTACGTTGTAAGCGGAGGGAGCTTTTACTACCAGAAAATCCACCTACGCTACGGATTATTTTGGATATTGTTCGACAACTATAGCTAGAGTCATTACACCTTCAACTGGTACTACAGCACCAGCAAAGCCTACTAGGAGAAAGTTTATTGGTCTAAGCAGACTATTAGATTTTGACATTTTGGAGAAAGCATCATAAAATAAGATGTCAATCGAACTTTTATTATCAACTAGGATACGACGTACATCATAGTCCGCTATATTTAAAGAGATTACAACCGCATCATTATGTGGGAACTGTACTCCTCCTGCATCTTCCTTAGTGAAGATTATGGATTCTTCAGCCCTCCATCTTTTCACTGATCCCCCAGAGCCGCTGGCCTCTTCTCGCCGAAATCCCCCAGAGATAGTGTTGATGATGCTGAAGGTAGCTGATCTTCTTGTTGTTCCTCCCTTCTTGATGGTGCAGATTGTGGTAGTGCTATCGATCGATCTTCTGTCGCTTCAGATCGACATTTGAGGAATCGATCCAGCCGACCTCTCCTGATGAGCTCCTCGATCTCATCTTAGAACTGAATGCATTCTTCAGTATCATGACCGTGGTCATGATGGTAAAGACTGTATTTATTAGAATTATGCTTGTCAGGATGAGTGTGCATCCTTTCTGACCTCGAAAGTTGCTTCTTGATCTCCATCAATACTTATATTTTTGAAACATTGAGGGAGGCATATTTGTGAAATCTTTTGGAGGAAGAACTTCATCGTGCCCTTCTATCGGAGCTTCTTTGACGACAAGCTCGAGAAGGAGTTCGGGCTCGTTTGTGCTTGGAGGGAGTCCATGAGCGTGGTTGAACTTCATTAGATTCTTCATCAGCTATGGATTTATTAGATTTGCCCACCTGCCACTCTTCTGCGGCTTTCTCATCCTTCAATTTGAAGGTTTCTTCCATTCGGATATATCCTTTAGCTCGAGCTAACAGATCGACAAAGTTTCTAGGATACTTTTTTTTAAGGAGAACAATAAATCATTCTTCTAAAGTCGTCCTTGAGTGCGGCTATTGCAATAGACTGATCCAGATTTTGGACTTTTAATGCAGCGGCATTAAATTGGGTGACATAAGTTTGGATAGATTCTCCCTCTTTCTGCTTGATATGCATCAGAAAATCCGAATCTTGGCATGGACATCGACTGCTGATGAAGTAAGCCGCAAACTGATGCTCATCTGATAAAAAAAAAGATCGTACCCGACTTCAATGCTGAGTACCAGTTTCTTGCTGCTTTCTTTAAAGTAGATGAAAAAACTCGACATAAGATGGCGTCTAGTGCACCATAGAGCAGCATCATAGTTTGGAAGGCCTCTAGGTGATCAATCGGATCAGAGGTTCCATCGTAGCTTTCAAATTGGAAAAGCTTAAAGTTCGCCGGAACGGGCTCTTACATAATCCTCTGAGAAAAAGGAGGGTTAGTGCAAATATTATTACCGTGTGAGAAGGAAGTATGATGGAGCTCTTCAATTTATCGACTTATTTTTTGGAGCCTTTGATTCACGAGATCTTCACAATCGTTGATCTTCAGAGTTTTCTAGTGGGACGAGAGCAAAGCTTCCCCCAGAGTCGAATCATGGTCCGAGTAATGGTTCTTCATCCTTTGTTTCTTCTTTTCGGAGGTCACCGATCGGTTAGCCCGAGTCGACCATCCTTCGATCGGATCATGGGGCACCAGAAAAGCCTATTTCAGCCAAATTGACATCGAAGCCTCTCGATGTATGGCCTGTACTGCCTCAATGAGATCACAAACCTACTGAACTAGCAGGTTGAACTGCTCCGTATCCACCATGGCTGGAGGTGGAGCTTGAATTGCTGAAGTTGGAGTGGGAATAGATGGATCTAGATGGGATCTGGCTATATAGGCCTTTGATCGTTGGATTGAAGCTTTCTTAGGAGGTATTTTTTTTTCGAAAAGAACACTAGAGAGGAAAAAGAGAGATTGCTGCTGAGCACTCCTTTAAGAATAAGAAAACCTCAGGAATAGAGGGTCCTTCTTCTAGCGCCAATCCTGTTGGTATAGAATTTGGTTGACGCTGGATCGAGCTAGAGTTGAAGATGAAGAGGTCGCCGTCGGTGACCTGCAAAATTAAGTTCTATCTGGAGTCGGTGGTGGTGGCTCCGACAGGATCTTCTGATGATCAAGTCAGCTCTTCTGGTCAATAGAAATGGAGTGCTCAGGTAAGAATTTAGCAAAATTTTGGAAAGAAGAAGAGAGCTTAGAAAAAATATATCTGAAGGATCCTTTTTGTGGACAGAGCCTGTTGTAACCGTCTGATAATGGGGTCGTCTATAGTAGACTGATAAATGACAATCGTAACCATCCTAATAAATGACAATCATAACTATCCTGATAAATGACAGTCGTAACGATTCGGTATTGGGATCGCCTATAGCAAATTGATAAATGACAGTCATAATCGTTCTGATAAATGACAATCATAACCGTCCAGTAGTGGGATCATCTATAGGAATCCATCTAAAGGAGAGGTTCGAAAGGAGTTCAGTTCTTGAAGGAATCCGTCTGAAGGAGAGATTTGGAAGGAGTTCGGCTCCTATAGAAATCCGACTGAAGAAAGGTTCGGAAGGTGCTCGGCTCCTGTAGGAATCCGACTGAAGGAGGGGTCCGAAAGGAGATCGATCTCTGTAGGAATCCAACTGAAGAAGGGATCCGAAAGGAGTTTGGCTCCTATAGGAATCTGACTGAAGGAGACGTCCGAAAGGAGTTCGGCTCTTGGAGGAATTCGACTGAAGGAGATGTCTAGAAGAAGTTTGGCTCCTGAAGGAATCTGACTGAAGAAGAAGTCCGGAAAGAGTTCGGCTCCTGGAGAAATCCAACTGAAGGAGAAGTTCAGAAGGAGTTCGGCTCCTATAGAAATTCGACTGAAGAAGAGTTCGAAAGGAGTTCGCTCCTATAGAATCCGACTGAAGAAGATGTCCGGAAGGAGTTCGGCTCCTATAGAAATCCGACTGAAAAAAAAGTTCGAAAGGAGTTCGGCTCCTGGAGGAATCCGACTAAAAGAGAAGTCCGTAAGAAGTTTAGCTCCTATAAAAATTCAACTGAAGGAGACGTCTGAAAGGAGTTTAGCTCCTGTAGGAATTCGACTGAAGGAGATGTCCGAAAGAAGTTCGGCTCCTGTAGGAATCCGACTGAAGGAGAAGTCCGAAAGGAGTTCGACTTTTATAGAAATCCGAATGAAGGAGACGTCCGAAAGAAGTTCGGCTCCTGGAGGAATCTGACTGAAGAAAAGTTCGGAAGGAGTTCAACTCCTGTAGGAATCCAATCGAAGGAGGATCCGGAAGGAGTTCGGCTTCTATAGAAATCCAATTGAAGGAGATGTCCGGAAGGAGTTCGGCTCCTGAAGAAATCTGACTAAAAGAGACATCTGGAAGAAGTTCGGCTCTTGTAGAAATCCGACTGAAGGAGAAGTCCAGAAGAAGTTCGGCTCCTGAAGGAATCCATCTGACGGAGACGTCCGGAAGGAGTTCGGCTCCTATAGAAATTTGACTGAAGGAGAGGTCTGGAAGGAGTTCGACTCCTGAAGGAGAGGTCTGAAAGGAGTTCGGCTGCTAAAGTAGTTTGGTCAGGGTCTAGTTGCTAAAGGGAGAATTCTCAATTGAAGCTTTCCATGATTATCAGTCGCATTAGGCTAAGTATCAGATCAGACTTCGGTGAAAGTGAGATTTATCTCCAATAGATAATAAATCTAATAAATTGCCTGTAGCATTACTCATCAAAATATGATCCAAGATTTTACATTATAAAAGCTTGACTTGTAACTGACTAATGCTTCTCCTAATAACCATACTCCTCTATCCAGTAAGCGTAAGTTCTTTTTTCAAATATTGGTTAGTGCATCTCCATGTATTAAACTATATGGGTGAGCTTTCCTTTTTTTCTAAAAAAAGAGGGTGGGAAAAGAACTTACACTTACTGGATAGAGGAGTATGGTTATTAGGAGAAGCATTAGTCAGTTACAAGTCAAGCTTTACTTTTGAATAACAATTTATGTTTAGTGGTTGCATGTAACAAACTTTAATCATGCGTAGTCTCGGGTCTACCAAAAATTTCATGCGAAGTCTCGTTATTCACCAATTGGCACCCCAAGTTATTATTGTGTCTTAATGATTTGTAATGCATGGAAATGATTCTTGGTGGTGGATCTCATTTGCCTCACTGTCACATGTCAATGGATGGTTTATATATACCTTCAACTAGCTTTGCCATAATTGATCTTAATACCAAAAAAAAGTACCCATCAATGCCAAAATGGTTTGCAATTGACTCATACTATCACACTATAAGATGAGAAGTGGTAGATAGGTAAATGGACAATTAACACAAATAGTTTTCTTCTTAAATTAAAAACACCAATAATATTTAACCTATCACGGATTAGTGAAAAGAGAATCGATGCAAACTAGTTAAAAAATTGCCTCAGAAAAATTATTGTGTAATTGGCACCAACTCAGAAGCTTGAACCAACTATTAACCCTAAGGCACCATTTTATTGCAAATAATCTAAAATAAGCATATATATTAGGTTCGTTCATGTGCAGCGATCCTTTATGCATTATGCATTTTGATTGGCTACCATCAGAAGATGAAATGCTATCAAACAATGCATGCCGTAATAATACAAGATGCACTCTTAGACTGTCTCGTCTCATTTGATAGTTGTCTATCCATGGCTACCAATATTTTGCTGTGCCGTGCGTATACCATGGGGAATCCATGCTTAAAAATATTCTCCATTTTTAATTCAAATATTCTTTGCAAACAAACGAAGCCTAAATGGTGCGACCTTACATGAACAGTGCTTGTCTACGTGTGGGACTCCGGCTTTCAATCCAACATCATTTCTTGACCTCCTAAAAAATAAAAAAGAAAAAGGTGCATGCATGAACAATGATGGAGGGGACCAATTCAGGCGTGACCACGAGCTTTGGGTCAAAAGACTGGAACCCTCTATTGTGCAACGAAACAAGTTGATGAAGAAAAAGGCTTGTGGTCCTCTCTCTCTCTCTCTCTCTCTCTCTCTCTCTCTCTCTCTCTCTAGCTCGTGACATGGGCCTTAGCTCACACATGCGGCATGGCTACCTTGGGGTCCATTTCCACGCACCCATTCCTCGTGAAGTGTCTCAATTCCTTCTCCGCACAAAAGTTCATAGATATCTTTGGTGGATCTTTATGCCACTTCCTTAGATTCCCATAGTTCCATACCCCTCTTTGCAAATAAGCTTCTATGTATTGGAAGTTGGGATCTAACATGGACTCCAACCACTTTTATTAATGGAAGAAGTTTAACTCCACCATTAAGAGAACATGAAGATTAATTATACTTGGGAGTTGGATGCAATGCAAATTTAAGAACCAACAGTTTGAGGAAACTAAATGATGCAAGAATTTCCCATGCCACAGCAGCTAGGTTGTGGCCAAACTTGGCAGAACAAGCATCGATAGAAAAGTTGGTGTATCAAATTTCCAAGCAAGTTTTTTGCTCACTGAGACAAATTGTCTTCTTTTACTCAAAAAAAAGGAAACAAATTGCCTTGTACTTTTCAAAATGGGGAAAAAAAAAGTTCATGCTTTTCTGGAAGAAAGAAACCAAAGAATTATGGACTTGGCATTGCAAAACAAACAGTGTTGCTCTCAGATGGTGAACACTCAGAGGGCCATTATCAAATCATTGCACGAGTGGTCCTGCAAATAGGTCTAGTTTCAAGCTCATGAGATTTTCAGATAAATTTGTCTTTGGTCCACATGATTAATTGCCGTCGAATCATAATCGAATGAACGTAATCACTGAGATCAGATACTGATGGATGCTGTGAATGTTGCTTGGCTAACATCATCTCAGATGGGAACCTAACAGCCATCAGTTCACGTGGAAAGGGATATATCTCCCCCCCATGACTGTGAAATTATTCTTATAGTGATTGAGTAACTGGTGAGTAGTGTTCCATCAACTTCATCAAGTTTGTCATCTAACGTTCGTCAGTGCCGGCGATGATGTACATTTGTTCAACCCTTGATGCTTCAAGAATGATCTATGAATCGGCCATGTGTAGAACTTATCTTTCCCTGGCCTCATATGGTCTTTCTTCTTTCATTGAATCAATTCATTAAACTCAATGCTAGTTAAAGGCTCATACAAATTAGTGGTGTTAGGAAATTGTTAATTTACTTGGAAAATAATTTTATCGTCGCACCTCTTCGGGGAATGCCAAAGGCAACTAGCAAATGTGTGCTGCCTAACAAAAAATTTTCAGGCCTCAGTCTAGGGACTTAATTGCATTGCAGTAAGATATTGGTAATAGTTCTGTTGTGCTAGAACTAGAAGAGGGCATAAACAGTTTTATATGACTAGCTCGGCACAATAGTAATATATATTGTTATTCTTTCATATGAATAATTTATGCTACCACTCAGATTTCTCTTTCATGAAAGGGCCCAAAGCCAAAAAATGCGCTTTCCATCAGAGAAAAGGCCCTTCCTTCACCCACTACTTCAGAAAGAAACAAACTAGAGGGATCTCAATCTCCATTCACTTTTATAAAAGCAGGCTCTCATCTTTTGAATGCCCTCTGTTATAAGAAATGTTGTCCTCATACAAGTTTGTTGGATGCAATCATGTCATGTCCCAATGGGAAAGGATTGGGTGAGGAGAGGAGAATGAAGAGGCTCACAAGGGAATTGAGTGTGTTGTCATGATGGTGGGTGTAGGCACTGAGTATTTTTGTCATTTGTATCACCATCCATGAGAAATCTACTTGTTGAGCACCTTTGCTTAGAAGAGGAAGCATTTGTGTGGTGGCATTAGGAATCAAATTTTATTAAATAGAATTAATTAATGCTCAAATTATGCTTTGATTCTCTAATGATTTGTGTGAGATCTAAAGCAGCACCTTCCAGAAATAGTTGCATCATTCTTTGGTTCTTGGCATCCATTTCCTGCTTTATCCTTTGTTAAAATGTATAGTTCCCACTTAATCACACTTCTTTAGTGGACTTCTTTTATGCTATCTCTGACTTGATTAGGCTAGGATACCACTTGCTATTATGTATCAAGTTAGCTAATTTGGAGCAGGCATGGTGGACCACAGCGCGCAACCTTTGTGCTTTTATGATGCTGATGGTATGAAGTTAGCTTGCTAATCACTCATTTTCTTTTGATATATCAAAATCATTTTCTTCATAAAGATGTTGAGTTACAGTTACTCTGATCCTTGATTATTCTTTTGGCTTTCTATTTTACATCTTTCCTGTAGAGCTTTAATGTTCTGATGGTGTCTTCACTTAATATGGAGAAACCCCTCCTGGTGCCTGTGGCACTGTGGGGAAGTGTGGATGTTATGTTCTTGGATCTGAGCAGTATATGATAAGACCATGAGGCAGGTAATAGACGAGGCAGAGCCTATTGGGAAGCTGTGCCATGCCAGTTTAATTAGCCTATGGACCCTGTGGTCTGGAAAAGGCTGCCATGAGAACAATGTGCTCCATCTAATGATGGTCTGAAAAGGGCAGTCATTATATATATATGTATGTATGTATATATGTATACATCCATACACACACATATACATACACATACATACATATATGTGTATGCGTGTGTGCTTTTTACCACTAAGGTTTCCAAAAGTTTGAAAAAAAGCAAGATATGGTTCATCTGGGCGCTGCCAGTTCCTTTTCATTGACTGGAAGAACTGAAAAGGCTAACCAAAAGCCAATCATTCATATCCTTTTGCATCAATGTCATTGCCTACAGAACAGAAGTATCATTTCAATCTTTCTTGGGCTCTTTTGTGCTTTGATATAAGATAAAAACATGTGGCAGGGTCACAAGGTATGGACAAGGCAAAACATATTGCAGTGCTTTGTCATGTCTATTTGCACCTTTTTATCTGGGAAAATAGACGTAAGAACTCCATGCTGGAATACAAGAGTTTGGACAAATTGAGGCCTATGAGCAGTCTCCTAATTCTCATAATCCCTCTCTGGGTGGAACAGCAGTCCAGACCTTGACAACTAGCCCATATATCAAGTAATCAAGTGAGCTTTTGCTTCTAGGTTTGAGCTTCCCTTTAAGTTATTGGCTGTCAGGTAATGCAACCTTCTTACCAATTGCTAGCTAGATAGAAACAGAGAAGTTCATCCATTGATCATCAAATGTTGAGGCATTGATGAAGCATCCTAGTATATTTAGTTTGTATACAATCCATGGTTAGAGAGGAAACTACTAGCACATCTGTGAAGGTCTATGTGGGTCCCACATCAATTATGTATTGGATAGATCTTCATACTTATATATAAGATCAAAAAGTTTAAATAATACTTCCCAACTAATCTTTTTGCATAAAATTCTATATTATTATAATATTCATAAAATTATTCTGCACGTACGTGAGCCTATAATGTTCTCAGAACATGGCTCAAACAAGAAATAGCAATGCTAGGCCCTGCAACAAATTTAACAGTGTTATATAATAATATAATATATAATAAAAAGATTAGAGAGACACAATGAGAAAATGAGAGAGAGAGAAAGAAAAAATTCTTTCACAAGATAATCACCCCATCTCATTCTATTTTCAAGCCCTTTTATAAACTTTTCAATCCAAATTACAAAGAAAACAATACTTCTCATTCACTTACAAAAAAAAATAATATATCTCAATCATTTATAAAAAAAAAAATATTTTTCATTCCATAATTCTTAGGGAGTCATCGATATGGGCTTCAATTGCCATTTATAACACTCTCACTTGGATGACCCCTTCACGAAGAACGTGCCTCATTAAACCTTGTTGAAAAAATCCTATGAAAAAAAAACTTAGCCAAGAAAAAGGAGTACAACATTCTCTTGAATTAATTAGGACATACTGCCTCATTAAAATCTTATTTGAAAAATCTAATGGGACAAAACTAAGGTGAACGAAAAAGAGTACAGTACTCCCCCTGAAGACCAATTCCATAATCAACTTGGGTCTTTGAGCTGTTGCAGCCTAATTTTATAAATTAATTTCTTAAATATTGCAGTTGGGAGCATCTTGGTGAATAAGTTAGCTAAATTTTCATAAGAGCGAATTTGTTGCACATTAATCTCACCCTTTTTCTGAAGCTCATGAATATAGAAGAACTTTGGTAAAATATGTTTAATTTTATCTCCTTTAATAAATTCTACTTTGACTTATGCAATACATGTAGCATTATCTTCATATATTATCGATGGGATATTTCTTATACAAGATAATCTACATGATTCTCGAATATGTTGAATCATGGTTTTCAACCAAATACATTCACGATTCATCTCATGGAGCACAAGAATCTCTAAATGGTTGGATGAAGTTGCAACCATTATTTATTTTACAGATTTCCATGAGATGGCACAGTCACCATGAATAGAAACATATCAAGTCTGTGACTTCCCATTATGAGGATCTGATAAATAACTAGCATCAGCATATCCTAATAATTGGTGCTCAGAACTTATGGGTAAAGTAAACCCATGTCAACAGTACTCTGTAGATAGCGCATGATATGCTTAATGCCATTCCAATGTCTTCGAGTAGGAGCAGAACTAAATCTTGTTAATAAATTTATTGCAAAGGTAATATCAAACCGAGTATAATTAGCAAGATATATAAGTGCTTCGATTGTACTTAGATATGGTACTTCAGGACCAAGAAGTTCTTCCTCTTCTTTGGATCGAAAATAATCATTTTTTAAATCAAGCGATCTCACAATCATAGGAAAACTAAGTGGATGAGCTTTATCCATGTAAAAACTCTTTAGAACCTTTTTAGTATATGCTGATTGATGGATGAAAATTTTATTTGATACATATTCTATTTGAAGACCAAGACTATATTTTGTCTTATCCAAGTTTTTCATTTTAAATTCTTCTTTCAAATAAGTTACAGTCTTTTGAACTTCTTCAGGAGTTCCGATGATATTCAAATCATCTACATATACAGCAATGATAGCAAACTCAGTATTAAATTTTTAATAAAAATATATGGGCATATTAAATTATTAAAGTATTCTATTTTTAATAAATATTCACTGAGTCTATTATACCACATTTTACTAGACTGTTTCAATCCATACAAAGATCATTGTAATTTGATTGAGTACATATTGCGAGAATTTAAATCTTTTACTTCAGATATTTTAAATCCTTCAGGAACTTTCATATATACATCACAATCTAACGATCCATACAAATATGCTGTGACTACATCCATAAGGCGTATATCAAGCCTTTCTTTAGCTACTAAATGTTGAAAATATGTTCCAAAGCCAATCATCATTCTGTTGACGATTGGACCATATATTTATAATTATATATAAATTATAAATTAATAAAAATTATTTTGATATTTTTCATCATAAATTCTATTGTCTTCTAATGAACTCCTATGTTGTGATGAAGTCCTTAGGACTATCTAGATTCGGCAAAGAAGAATTTATCATTTAGTCCTTAAATAGTTCATGACCAAATGATACGTTGTTACTTAGGATGACTACGTTTATCAAGTATAGATCGTTGTGTGCCATATAGGTTGGTTGTCCTCATAACTAAGGAGTGTTGAGACACTGATATGACATGCAAATGAGATGTATGGGTACATCTGTATTGAACATGACCAACTTCGGAGCTTTTCTTCTATCAAGATTAGCTTCGATGGAATATAGGTATAAATGTTCCTCCGATCTGAGATCACTACAGTGACTTCTAAGTAACTCACTGTGTTTTGGTGCTAGACTATTTGAATTTTTAATTCAGTGATGGAAGATTTCTGGGCACAGTCAAGTACTTATGGAGTCGGTACATGTATCAAGATAGAATTGACCACTTCTGATTTTAGGAGCTGTGTTCAATTGTGTTTCAATTTAGTAAAATCATGATCAGGATAGTCTTAGTGAGAAGTCATGGGACTAATTGCTTTGAGACACGATATGGATGTATTTTCTAGAGTTGACAGTCTAACCCTGAGTCATCTATTACACAGAGGTCACAGGGATGAATTATACGGTAACCATATTCACATAGGTTCTGAATGTTACGATTATGATTATTCGATCTATCCGAACGTTGGATACCATTGCTAGATGATAACTTTCATTAGTATAAAAATTAGTTTCTATGTTACCGACTTAGGTTCGGACATGCGAGGTCACACACATTAGGAGTTTCTATCTGATCTGATGGTTGATCAAGAGTTTCATTGGTCTGGGACTCTATGGTCAAGAGTCCCACTAGACTAGGACTCTGTAATCAAGAGTCCTACTGGACTGAGACTCTGAGTCCTACTTGTCTGGGACTCTATGATCAAGAGTTTCACTAGATTGAAACTCTATGATTAAGAGTCATACTAGACTGAAACTTTGAGTCGTACTTGTCTGAAACTTTCTGATAATAAATTCTGATAATCTAGGACACTATGGTCAAGAGTCCTACCGGACTGAAACTCTGAGTCTTACTCGTCTGAGACTCTCTGATCAAGAGTTTTACTAGTCTGAAACTCTATAATCGTAAGTTTAATTCGTTTGAGACATTAGGTTCAAGAGTCCCACTGATTTAGGACTCTTTAAGAGTTTCATATTGATAGGACTCTATTGCCCAGTAACCTTTTTGATTTGGACTCAGATATTTTTGAAAGATTAATTAGCAATTTGATTACTGATTAGCTCAATTTGATTGAGCGATGAGGATTTGATCAAGTTCGATTGAATTTAATTCGATTGGATTTGATCCGATCAGATCATGAGATGATCTAATCGCTATGGGAGTTTCGACCCTGATTTGATCAGAACGTAGATCTAATTAATTTTTAATTTAATTAAAATTTTATTAGATTAGGCTAAGCCTAATTTGATTGGATTTAATCTGATTTAATTGAGTCTAGATTAATTGATTTGGTTGAAATCAATTAGGACCAAATTAAATGAAGTTTGAATTCAAATTCTTTCATGCGTCCATCATTTTTGACTTTTCCACTCTACTTTCCACACCCTCCCTTTTGTTTGTCTAACATTTCTTGAAAAATAAAAATATGCACTCAGAAGGAGAGTTCTTCTGCATGTTAAACACAAGGAAGAGAGCATTGGATAACGATAAGAGGCTCATTTAATTTTTGAAATCAAGTGAGTGGTTAAAACCTCTCAACCATTCGATCCTTATCATTTTCCATGTTGTTTTCCCATGGTATTCATGTTAATAAATTATGAAAATTTTTGTGTGTAGAAGATGGGGTTAACATTACATGATAAAAATTTTAGAATGTTCGAGCATCAATTCTAAGTGAAAAAAAATCTCAGAGTGAAGAAAGTATACGATCGATCATGATCAGCCATCGAAGGCTCCGGTGAGGAGCTAGTACTCCAATGAGGCTGATCGGGATCAGAAGCTCCATATGGATCAACTATAGAGATCGGACACGTGTGCGGCTGTGACGTGATACCAGAGCATTATTTGATGGACTCAGATTACAGTGGTCGATTATCCACGAAAAGATATTGTATTTTAAATACGTAGATATAGTAAATAGTTTATTACATAGTTTTATTTTTAGATCTATTGATGTATGCATGCATATTATATTTAGATCTTAATGTGTAGGATTAAATAATCTGATATGATCAGTAGATAATTAATTAGATTAATTATTTTCTACTGCATCATTGCTATTTTTAAAATATTTTTCGAAAGTAGCATGGCAAACCCTACACTATTTTCTTCAAATGGTATCAGAGCTAGATTATTTAAACATGATATGTTTGCATATTTAGATTAATAATTTAGATTTGATCTAAATATTAATTTAATAATTAGAATAATTAGATCTAAAAAATTAAAATCTAGATCGCACGGACTGCAGGTTGTCCTGCTGTAGGGTTTACCCCTACAATGAAAAGATTGTCTTGGTATGTTGCTGGTCTATATCATTAATTATGAAATTACTAGATTTGATCTAATATTTTTATGATTTAATTATATTAAACTTTAATTTGATTTATGATCATGAATGCATAATTAGATAAAGTTTGATTCATGATTTCATGATTATGTAGTGTACATAGTTTTAGATTAAATTCTATAACTAGTGTTGTTTATGAATTGATATGATTTAATTTTGAAATGAGTCGACTCAATTGGTGAACAATGCTAAATTATAAAGAACCTTTCAAAATTAAATTTTTTTTGAAATGCCTAACCCTAACCGTCAGCCCATAAACTTAATTTAAAATTAAGTATAATGATTTAGTATCTAGAATTATGAATTAAGACTCTAAGTCATTAATCATAAACTTGTGGGTTATTGGGTTAGCTGAATTAGGTCCATAAATTGGGTTAGACCTAAGGTTAGTTAAAAAATAGACTAATTTAGAGTAATTGATCAAAATTAATTAAATGTTAATTTAGATTAGGTCAATGACTCTATAGACTCAATTACAATAGTTGTAGTTGGTCAAGTCCATACTTTTAATAAGGACCAAATGGATTTGATTCAAGGCTACACGATCGAATCCGAAATTACTAGGTTGGTCAAATTAAAACTAATGAACTAGATGGTGTCTAAGATAAGTTTGGCAGTTTGATCAGTGGTTTTTAATTGGAAGCAACTCGCACTGATTCGATCTTTAACGAGTTAATGGCATATCCCTTCCACTGATCTCGCTTATCTGACCATCCTGGTAAGTTAAATTTTGATTAGATCACTTGGTGATTTGGGCCCACCCATGTCTATTAGGTAAATCAGTCTGATTGATTTAGGTACTCCTAATGCCAGCTTAGATTAAATTTTTTTTGACTTGGTGAAGTCAGTGGAAGGATCAAAATTGGCTCGCTGAATTTTCTTAAATTGGTTAACTAAATTCTCTAAAATTATTAGATCCTTAAAAATAAAATAGTTATATAGATAACTAAATCATAGTCTCCCATTAAGTTGAGTGATAATGGGTTCATTAGTATAATAATCATTGGAGAACCAAAAACCTGATGATTATTGACTAATGAAATTATCATTCATAAAATGATAATTTGGTTAAGTCTTTCTGATGGTGGTTAGGTTGGCCGACCAAAGTTGGGTCATATCATTTATTGATTAGATAAAACCAAATGTGGTCATGTTAATGGTTAGACCTAACCGAACCTTTTTCAGTGGAGGCCAAAGCCTACTGATTAGGTCTATGGGGCAAAATCAATGTTACTGAAAGTTATTTAGAGAAATAATTGATTTTGAATCTATCCATAGGTGCACATGGATTGACTAACCAAAGTTGGGCTCATGTGTAGTCTATGTGGATTCTAGTACCCACTAAGAAATTAGAGTAATTTTTTGAATTGAAGGTAGAGGCTACCAATTCGTATAAAATAATGAAAGGATATTTAGACTAAAGTTTAAATCTTTAGGATTAATAATTCATATACTAATTAGGTTTAGTTTTTCTTTTTGTGCAGACATGGCCACTAACCTATTGCTTCGGTCATTGTTAGACCATGAAAAATTAATGAGACCCAACTACGATAGCTGATATCATAAGTTGAAAATCATCCTAGAGCATGAACGGATCCTTTATGTGGTAACAGATCGAGCATCTGAGAAGCCAGCTCCGAACGCTAGGAAAGTGGTTTGAGATACTTATCTGAAGTGGTTTAATGACCGCACCACCATTCGATGTATAATGCTGGCGGCAATGAATGACGAGTTCAATCATAGGTTTGAAAATGTCTAGCCACAGAAGATGCTTCAAATATTTAATGACTCTTTTGGCATGCCGGACGATGTTGAAAGGAACAAAATAAATTATGCCATTTTCAACGCTCGGATGAGGGATGGGGCCTCAGTCACCGATCATGTATTGTACATGATCGAGATGATTGAGCGCCTTAGCAAGTTGGGATTTTTCCTGCATGAGCAGCTTGGTAAGGATGCGATCCTTAATTCTTTGTCCAAGTCCTTCCTCACATTTCTAACTTATTTTAGAATGATAAAGCCTGCAGTGAACTACCACGGCTTGTTGGGATTACTGCAGAACTTTGAGAAGGATCACCAACTCCATAAGAAGACGATGAATGTAGTGGGACGATCTTCTTCTGGTTGTCGATCCTTTAACAAAGAAAAAATAAATAAGAAGAAAAAAAATAAGAAGATGCGGCTGCATGCTAGAACAACTGCATAGGGTCAGACCAAGAAGTGCAAGTTTGATCAAAGCCAAGCAGAGTGCTTCTTCTACAAGAAGCAGGGGCAATGGAAGAGAAATATCCTCTGTACATTACCTCTCTGGATTCGAACAGATCGAGAAAGAAGCAAGTGGTTGTTGATCAAGATAATTATATGATAATACTTTATAATTTTTTTCTTATTTGATTCTACTGCCTGGGTATTAGATACTGAAAGCTCTTATCATATTTATAATTCTATGCAGGGCTTGCAGGTCAGTAGGAGTTTTGATCAAGGTGAGAGATTTCTAAATATTGGAGATAGAAGATAAGTTTCAATTCTAGCTTTAGGAATCATAAATCTTATAATCAATTTAAATAAAGTTATTCTTAATGAATATCATTATTGTCCAACTTTTTTATTGAATGTCATTTCTGTAGGTCTTTTGATCATGAATGATTTTGAAATATCAATAAAAAAATTTTTATAATATCATTTTAAAAGGTATTATAATTTTGATTGGATAATTGAATAATAAAATTTATTTACTTTCTATATCTATTAACGTGGTTCAATCCTTCAGTAAACGTCATAGAATTAGTGATATGTCTGATGTCTACCTTTGACACTGTAGGCTAGGTCATATTAACAAGAATAGAATTAATAGATTAACTTAAGAAAAAAATTTTGAGGTTAATGATTATGAGTTACTTCCGACCTGTGAGTTATGCCTTCTTGATAAGATGACCAAGTCATCTTTTACTGAAAAGGATGAATGAGCTAGTAAACTCTTGAGTTTAGTACATTCGGATGTATGTGGACTCATGAGCTCAAGTGTCAGAGATGGATTTTCTACTTCATAATCTTCACAGACGACCTATCGATGTATGGGTATGTCTATTTAATGAAGCATAAGTCGGAGTCATTTGAAATGTTCAAACTATTTCGAAATGAGGTAGAAAAGCAAACTGGGAAGAGTATTAAAACTCTTTGGTCTGACTGAGGGGGTGAGTACCTTTTCAATGAGTTTCTGATATATCTTGGGGAGAACGGGATTCTCTTCCAATGGACTTCTTCTGAAATACCATAATATAATGATGTGTCTGAAAGAAGAAATCAGATTCTATTGGACATGGTTTGATCTATGATGGGGTTTGTTGGTTTGTCGATCTTTCTATGAGGATATGCGCTCGAGTCAGTTTGTTATATTCTAAATAGGGTTGTGAGTAAATCTGTTAATAAAATACCATATGAAATATGGACAGGACGTAAGCCAATGCTTTCACACCTTAGGATTTAGAAGTATCTAGCCTACGTCAAATGTCTGATGACAGACAAGCTTGAACCTAGATCTGATAAGTGTAGTTTTATAAATTACCCAAAAGAAACCAAAGGATACTACTTCTATCTTGCTGATGAGCAAAAAGTGTTTATCAGCCTTAAAGCAGTCTTTTTAGAAAAAAAATTTCTTGGTGAAGAAACTAATACCTTTAAGATCGAACTTGATGAAGTATGATAGGTGAAAGAATAGACACAAGTTGTTGAATCTGATTTGAATCTGATTAGATCAGACTCAGAATCCATTATAGAAGCATCCTTAAGGAGATCTGGTAAAGTACCACGTCAACCAAATAGATACTATGATTTTCTAATCCAGGATGGGGATCCTAACGAACTTGATGAGAATGATCAGGACCCAATCACCTATATGGATGTAATGCAGAAATCCGACTCTGAGAAATGGTTGAGGCCATAAAATTCGAGATGAAATCCATGAAGGTCAACGATGTATGGATATTGATTGACCCATTCGAAGGGATAAAATCTATAGAATGTAAGTGGATCTTCAAAAAAAAAAGAGGCATAGACGGAAAGATGGAGACCTATAAAGTCTGTCTGATTGTCAAGGGATATCATCAATGTTATGGTATTGACTATGATGAGACGTTCTCTCCTATGGTAATGCTCAAATTCATTCGGATAATGCTTGCCATAGCTGTCCATCTAGACTATGAAATCTGGCAAATGGATGTAAAAATAGTTTTTCTGAATAGAAAGCTAGATGAAGAGGTGTATATGATATAATCTGAAGGTTTTACGTTCATAGATGAGTCTAAGGTGTGTAAGCTTCAGAGGTCTATTTGCGGACTAAAGTAGGCATCTTAGAGCTGGAACATATGATTTGATAGAATAATCAAAATATATGACTTCGTTAAGAATGAAGAGGAGCCCTGCATATACAAATAGACTAATGGTCTAGTAATAGTATTCCTAGTATTGTATGTGAATGATATTCTCTTAATCGAAAATGACATCCCTGCATTACAAGGAATAAAGATCTGACTGTCATCACAGTTTTTCATGAAAGATCTGAGAGAAATTTTCTACATCCTAGAGATGAAGATCTATAGAAATAAATTTAAAAGATTGCTTGAATTGCATAAAAAATTTTTAAAAAGGCTATCTACCGATAGGCCATAGAATTTCTCTTTCAAAGAGAAATTGTCCAACAATACCTCTAGATAGAGAGCGTATGAATAGAATACCATATACTTCAATAGTGGATTCTATAATGTACGCCATGATATGTACGCGATCAGATATGTCATACTCACTAGGTGTAGTGAGTAGATCTAATCTAATTTAGGAGAGAATCACTGGAAGGTTGTTAAAACTATCCTAAAGTATTTAAGAAATACTAAGGATCAGTGGCTTGTATATGATGAATCGAACTTAAAATTTGTGGGGTTCATAGACTTCAGTTTTCAGTCCGATCATGACGATATCAAGAGTATGTCGGAATACATATTTATCCTTAATGGTGGGACCGTCCCCTGGAAGAGTTCTAAGCAGTACACTGTGGCTGATTTAGTTTATGAGGCAGAGTATGTTGCTTCATCATATGCTACCAAAGAAGCGGTGTGGCTAAGAAAATTCATCATCGAGCTTGGAGTAGCACCCTCCCTTGATGATCCAGTTCTGCTCTATTGCGATAGCTCTAGAATCATTGCTCAGACGAAGGAATCAAAAGTACATTAGTGGACGAAGCATATTCTGCACCGCTACCATCTTATCCAAGAGATTGTGGATCGAGATGACGTCGACCTTCAGAAGATTGATGGAAAGAAAAATCTGATCGACCCATTCACTAAAGCTATTGCGGTGAAGGAGTTCGATGACTTTAAGTCGAAGATAGGTATTAGATACTGCACCGATTGACTTTAGTCCAAGTGAAAGATTATTGGAAATATATTCCAAAGTCAATCATCAGTCTGTTAATAGTTGGATCATATATTTATAATTATATATAAATTATAAATTAATAAAAATTATTTTGGCATTTTTCATCATAAATTTTATTGTCTTCTAATGAACTCCTGTATTGTGATGAAGTCCTTAAGACTATCTAGATTCGGCAAAGAAGGATTTATCATTTAGTCATTAAATAGTTCACGATCAAATGATATGTTGTTACTTAAGACGATAATGTTTATCAAGTATAGATCATTGTGTGCCATATAGGTTGGTTGTCCTCATAACCAAAAAATGTTGAAACACTGATATGGCATGCAAGTGAGATGTATGGGTACATCTGCACTGAACGTGACCAACTCTAGAGTTTTTCTCCTATCAAGATTAGCTTCGATGGAATATGGATATAAATGTCCGTCCGATCTGAGATCATCATGGTGACTTTTAAGCAACTCACTGTATTTTGGTGTTGGACTATCTGAATTTTTAATTTAGTGATGGAAGATTTTTGAGCACAGTCAAGTAGTTGTGGAGTTGGTGCATGTATCAAGATGAAATTAACCACTTCTTATTTCAGGAGCTGTGTTCAATTATGTTTCAATTTAGCAAAACCTTGATCAGGATAGTCTTAATGAAGAGTCACGGGACTAATTACTTTGACACACGACATGGATGTATTTTCTAAGATTGACAGTCTAATCTTGAGTCATCTATTACACAGAGGTCATAGAGATGAATTATACGGTAGCCATTTTTGCATAAGTTCTGAATATTACGATTGCGATTATTTGATCTATCCGAACATCGGATATCATTGCTAGATAGTCACTTCGATTAGTATAGAAATTTATTTCTATGCTATCGGCTTAGGTTCAGACCTGCAAGGTCATCCATATTAGGAGTTCCTATTTGATCTGATGGCTGATCAAGAGTTTCATTGATTTGGGACTCTATGGTCAAGAGTCCTATTGGACTGAAATTCTATGACCAAGAGTCCTACTAGACTGGGACTCTGAGTCCTACTTATTTGAAACTCTCTGATCAAGAGTCTCATTGATCTGAAACTCTATGATCAAAAATTTTACTAGATTGAGACTCTGTGATCAAGAGTCCTACTTGTCTGGGACTCTCTGATCATGAGTCCTGATAATCTTGGACACTATGGTCAAGAGTCCCACTAGACTGAGACTCTATGACCAAGAGTCCTACTGGACTGAGACTCTGAGTCCTACTCATTTGGAACTCTCTGATCAAGAGTTTTACTAGTCTGAGACTCTATGATTGCGAGTTCGATTCGTTTGGGACACTAGGTTCAAGAGTCCCACTGATTCACGACTCTTTAAGAGTTTCATGTTGATAAGACTCTATTATCTAGTAACCCTTTCGATTTGGACTCAAATATTTTTGGAGGATTAATTAGTAATTTGATTACTGATTAGCTCAATTTGATTGAGCGATGAGAATTCGATCAAGTTCGATTGAATTTGATTCGATTGAATTTGATCCAATCAGGTCATGAGATGATCTAATCACTATAGAAGTTTTGATCCTGATTTGATCAGAATATAGATCTAATTAATTTCTAATTTGATTAAAATTTTATTGAATTAGGCTAAGCCTAATTTGGTTGGATTTAACCTAGTTTAATTAGGTCTAGATTAATTAGTTTGGTTGAAACCAATTAAGACCAAGTCAAATGAAGTTTGAATTCAAATTCTTCCATGCGCCCATCATTTTTGACTTTTTCACTCTACTTCCCATGCCCTCCCTTTTGTTTGTCAAATATTTTTTGAGAAATAAAAATGTGCACGTAGAAGGAGAGTCCTTCTGCGTGTTAAACATAAGGAAGGGGACGTTGGATAAGGATAAGAGGCTCATTTAATTTGTGAAATCAGGTGAGTGGTTAAAACCTCTCAACCACTTGATCCTTATCATTTTCTACACTATTTTCTCATGGTATTCATGTCAATAAATTATGAGAATTTTTGTGCATGCAGTAGAAGGGATTAGCATTACGTGGTAAAAATTTTAATGTTTAGGCATCAGTTCTAGGCAAAAAAAATTTCAGAGCGAAGAAAGTATACAATTGATTGGATCGATCGTGATTAGCCATCGAAGGTCCCGACAAAGAGCTAGCACTCCAATGGGGCTGATCGAGATTAGAAACTCCATGTGGACCAATCATAGAGGTCGGACACGTGTGCCGCTATGACGTGATACCAGAGCATTATTCGGTAGACTTAGATTATAGTGGTCGACTACTCGTGAAAAGATATTATGTTCTAAACACATAAATATTATAAATAATTTATTATATAATTTTATTTTCAGATCTATTGATGTATGCATGCATATTATGTTTAGATCCTAATGTGTAGGATTAAATAATCTGATATGATCAGTAGATAATTAATTAGATTAATTATTTTCTACTGCATCATTGCTATTTTTGAAATATTTTTTGAAAGTAGCATAACTAACCCTGCACTGTTTTCTTCACTAAATTTATCAAAAATCTAAAAGTTATGGCATCCATCATAGGAGCATATGTTTCATTAAATTCAATTCCAAGTCTTTGCAAAAAATCTTGTGCAACTAATCATGCTTTATATCTTACGATTTCATTTAATTCATTTCGCTTTCTTATTAACACTCATTTATAGCTAAATGGTTTAATGTCCTTTGGAGTTTATGGAGAGAATTTAAATTCTTTACGTTTATGGAGTTTAAATTATAGATCCAAATACTTTACGTTTATGGAGAGAATTTAATTCTGCTTAAATTGCTTCTTTCCATTTTTTTCAATCATCCTATTGTTGGCATTTGTTAATGCTTTTGGGCTCGTGATCACCATAAGCAATACTAGATGCTATTGCATAAGCAAATACATTATCAACAATAATTTTCTTTCAATCCCATATTTTATCTTTTGATGTATAGCTAATTGAAATTTCATTATTTTTTTGCACTTGGACTGCTTTAGGAGCCTCAACTAAAATTTCTTTATTTCTAACAATTTGATTATCCATATAAGCTATATCATCAATAGTTTGTCTTGCTTTAAAAATTTTATTTTCCTCATGTACCATTTTACTTGAATTTTTTTTTTTAGAACTTTATCTTTTGCACCAAGTGGTCTTTCATGCTTCAAGCATGACGCAGGTTATTCTGCAGTTGTATGGACTGATTGTCCTGCTGAGACTTCTATCCGAGTTGGAGTATTTTTAGCTGGAATATAAGATTTGCATATCCTTCTTGTGTCTGTAAATGCATCAAGTAAATTATTTGCTATACTTTGTAAATGAAGAATCCTTTGAACTTCCAATTCATACTGATTCATTTTTGAATCAAGAAATGATAAGTTTGGTACATTCCATGATAACATACATTGTGCTTCTGATACCTTTTTATCTCTTCCTAATGATGGAAATACTGTCTCATCAAATTGACAATCTGTAAATCGAGCAGTGAATACATCACCTATCAAAGGTTCAAGATATCTAATGATAGATAGACCATCAAAACCAACAAAAACTTCAAGTTTACGTTGAGGTCCCATCTTAGATTTTTGGGGTGGAGCAATTGGAACGTACACAGCACAACCAAAAATCCTTAAATATGAGATGTTTGGTTGTTGACCAACTATAAGTTATAGTGGAGAATATGTATGGTAAGCAGTTGGTCTTATTCGAATCAATGATGCAGTATGTAAAATAGCATGTCCCCCAAATAGATATAGACAACTTAGTTTTCATCAATAATGGTCGAGCAATGAGCTTCAACCTTTTAATAAATGATTCTGCTAGGCCATTTTGAGTATGCACATGAGCAACATGATGCTTAACATTGATTTCAATTGACATACAAAAGTCATCAAAAGTTTTTGAAATAAACTCAGCTGCATTATCTAATCGGATAGATTTTATTGGAAAATCAAAAATTACGCTCGTAATTATATTATCAAAGTAAGTAATTTAGCAAATGCACTGTTCTGAGTAGACAACAAAGAAACATGGGACCATCTTATGGAAGCATCAATTAGGACCATAAAGTATCTAAATGGTCCACAAGGAGAATGAATTGGATCACATATGTTCCCTTGAATTCTTTGCAAGAATGTAGGAGATTCAATTGCTAACTTTGTGAATGAAGGTTTATGTATTAATTTTCTAAGTGAACATACAGAACAATGGTAATCACTAGTTAGAAGAATCTTCTGGTTCTTTAATGAATGTCCATTTGAGTTTTCAATAATTTTGTGCATCATTATTGATCCAGGATGACCAAGTCGTTTATACCAGAGAATAAATATTTTTTTTGTTAGTGAACTTCTGATTTAATACTATATTTATCTCAATTGCGCGAATCATTATATAGTACAATCCAAATAAAAGAATAAAAAATTTTTCTAACTCAAGTTTTCTGTTTGAATCATAAGAAATGATGCACAAAAATTCTTTACCATGTTCACTTTTTGTCTTAATATGATATCCATTCCGGCAGATATCCTTAAAACTCAATAAATTTCTTCTAGACTATGCTGAATAAAGAACTTTTTTGATTTTTAATTTTGTACCATCTGATAGTATAATGGTTGCTCTTTCGTAGCCTTTAATTATATTAGAAGTATCAGAAATTATACTTATATTTTTATTTATAAAGATTAATTATGAAAATATTTTTGATCCTGAAGTATGGTGTGGGTTGTAGCACTATCAGCTATGCAAAATTCTTCCGTATTTATATTCGAGTTTAATCTAAAAAATGAATAAGATTTTGATTTTACAAAATAGTTCATTTATTAATTTCAAAATATAAGTACATAGACAAGACACTTTATTGAAGTAAAGAAAATATAATAAAAATTATTCTTTAACTATTTCTTCATCAATGATCATGTGGTCAGTTCTTCCTTCAGGGTGGGCAAAAAAATCGGAGACATCAAAAGGGGGTACATTTGGATTGCCATCATCATCATTAAATAAATTTGCAAAGTTTGTCTCAAGTTTCTTTTCCTTTTCTTTTATGGAAGCTTGATATAGATCTGCCAGATGCTTTGGCGTACGATAGGTACGTGACTAGTGACCCTTCATTCCACATCTATAGCAAACATTCTCTTTAGGCTGTATCTTTTTCTCTTGATCAGAGCTTGTATTGGTTTTTGAATTCTACCACTTCAAGTGGCTTGCCCCAGTATTCTTGAAACCACCACGACTACGGCCATGACCACGTACGCGCCCACGACCTCGGCCACGACCTCGTTCATATCCATGCTCATTATTTTGGGATGACACAACATTCATTTCAGGAAATCGTGTAAAGTCGGTCAGACGAAACTCATGATTCTTTAATAATAATTCATTATTTTGCTCAACTATCAGAAGGCATGAAATCAGTTTAGAATATCTTTTAAATCTGCGTTCTCGATATTGCTGCTGCAGGAGCACATTTGAGGCATGAAAAGTAGAAAATGTCTTTTCCAACGTATCCTTATCTGTTACATTCTTTCCACATAGTTTTAACCGTGAGCTGATTCAAAATAAAGTAGAATTATATTCAGACACGATTTTAAAATCTTGCAACCTCAGGTGCATCCAATCATACCGTGCCTTTGGAAGAATGACCGTCTTCTGGTGGTCGTATCTTTTTTTTAGATTATTCCACAATATTGGTGGATCTTTCACAATAAGGTATTCAACCTTTAAACTTTCATCAATATGATGCTGAAGAAAAATTAAAGATTTTGCGCAATCCTGTAGGGATACGGTATTTCCTTCTTGAATCATGGTTCCAATATTCATAGCATTAAGATGCATCTCAGCATCCAGAATCCAAGATAGATAATTCTTGCCCATAATATCAAGAGCAGTTAATTACAGATTTGCTAAATTCGTATATTTAAACTAAAAATTATAAAATAAATAAATATTAATAACTATGTCTCTTATAAATCTATTCTATAATCGAATAGCTTGTGAAGGTTTCTGAAAATAATCCTCAAGATTCCCTTAATAGAGGTTGAGGAGGGGGATTAGCCCAATAGATTGTGAGAATTAAATATTTTCAAAAGAATATAATTAAAACTTAAAATATACCTTCAAGAATAAACCAAAATGGATTGACCTCCTTCTTATTGGAGATGCCTTACACTATTAGATTGAAAAGCTTTCCATGCTGATAACGTGTTATATAATAATATAATATATAATGAAAAGATCAGAAAGATATAATGAGAGAATGAGAGAGAGAGAAAGAAAATTTTTTTTCACAAGATAATCACCCCATCTCATTATATTTTCAAGCCCTTTTATAAGTTTTTCAATCCAAATTACAAAGGTAACAATATCTCTCATTCATTTACAAAAAAAAATAATATATCTCAATTATTTATAAAAAAAACTAATATTTCTCATTCCATAATTTTTGAGGAGTCATCCATATGGGATTCAATTATCATTTATAATAAATAGTAATATCTTTGTAAAATATGTTACGTCGATCCTCTCTGATTTCATTTAATGCAGGCAAAAGTAAATCCATCGTCTCTCAATCCTCCACAAATTCATTCAGTTTAGGCTACATAAATCTGGTAAGATGAGTTCATCACAATTTATCAGACTTAGGAATCCTGCAGAATGTAGCTTCTATCCCGATCGAAAATTATGAACATCTGCATCAAGAATAGATACGATGGCCACCGTCTGTCCATTTAAGTTGATGTAACTAATCAAGTTTTGGGAATGGTTTTGCACGAGTTATGCTCTGATTGTAAATGAGTAAGCACTCATGGTAATGTCTTCTTCTTTTTTTAATTTCCTTTTATTTTTATTTTTAATTTTTTTTGTTGAGATGAGAGTAAGCATTCATGGCAATATCATATCTCTTCTTCGAAGGATCTTAACTCTGGCTGGGTTCTTTCGCCGACGAATTGGAGGCACCGCTCTTTCCTAGCATTCCAGGTAAACCAAAGAAGAAGGCCAAAGCTTTAATAGAGAGCAGCGAGTTTTTTGCCGCCTCAAGTCCTTAAGAGTCAGAAGTGGCAGGATTGATATGTTCGGATTGGATGCTACGTTTGAAGTAGTAACATCTTAAACCCAAAATTTGCACATAAATCTGAGGATATCAACTTGGTGAGTTGCTAAATTCTCGTGTACTGATAGCGATGCAAGAAACTTGGTTTCAATCTTGCACTCAGATATGTGGCAGGGCTATAATGAAATCTCAAGAACAGATGGTCTAACAAGGAACAGCTATATGGCAGAGTGCATTGATTGGACTCTTAATTATTGTGAAATTACAAGCCTGCAAAGTAGATATCGGAATATAACTTGTAATTGGATTTGGTGATGCATTTTTTGTTTATTTTTTTTAAAAAAAAATATTGATGAAGTCCTCCTTCCACTTTTTTCTATGCTTAGAGAGTGGATAAAGATGGGGAAGGTAATTGGAGATAACTTTTCTCTTCTGAAATAAAAATCTATTCCACAAAAATTATAAGATAAAATTACAATCTCCCCTGCTTGTCCATGCTGGTGTGTAGCTTTATTTCTAAAAGCTCGAAATGATGTTTGAACGTACTTTGGGGCGGCAGGGCAGGGGTTGAAAATAAATTAATTGTGATGAATAGAAGTCGTAGCACTTTTCATATGAGTCCCAACTATATTTCATTGTCCATATTTTTGAAAACAAAATCCACTAAGAAGATATCAACGAACTAATAGAACTCTCAGCATCCCTTTACACAAAGGACCTTTAAAGAAAAGTTGTGCAGTAGGAATAAAGAATTTAATAAAATAAGAAAAGTTGATTCATTTGAGGTAAGGATCTATATAAATATATATTTAATTTTATATTAATTATTCATCAAAAAAATTTTGAATACTTATGTAAGATTAAAAAATTTAAATAATACCTTCCAGCCAATGTTTTTGAATGAAATCTAGAATCGTTATCAAAAATATTATAGCCGATTCAGCTCATAATCTATATAAACTAGGAGATAGCATGGGTTTATGGAGGATTGACCGTATTATATTATATTAGTTATTCATTAAATAGATTAAATAATTTAAATATAATTTTTAAAATAATTTTTTTTGGATGAGATTCTGAATATTATATTTGAACTCGTAAGATAAGGATATCTTAAATAGATGAATCGCTTGGAATCCAATCCCTTGTGGGGAATGCGATAAATGGGAGATTCCTGTGGATAATTATCCAACAAGGAATTGCGCTGAGACGGTGTCCTCCGGTAGATGTTTCTCGTGCGATCGTTGAATGAGCTAAATAAACTAGACGAGACGGAGCAAGAAGACAACGGAGGACTGAGAACGAAATGGGTTAAAATCCATTAATTCGTTGGCCAGCGTCATAGTTTTGTACCTTTAAAAGACAAGAAATTTAAAGCGCAGCAAAGTCTCAAGTTTCTGCTGCGTAGAGATGCAAAAGTTTACCCTTAGTTGTCAATCCATTTCTGGGTCTGTTGTAATAACCTTAAAAAAAATAATAATAATTAAATAGAGAAAACTTCCAATGAAAACCTTCTTTCTTACAAAAATATCAAAAAAAAAGTCAAATTCAGAGAGGATTCGGCCTCTCCTCCATCCTACTTAAAGGCAAGAGCTCCCTCCTATGCTGACAATCTCTCTCCCCTCTTCTTTCTCCCTCTTTTGTCTTCCATTGAAGCCATAGCCCCCTCTTTTATACTCGCTGAAAATCAAAGAAGAGAAGCCACCGAAGCTAAGATAAGGCCCCGATTATTCTTCCTTTCCTTCTTTCCTTGGCCTTGGACACCACCGTCGGCTGCCAATTTGGTCGAAAAATAGCTTAAAGAAAAATCTCTATTTTTCTTTCTTTTCTTGATTTCTCGCTGGCCGATCATGTCGCCAACCATCCCTTTCTCCATCACTGTCACCCACTGTCAGCCGCCGCCGCCACCGATCTTCCGGCCCCAAGCCGGAGCACAAGCCACCAGCCATCCCTTCCTTGTTCGACCAAGAGAGAAGAAAAAAAGAATAAAAGAAAAAAATCTCTCTCCTCTCTCTCCTTCTCTCTCTAGGATCTTCTTACCCTCTCTATTTCTCTCTCTAATTGTACCATGAATCCTAGGTTGAACCTCAGATAAAATCAGAATGATTGGGATTACTCTGAAATCCATGCAGTAGGTTAGATCCCAATCCGATTTTTGTCAAAAAACTCCTATTAAGTTATCCTAATATGATCCTTGATGATCCTGATCATGATTGCTTTTTTTATCAAATATAAAAATTCTCTCTCCACTTTCTCTTAGACTTTAGTACTAAGTCATGCCTTTCTCTTTTAGGAACCCATATAGACTCTGATATGATGGTCTTGAATCTATCTGGTACCTGGATGGCCTATCGAATTGATCACCCGATCAATTATCTTTTTTATTATTAATTAATTTTATTAAATTTAATAAATAAAAATTAATTATAAATTAATATTTAAAATATAATTACTTGATTCATCTGACGAAGTCTGTAGATCTAAGATGATTGAGATAAGTAGAATCTTATATTTCTTACTTATTTCAAATTATCATATTTTTTTATGCAAATGAACTATTGTTATAAATTCATGTTTTTCATAAAATATGGATCAACATATAAAATATGAAAATCATATTTTTTATGATCATTATTTCTATGGGTATATTTTATGAAAATATCATGTTTATGAACCATGAATTTAAATATTTTTTCATCTAAGTATATGCATATTTTAAGAAAAAATATAAAATTTTTAAAGACTTTCAGATAGTTATATACGACCCTCGCCAGCGGATTATAATAGCTTGGCACATGACCCTCGCCAGCAGATTATAGTAGCTGGCATACAGCTCTCACCAACGGGTTATAATAGTTGATATGTCATGATTACGACCCTGTCATGGGTATAAGATGACCATAGCATAAATATCTGTAAATAAAATTTTAAAATATGACATGAATATATGACAAAAATAATTTATAAATTATATTTATGAAATTTCATAATTTATGCATGCTCGATTGATTTATGACTTATTTTATATTATGCTTTATGAAATATTTTATTTTATAATATCTATTATTTTCTAAATATTGCATTGTCATGAAAAAATTTATGCCTGATCCGGTAAGGAAGCATAGGTTTTACTTACTGAGCTAGCGTAGTTCACATCTTTTTATTTTTTTTATAGAGATTTAAGGATGGGATCGACGAGGAATCTAGGCTTAGGGTTCTACATAGTAAGCTTGAAAATTTTATAACTGAACTTAATTTAAGTTATTTATTTATGATTTTGAGATATATATTTAATTTTAATTATGAATTTAGATACTCTGAGTCAATTTTAATTTAATTATTTAATAAATAATAAAATTAAATCTTTATTTATATTTTAATTATAATAAATTTTTAATTAATTATAATTAATAAATTTTATATTATCAAAAATTATATCTTTTTTGATAGTACGATCATATTATATTTTGAATTTGGGGCATGGTAACTGAAATCTTAAGCTTGCGGGAGATATTTTTAATAGAATCGTATTCTGACTTACATAGCTTAACCTCCATCGCATCTCCTCGCGGAAGATATCATGGAAATTAACATAACTCTACAGTATTGTTAAGATTTGGTGAGAGATTGCAATGTCTTCTCCGCAATGAAAATTTCAAATCACTTTCTTTTATAAATCTTATGACCTCATCATACCAATTGTTTGGTAAATAATATATCTTGCCATCTACTGCAACATAATAAATAAACTATGGGAGGAGTGCGTTACTCCGCTCACTTACACTTTAAAAATAAACTATATATATATATATATATTAGCATATATGTATTGGCTGGTAGAAACCTGGTTATCCAAAAGAAATGAGTGGGCCCGTCAAAACCAACCATATATGAAGCAGATGCTTTGACTGCAACCTAGCCATCAAAATTAAATATCCTGTCATGTCATCTGGGCACTTTCCCCATTCACAAACTACAATTGTGTACAAGAAAAACAAAACTCCTTATCAAGCAAATGCCATACCAAGCAAAAAAAAAAAAAAAAGACCCCTAAATTTTGAAATAAAAAAGAAAAGGAAAACCCACTTTGACAAGTGTAATTCATTCATCAAGCTCATCTATGGTCCACATTCTAGTAAACCGACGGCCCACCAATTTAACCCGTAAAGAAACACCCATCCCTGTCTTCTTCTTTTTTGATTCAGAATTCCCATAACTGAATTCATCAAATTTCTCAAACCTGGCAATCTCCTCTTCTTCTTCTTCTTCAGACACTCCACCGACCGTCTCGACCGGCATAACATGAATCATCCGCCGCCCGAGTCCTCTCTTCTCCTCCGCCGCCGCCGCCAACGCCAAACTAGCCTTGACCGCGAGCGCCGCCATTTCCGAACCCGTTAGCCTGTGCTCGAGCTTCGCAACCGGCAGCATAAAGTACAACTGACCGAGCTCAAGCGACTGGTTCGAACCCAACGCCGGGATATCGGCATCGATGTAGAGCTCATCGGAGCTGCAGAGAAAGCAGGAGGGGTGGAGGGAGCCGAGGACCTCATACACCTTAACAGCGGTAGAGGACTCTCTCAGAGAGCCATCCAGGCAAACAACTCTGGCCGTGGGAGGCCGAACCCAATTGGTGGTGGTAGTGCAGGAGAAGCAAGACCCCATGTACATATGATCAAAAGGAAAGCTAGCTAGTATGCTTAGGTTTAAAGATGAGAGAAGAGCTAGCTAGCTCTCACTTATATGAGGAGGGGGTTGGCAAGGAACCATGAAGGTGACGAGGGCGAAGGCGTCACTAAAAGCTTACGAAAAGTAGAGGAACGTGAAAAAAATGGAATGTTTGGGTCACGGGTGACGAGTAGAATTAGGTCTCTGCTTCCTCCTGAGGTAACGGGGAGAAACATGGCTAGGTGTACGATTGTGTGCGGTTACACCAAAATTATGACGGGTTCCACTTCGTCCATTTTCACTGGTGCCGTTATTTTGGACCCCGTCCTAAACTCTCTTCTAACGGTGGCTGTGTCGTGTGCAATGACATCAAGTGCGTCCACAAGAAGTCCTTTTTGATGTGGAACCTGCCGTACGTCCGGTTCTGGAACACTGTAGCCTATCACCGGTTTCGCTCGGTTCACGACCCCCAAAATTTTAACTGACCGTACTTTTCGCCGGTGCCGCGCGGTTTCGTTCTGGTCAATCATGTGGACAGACGGGAGACGGCGTTTCCTGCACGTAACAGGCTCCGTTGTTGCATGATTTCCAGCTCGTGCGCATGAAACTTGATGAAGCACCCTAAAAGATGAGTGACTAATTAGTAACGATCAAAAGTCACCATCAGTAGCCCATTTCTTTGAGAAAATTATATCTGTTGATGCTAAAATCTTGTTTGACTGTTATGATCTAATGGATGCTGATTAATTCATAGAGAGACTGGTCGATATACGAAAAGACCAGAGAAAAGCGCATCGAATTAGTTCAGACCGGACCTTCTAATATCTAAACTAGACTTTGAAATAACAACATGCAGTAAAGAGAAAATATAAAAAAGAATTTAGTATAGAACACCTTCTAATTCTGATTAGTTTGATTTTCTTCATCTCGATCTTCCCAGATCGGTTATTTCATCTCATCCTGGCAGATCAATCTTTTTATCCGAGCCTTCTTAGACCAATCATTTCATCTTGGTTTTCAAAGATTGGCTTTTTATGCTCGACCTTATGAGTTCAGTCTATAAGGGTTTGGTCTTTAAGAGTTCGGCTTTAAAAATTTGAACTTGAAAGTTTAACTTTTGGAAGTTCAGCTTTTGGGATCTTGGTCTCAGGCTCCTTATCTCAATTTTAGTCTTCACTTCAGCTTGGCCATTATCTCATCCTTGACATTCTGACATTCACCTCGATCTCGAATTTACTTTAATTAACCTTGGCTTTCATCTCAACCTCTATCTTTATTTTGATCTTGGCTTTCACTTTGGCAATATCCGCTTCGAGATCTATGTACGAAGATGATGAGAGATATTGAAGTGCTTTAAAATTTGTGTATGGTATGACCCTTGAGATCATAAAAAAGATTAACTATTCTTTCACGCGAAAGAAACAATATAATCCAAACAAATATTTTTAAACTATTATATATAAATATAATTTAGTCCTAATCTTAGAAGAATTTTTGTAATTTATTCTAAAAATTAAACCTTTTTTTTTATCAGTATTCTTTTTTTTTTTTAAACAAAATATGATGGTAACGATGCTACTCAACTTTATCTTTGAAAGACAATTGACTTTTAATTCATCCATTTTACCAAAAAAGATAATTAGCTTTGCAACATTCCATTAACTTAAAAAGGCCAAGCACATATCTGCCAATTGAAACAGATGCTTTGTTTGCAACTTAACCATCGACATTAAATAACCTGTCATCTGGGAACTTTCCCATTCACAATTTTTGTACGCAAGAAAACTAAATTTTGAAAGGAAAAAAAAAAAAAAAAAAGTAAAAGAAAACCCACTTTGACAAGTCTAATTCATTCACCAAGTTCATCTATGGTGCTAAGCCTCATTCTACTAAACCGACGACCCACCAATTTAACCCGTAGAGAAGCACTCTTCCGTCTTCTTTTTTGATTCAGAATTCCCAAAACTGAATTCAAGTTTCTCCAATCTAAAAATCTCCTCTTCTTCTTTGGACACTCCACCGACTGCCTCGACCGGCATAACTTGAATCATCCGCCGCTCGTGGCCTCTCTTCTCCACCGCCGCCGCCAACGCCAAGCTAGCCTTGACCGCAAGCGCCGCCATTTCCGAACCCGTTAGCCTGTGCTCGAGCTTCGCAACCGGTAGCATAAAATACAACTGACCGAGCTCAAGCGACTGGTTCGAGCCCAACGCCGGGATATCGGCATCGATGTAGAGCTCATCGGAGCTGCAGAGAAAGCAGGTGGGGTGGAGGGAGCCGAGGACCTCATACACCTTAACAGCAGTAGAGTATTCTCTCAAAGAGCCATCCATGCAAACAACTCTGGTCGTGGGAGGCTGAACCCAATTGGTGGTGGTAGTGCAGGAGAAGCAAGAGCCCATGTACGTATGATCAAAAGGAAGCTTGCTAGTATGCTTATGTTTAAAGATGAGAGAAGAGCTAGCTTTCACTTATATAAGGAGAGGGTTGGCAAGGAACCTTGGAGGTGACGAGAGGGCGAAGACGTCCCTAAAAACTTCTGAAAAGGGAAGGAGAAAGAGTGGGGATGCTGGGTCATGGGTGGCGTATAGAATTAGGGCTCTTGCTCCTGAGGTAACGGGAAGATTCATAGCCAGGTGTACGATTGTGTCCGGTCACAATAATATTATGATTGGTTCCATTTCGCCCAATTTGACCGGTGCCTTTTTTTTTTTGACTCGTGTTGGTCCCCACCTAAGCGTTAGCTCTCTGCTAACGCTTACGCGTGCAATGAGGTCAAGTGCGTCCACAGGAAAAAATTATTGCATGGACCACCAGGGCATACCTGGGAGCATATGCACGGTGGATACTGCGCAATCGGGAATGGGGGACATACGAGGGGTAATGTGGCGTGTTGCTCACCGTGGGATCTGGAGTGGTCCATTGGAGCTGGTGCAAGTAATTGCTAGACGTCCAAAGAGAGAGTTCTTTTGGAGCGGTTAAAGCGGCCGAGCTCGTCGTACGGCCAATTTCTGGTGCACGAAACACCGTAGCCTATCATTGGTTTCACATGGTGCACTACTCCAAAATTTTGACTGACCGTACCTTTGGCTGGTGCCGCGCGGTTTAATTCCGGCTTGCAGGGAACACTTGGGTCTTAGTGCGGTATGGTCAACCATGGGACCGGAAAGGAAACGGCGTTTCTTGCACGTAACAGGCTCCGTTGTTGCGTGATTTCCAGCTCGTGCGCATAAAACTTGTAAAGTAGATGCACAAAAAATGAATGAGTACTTAGTACTGAAAAGTCACTGCTATCAGCCCATCTGCTAAAGAAAATTATGTCCGTTACCGCCAGAATCCCGTTCAACTATGATGGCTTAAAAGATGTAGGTCAATCCGTAAAGAGACATTAATATATATAGAAAAAAAAAAAAAAAAACTTGTTATATTGACTCTGATCAAACCTCCCGGTACCTAAATCAATAAAAATTAATAAAAATAATAAATAAAAAAAATAAGAAAGAATTAAAGTAGTTTCTTATTCTATTTGGCTTGATTCTTGTTTGCTTTCATCTAGAATTTTTCAAATCAATTGTTTCACCTTGGTATTTTTACCTTGTCCTTGTTAGGTCAGTCTTTTTACTTTGATTTTCTCACATTGGTTGTTTCACTTCAATCTTCTCAAATCTATCGTTACATCTTGGTCTCTTCAAGTTAGTAATTTCATCTTAACCTTTTTTAGGTTAGCCTTAAGAGTTTGGCTTTGGATTCCTCACCATGGCCTTCTAGGATTGGATTTTTAGGAGCTCGGTCTTTGGTAGCTCGGCATTATGAGTGCGGCCTTGAGAGTTTGGCCCATGAGGGTTTAGCCTTGGGAGTTTGAATTTAAAAGTTTGGTCCTTGAGAGCTTGGCCTTGGACTCCTCACCTCAGTCTTAGCCTTCAACTCGGCTTTGGCTTTTGTCTCGGCTTTGGCTTTTGTCTCAGCCTTGGCTTTCATTTTGGCTTCAGTCTCTATCTCGACTGTAATTTTTACTTTAGTTTCTATCTTTACCTCAATCTCGATCTTCACTTTGGTTTAATCTTCATCTTAGTTTCGATCTTTACCTCGATCTTGGCTTATATCTTAACAGTCTCAGCCTTTATCTTAGCTTTGGTAGCTCATATATAGACTTACTGTCCTATAAAAAAAAAGAACAGAATCATAGATAAGAGCTTGAGAGCCTCTCACTATAAGAGCTTGGAGTTATAAGAGCTTCTTTCTTTGAGAGAATGTCTTTTTTGGAGCCTTTTGCTGTTGTTTATATACGTGTAGGAGCAAGGATCCATTACCATTAGATGTGGAAATTAACGGATGAGATATATCTCCCTCCTTATAAGCTATCATCTTCTTCCTTATGAGTCATAACTTTTTTTTCTATTTATAGATTTTCTAAATTATAAAGTTTTGATCATCCAAAATTTAAGCATTTTCAAAATTACTTGCCAAATGTCTATCCACGATAAGTAGGTTGATTTCATGCTATATCAACACTTTACAACACATGCACCACATGACCATACATATACCAATTCATCATGCACTCATTTTTGATGGGTTCAACTTGTATATTTCATGCAAAAGAAAAATTCCCCTTCATAATGTCAACCATTGGATCACGCAATATCCACTTCAAGATCTATGCAAGAAGATGATGACAAATTTAAGTACTTTGAAATCTATGTAAAATACAATGCAATGGTTGAGGTTGCAAAAAAAGATCAATCATTATCCCATGCAAAAAGTATAACCCAAACTTGTCTTAAATGGCCACCCCTATTACATCATTTAGGATTGGTCTTATGATGCACTGCTAACATGGAGAATGTAGCATAGGGTATAATTTGTCCGATTGATTAGGATGGTTTCTGGATGGTGGGTTCAAGAAAAAATCTTTTGCATTTCAAGATTATTCATCTACTTTACATGGTGGTTTGCCATTTTGACCAGGGGTGGCAAACATTTGCCTGGACCTGTTAGCGTGAAAGAAATAATCCGGTGCGGGCAGGGGTGTTGTTAATTGGTTGGTCTTTAGACTCATATTTGGCACCAACCTGCGTCGTGTCTGCAAGTGTTGGATGAAAAAAGCTGTGCAGATTACATAATAATATATGTTTGCTCTCCTAAATTCTATCCATGTGATGTGAAAAGAAATGGTGATCATCAAATGCCACGTGTGCATAATCATGCTTCTTACTAAGAAATTATATTTAAATGCTTCTTGAGAAAATGACTTTATTAACCAAGAAGAATGTTGAACACAATTTATGTCAGCTTCAGATGCATCTGAATTAAAAATATCTTCACCAATGTTATAGATGATAGCCCATTGGCCTTCGCCTGGCCCATTGACAGTCCAGTGAAGTACCAAGCATTATCCCCGATTAGACCTATTACTGCATCTAAAAAGTGCCAAACCTGGCATAAGTAAGCGATGAACTAATTCAGATTAGACCTATTCCTGCAACTATATCGCATTAATATGTTTTGGGTTTTAAAATTATAGGCAACTCACCTTTTGAAACATCAAAAAAAGTGTTATGTTCAAATTAATTGACTGGTTTGAACCCAACGCCAGGATATCGGCGTCGGAGCTGCAGAGAAAGTAGGTGGGGTGGAGGGAGCCGAGGACCTCATACACCTTAACCGCAGTAGAGTATTCTCTCAAAGAGCCATCCATGCAAACAACTCTGGCGGTGGGAGGCCGAACCCAATTGGTGGTGGTGGTGCAGGAGAAGCAAGAGCCCATGTACGTATGGTCAAAAGGAAGCTAGCTAGTATGCTTACGTTTAAAGATGAGAGAGGAGCTAGCTTTCACTTATGTAAGGAGAGGGTTGGCACGGAACCATGGAGATGACGAGGGCGAAGACGTCACTAAAAACTTATGAAAAGGGAAGGAGAAAGAGAGGGGATGTTGTGTCATGAGTGGCGGATAGAATTAGGCCTGCTTGCTCCTGAGGTAACGGGAACATTCATAGCCAGGTGTACGATTGTGTCCAGTTACACACAAATTATGATTGGTTCCGTTTCGCCCATTTTGACCAGTGCCCTTTTTTTTTTTTTTTTTTTTTTGACTCGGGTTGGTCCCCACCGAAAGTCTCCGCTAACGCCTACGCGTGTGGCAGTGTCGTGTGCAGTGAGGTAAAGTGCGTCCACGGGGAAAAATTATTGCATGGACCGGGGCAAACCTGGGAGCATATGCACGGTGGATAATGCGCAATCGGGAATGGGGGACATACGAGGGGTACTGTAGCGTGTTGTCCACCGTGGGATCTGGAGTGGTCCATTGGGCTGGTGCAGGTAATGGTTAGACGTCCAACGTGAGTTCTTTTGGAGCGGTTAACGAGGCCGAACTCGACGTACGGCCAAGTTCCGGTGCACGAAACACCGTAGCCTATCATTGGTTTCACCTGGTGCATTACTCCAAATTTCGACTGACCGTACCTTTGGCTGGAGCCGCGCGGTTTAATTCCTGCTAGCAGGGAACACTTGGGTCTTAGTGCGCTATGGTCAACCTGGGGGCCGGAAAGGAAACGGCGTTTCTTGCACGCAATAGGCTCCGTCGTTGCATGATTTCCAGCTCGTGCGCATAAAGCTTGTGAAGTAGATGCAAAAAAAATGAGTGAGTAATTAGTACTGAAAAGACACTGCTATCAGCCCATTACGACAATTATGTCCGTTGCCGCCAGAATCCCGTTCAACTATGATGCTTAAAAGATATTGGTCAATCCGTAAAGAGACATTAATATGTATAGGAAAAGAAGAGAAATACTTGTTATATTGACTCCGATCAAAATTTTCAATATCTAAATTAATAAAAATTTAATAAAAATAATAAATAAAAAATAAAAAGGATTAAAATAATTTTTTATTTTAATTTATTTGATTCTTATTACTATAAAAAAAAAAATCTATGGCAACACTTACTACTATAATGATTTAAAAATTATTACTATAAAATTTACGACAACGATTATTTGTAACTACCGCTAAACGTTTGAACTATAATAGCGGTTATTAAAAATTACTTTAAAAAATGATACATAGCAGCGATTTATATAACCATTATTATATATCGAATCCATGGCAGCAGTTTTATGAAACCATTACCATAGGTTTGCCATACGACAGCGGTCCATAGGTTTGACATATGGTAGTGGTTGGTCAATCATTTCCATATGCTAGATAAATAGCAGCGATTATAAATAACTGCTGCAACAATTTTGATCTAGGACTGCGGTTATATGTAACCGCTGCCATAGGTTCAACCTATTACTATGATTATTTATAATCGCTGTTATATAAATTTTTTTATTTTTTCTAAATATGATATAATTTTAGAATTTAAAATTAATCTTCATCATTTATTATCTAAATAATTATCTTTAGAGTGTCGTCATAAAAGATCTTCTCGATCCGATAGCCCTAACTATGTCGATCCATAAAATTCGAGTTCGACGGTTACGAACGATCGTATAATAATCTGATAGGTAAAGATCATCAATGAATCCAAAAACTTGCAATGATGATCTCGATGATGTTTGTAGCATACTATCAAAATTTTACTTCAATCGGACATCATTATCATGATCAATTTAGTATGGAATAATTACGATCGTTAAATAAAAAATAAGTGATTAAAAGATCAAACAACATCTTATGATTTTTTAGATAAGTGATCTTGATACTACTTTAATTATTCATATGGTAGTAATCATAAAATGCAGACCATGCCTATATGAATCGTCTACGTTAAATAGTTCTTATAAAAGCATAAGCATGATTATTAAATGACTTTAAGAATGAGTATCAAGAGATATATAATTTTGGATCATTCATATATGCACGATTTGAATCTTATAATCATCACTGTATGAACGATTAAAGAAGTATCAAAGGTCATTTATTTAAAAAATTATCTTATAATCGAATGTCGTTTAGTCTTTTGATCACTCATTTTTTATTTAACGATTAAAATCATTCCATACTAAATTGATCAAGATAATGATATCTGATTGAAATAAAATTTTGATAGTATGCTACAAATATCATCGAGATCATCGTTATAAATTTTTGGATTCATCGATAGTTTTTACCTATTAGATCATCATGCGGTCATTCATAATCATGAAAAATTAAATTTTATTAATCAACATAGCTAGGGCTATCGGATCGAGGAGGTCATTTGTTATTATACTCTAACGATAATTATCTAGATAATGAACGGTAAAGATTGGATTTAAATATTAAAATTATATTATATTCAGAGAAAAATATATATATATTTAGGCTCCATAGTAGCAATTGGAAAGTAACCGCTGCTATATATTTATTGCACTGATTTTTGAACTACTGCCATAGATATATAGCAGTGGTTGAAAATAACCGCTGCTATAGTGCTATGACAATGATTTTGAAAATTGCTGCTATAGCTTTAGAAAATTTTTCCTCCAACCAATTCATTTTGTGCGCTCGATCATATTTCTTCCTCTTTCTCTTTCTCTCTCCTCTCTGCTATCCATACCCTAGCTACCCACCCCGTCGCCAACCCGCCCACCGCTGCCCCCTCCTTCTAGCACTGCCGCCATCGGCCCCATCTCCCTTTAGCACAGCCGCCTCCCTCATCCCCATCGACCCAACCTCCCTTAGCCCCATCCTCGTCAGCCTCACCTCCCTCGGCCTTGTCCCTCACCGCCCCCTCTCTCTAGCATCGCCGTCGTCAGCCCTACCTCCCTCTAGCACCATGACCTCCCTAGTCCTTATTGGGCCCACCTCCCTCTGCCTTGGCCCTGTCCCCATAGGCCTCACCTCCTTCGGCGCCATCCCTTGCCGCCCCCTTCCCTCTAGCATGATTGCCGGCCTACCCCACTGCTGGCTTTGGCCCCTCGACCGTCGGCCTGCCCACTGCCGGCTTTGGCCCCCTCGGCCCCACTCTTTGATCTTGGCCCCTTTGGCCACCCCTTTTTCCTCTAATACCATCATCGACGACCCTTACAGTCTACACGACCCCCTCCCCATAATGGTACGTATAATTTTTTTTTAATTTTATAATAATATTTATAATTATTTATAATATCTAAATTATTATAAATATTTATAATAATATTTATTATAATATTTATAATAATTATTATAAATATTATAATAAATATTATTATAAACCACCGTGGTGGTAGCCCAGTAGAATGGACCTTCTCTTCCAACAAACTGATCTATGTTCGAGTCTCGGTAGATGCTGGGGCTTCGATTAAATGCCAGACTTAAATGACTTATAGTGATTCGATCTGGTAGCCTGGACGGAGGCTTTAGAAGAGGTATCTGATCCACTATACGTCGAGGTGGGGCTTAAGTAAAGATGTCAAGATGGGTTGGTTCATCCCGACCTACCCCGATCCATCTCTAAATAGGGCGGGAAGGGCTGGCCCATTTAATTGGGTTGGAAAAATTCCAACCCAACCTAACCCATCATGGGCTACATGTTAAACGGGGCTGGCTACCAAAAATCAAAAAAAAAACTATAAATGGAGGTGGGTACCGAGAGGAGACTCGAGGATGGGTGGGAATGGGGGTGGTAGGGTGTTGTGCACCGTGGGACTAAGCGGGGAGGGAAGAGGATGGGGGGGGCAAGCGGGGAGCGACGGGGGGATCGAGAGACCAAGAGGGAGAGGTGGGGGGGGTTGTGGACTTGGGATAGAGCAGGGAGAGGCGAGGGATGGGGAGGCGAGCGGAGTAGGCATCGATAGACCAAGAGGAGAGGCGATCTGTTGGGGGGGGTCTCATGTCAGGGAGAGGCTAAGGACCCAGAGGGAGAGGAGGGCAAGAGGGAGAAGGCAGGGGGTGGGGGTGGCCGGGGTGGTGGGGTGGTTGTGGCCAGAGTGGGGAGGGAAGAGAGGGGTCCAACAAAAAAAGAGGTTGATGATGATGTTGGACCATGTATACAAAATATTCATTTAGGATAAAACTTATCTGATATTGTCAAGATTCTAGATATATTTGTTAGGAGTGATGGTGATATCAATATTGCAGATGCCAGTAGGCGATGAGTTCAATTGATCATCTGGTATAAATGTTAGTATTTATTTATTGATGCTATACTAATATTATTATTTAATATGTTATATTTATTAATGTTCATTAATATTGCAGATCATGATGGTATCGAAAATGCCATCTATCTTTCAACCTTGTCCCTTAGTAGGCTATGTGGAGCTCTGCATCTGAGCCACTGCTAGCACATACTCCATCTATCTTTGCATCGACTTTGGCTATGCAAGCACATACTCCTTCAATCGGCACACCTGAGCCTCCACCAACCGCCACGTTGCCAGTCTATGCATCTTGGGCATATAGTCCATCCATCGATCTAGCTCCATCGACATCTACATCACACGATCCTAGTGAGAATAGATTTTTATTACATCAATTATTTATTTATTTATTTTTTATATAGTTATTTCATACTTTTATATATTTGTAATATATTTTTATTATAGGTGCATCATCTAGTAGGATATTTTATGGTCCCATATGAATGTCGCATATATGAAACCGTGTGAATCAACTCATGATGGAGTACGATCAGGAGGGAAGGCCAGTAGGAGAGACCGCATGGAAGATACATTTTCTTATCAAAGTGCTTTTGAAGTGGTCCAATATCATTCCCATACTATCCATAGAATGATGATTGATGGACACTGGTGTCATGGATCAAATGTGAGGGGAGATTTGGATGAGCATATTTTAATTATATATATGCATGTGATATGTTTATACATTACAAGAAAAAGGATAATTAACTATGCAACAAAAGCATAGCTAAATCCTAAAAAAGTATTGCTAAATACTTCTATCGATGTAATAATTATCGAAAAAAATTCATTGGCAAAAGTGCCATCATTGATTCCATTTACCGATGTTTATAAATTTAACTATATAAAATAAACATCATAAATCAGGCATGGAAAAAAATATTTAACGACATAAAATAAATGTTAGCAATAGACAATTTTACCTACCCAAGCTAGACATCGGCAAAAAAAATTTTTATCGATGAAATGTTACGTCAGCAAATAAAGATTTCCCTATGCTAAATAAATGTCAGAAAAAACTATTTGCGATGCAAGTGCAACGTTGGTAAACTATTAGCGATGCAATGTTTACGTCGCCAATGATTGATTTATCTATATTTATTTTGCATCAATAAATATTTGAGGACACAAACTAACATCGACAATTTATAAGCATGGCTAAAAGTGGCACGCTATTTGGCGATGGTTACTTGGGATTTACCTATGCTTATTTTATATTGATAAATATTTAGTGACATTAACTTATGTCGATAATTATTAAGCATGGCTAAAGATGGTATGGTGGCATACTTTTTGGTGACGGTTACTTTGGATTTATTGACGCTAATTTTGCATTGTTAGAACACTTTATCTATGCTTTTCTTTGAATTGCTAATTATTTTTAATCAAAAAAATAATTTTATTTATGCCAATTTTTTAAAATGTATAGACAAATGAACACAATATCTATTTTCTTCATTTTCACTTTAAAACCTCTAGATAAATAAATATATGCCAAAATTAAATTCATTCACTTTAAAACATTCATATAAAATCATGTATATATATAAAATATCATACATACAACTAATGTAAAAGATAAATACAATCATAAAGGATGTCATATAAAAAAATACATCAAAATAAAATAAAACTTCATATGTTGAGCCACATATCATAGACCTACATTAAATTAAAAAATTAAGTTAGCAAACTAATTATCTTAATAAATGATAAAAATCTATTAATTAAAAAAAATATAAAATAATATCAATCATAAAGGACACCGATCATCATCAATGAAGTCCTGATCATAAGTATCATCAGAAATATCAAACGTCGGTAGAAAAGGCATACGATGACATAACTCATCGAGCTTCATCCAAAATACTGCAAGCTAGGATGAAAGCTCAGCATTGACTTATCGTAGGTCCGCTATCTCCTCCTGATGTCTCTTCTCGATCTCAGTATGTCTTCTTTCCGTTTCATACAGATGAGCATCCCAAGAAACATATACTGCTCGAGAGGAGTTAAGAGCCACAACTCCATATTCCAATCTCGTAACATAGCTTGGTCTCCTACCAAGCACCTCATTATAGATATCATCATCTATGGATGGGGTAGAGCCCTCGACGAGGGACTAGAATCGTATTTCCATCATCCAATCCTAATTAAAGAAAAAATAAATATAATAAAAAGTCTAAACTTTATAATAAAATTGAAATAAAACTTAATCAATTAATACTCACATGTCTCTCCCTAGTTTCGAGAAGCCACTCACCCGTCGTTCGATGATGGATCCACTGGTAGACGTCAATCTGTCCGAATGGTTATCCTATCTCGATGTTCGTCTAAAATTTATGAATGTAAGTATAAAACAAATCATTAAAGATGTATATATATATATATGTACTTTTCAGCTCATGCTGATACTGTGCAAATGACTTTGATCTACCATAATGCATCACCATGAGCCTCGACCGGCTCTATAAGATCTTTTCGCAAAGGCCTAATAAGTAAATGCAATCAAAATATTAATGAATATATTACAATACCATATCAATCAATAATCAATATTTTTATTATTTATAATACTTATACCCGGTATGTAGGATCCTCGTATCTGGTGTAGAGAATATTTCAGTCGGGATATGATACACTCGTGCAGTGTCTCATGTGCTGCCACCATCCCATGTGCATGGAAGATCTCCTTCCAGTGGCTATGGAGCTCATATCTGAATTCTCTGAGCAATCTCTCCATATACCTAAGGATAGCCTCCCGCACATGCAGGGTATCAATCTCCTCAATATCAAAGTCGTGCTGCAAAAGTAATGTACAATATATGAGATTTATCAAAAAAATAAAAATTAATAATTATTAAATAAATATAAATAAATAAAAAGATATATATTTAAAAATTATAATATAATTTATATTTAATTATCTATAAATGATCGAGAAGGATCTGCTGCTGTGGTCTCGTAACTCTGCGTCAATTGAATATCATTAAAAGAGCATACGAATGGATAATAATACCAACCTCGCACACATATGATTTTTGATGTGGCATTTAGTGGTATGATATATTCCGATGGGATGACAACCCTCATTCTCTCCCTGGGATGCGCCCTCCTCCACTCCTCCAGCTTCTCATGCAGCTCCACGAGTCCGCCTAATCATAGTATCAGTAGCTGCAGCAAAATAAAAGCTTAAAATCAAATATTTATACATGATAAAAATTTAAAGTAAATATAATATAAAAATTATAATATATAAAATTAATCTATGGTAGAAGATGATGTGCCTGCCTTAATAGTATGCTGCTGAGATGAAGAGGTACCGACATCTCCATGTCGGTCCCTCCCGTCAGATCATCCTCCTAGTGGCATAGCTTAAAATTAGTTATTTATAAATGATAAAAAATAAAAGCAAATTAAATATAAAAAACTATAATATATAAAATCATTTGTAATGGCAATACATAATATGACTGCCTGATTAGGAGATCGCTGCTTAGATGGAGATGCACTGACATCTTCTCGTGGGTCTTCCCTCCGGGATCGTCCTCTTGGTGGCATGTCTATATCAAACAACATATTAGAAATAATATAATATTGATAAAAATTATATCAATACTAAATGATATATAAAATTTAAGATATAAGTTTTTTGAAAAATTACATATTATTATTCAATGTCTATATCTTCATCAGAAGAATTATCGACATTTTCATCATCATAATCCATCAATGTATAATTTTCCTCATCATCATTTATGAAGTTGTCATCATTGTCTTCATAATCCTCCGACATGTTTATATTTAATTCACTAACATCAATATTATTAGATTGCACATCATCTCTAATCAAAGAAGATATGCTTCCAATGTCGGCACTGTACTATCTCAAGTCAGCTGTATTCTATTCTTTCTGAAAAAAATTCTCATTTATTTTTATCTCGGAATGAACATATACATCAAAAACACCTCTTGGTGCAATCATTTGTACAATATGTCATTCATCCTTATATCTCATATTTTTTAGGTATAATACATGCTTTTGTCTGACTAGCAAGTATGAAAGGATCGGATTGGTATCATGTTCTCGTAAAGTTGATGCTTGTGAAGTATGCATCTTTATAAATACCTATCCTATTATTGCTGATATCTCATCATTAGCATTTAAATAGATAAATAAATCATTTTGATCTATATCTTGACTGTATAATATCGAAAAGGATATCATAATATTCAATCTCATTATCTTCATTGATTTTCAACATCAAAATTTCACTATTATGAGTCTGCTGCTGCATATCAAGTTTTCTTATATGAAATCTCATACCACTAATAATACATGATGGTGTGGACACCAAAGCCACTAGAAGTCAGCAACATAATTTAGATTCAATTTGGATTAAAGAAGCCATATCAGAATAACTCTACTTCAGTTATTTTGTTCTAGTCCTTTTGATTTAATCAATTAGTTCTTTTGATGCATTTAGTTTTGGGTCCATTGAACCATACTTGGGTTTATTTTGGATTGAGCATTATTTGAAAAAAGACTATCATAAAAAAGCAAGTTTGATCCATGTCATCTTTGGAGCCACCACCCTCCACACGCTTAGGAAGAAAATACACACGCCAGCATATACCATGCCCAAGGATCCTCATGCCAAGTTGTGCCAGGCATCAAGCACCCACATGGAATTTTTTTTTTCTAGGATTCCTTAAGAGTTCTTGATTTCTTACTTATTTTATTAAAAGGCTAATTTCTTTCCTATGGTCCTATAAAAGATAGATATGATATATTATTGTATTTGAAAATTAAACATAATGTTTTACTTTTTTATTGGAAGGATTGATTTTTTTCTTATAAAGAAAATAGAATTTCTAAAGAAATAGGACCCTTAGGGTCCTATATAAATCCATGTATCTTTCATGAATGAATGAGATAATGAATGAATGAATTACTTTACAATTTTCATAAATACTTATGTTTATTGCTTCGAGAGGGAGAGGGTCTGAGATCCAAAATCATCCCACGAGAGGAGGGTATAAGGTCCATCTTTTTTTATCTCTTTAACCTTTATTTTCTTAAGTTCAGTATTCCTATGATCCCGATTCATCTTCATCATCTACCTACATAAGCCTATTCTACCAAAAAAAGATCTATCTCCTCTAAGATTTTCATCTATCATGCAGAGAGAGAAAAGGTGATCTATTATTCTACAGATCAAATGTTGATAAGGACCTTCATTTTTTCTCAACTGATCTTTGATTTTTACTTATTTTTTTAAATTTGATGTTGGTAAAGATCCAGTTCTTTATTGATAGATCTGCTTGGTTAAAAGATTAAGAGCCTAAATCAGGATAGTTTTTTAACTACCATGATCTGAATTCTTCTTATCTTTTTTTTTTATTTTCTTACAGACTTAATTTTTTACTATCCTTCATTCAATTTATATTTTTTTATAATTATTTATGAGCATGTTTAATTTTTACTATCTATCTATTTACTTTATTATTGCTAGTTATTTACTGATCTCTAAAATGACATTCATCAGCATCATTTAGATTGATCGTACTTTGGTCCTATGTCAATCAGTCATGCCTTCTAAGTAGAGTATAGGCAACTATATTGTCTGTCCTAAGAATAATATATCACGGTTGGACGTGATTTATTATTGACGAACAGAAGGAAGCTTGGTCATTTTTTTTTTTTTTTAGGCTATTCCGCATTAATTAGTATCAGAGTCGGATTGGTTAGGACTTTAGTTTAAATTTTATAATTTAAAATTTTTATAAATTAAATTTTCATAATTTATTTTTTGATATTATTTTCTTTCTTACTATATCTTATTCCTGCATCCTGGACTTGCATGACTACTAGATCAGGTACCCAGTACCAACGTCCTATTTTTCCACCTAGTATCAACATAAATCCCAATACAACAGCCATCATTAATATCCTGACTGAGAAGTTTGAAGACATTAAAGATTTTATGAAAATCATGAGTGAAAGAATAACAGTACTAGAAAAAGCTAGGCAAAGATAACTTGAATCTGAGTCTCTCCAACTACCTATAGGATAAACAAGAAGGAACCTCGACCTAGATCGACCTATAGCAGCACGCCCCCATCATAACCAGTTCGATCAGGATGAGCATGCCCTTAGGAATGTCAAGATCGAAGCCCTAAATTTTGATGATTGTCTAGATTCGAGAGAGTACCTAGATTGAGAATCGAGCATGGACCATTATTTTGAATGGTATGAAATGTCTGAAGCAAGAAGAGTTAGGTTTGTTAGGATGAAGTTGGTTAGGCAAGCCCAACTTTATTGGAAAAGTGTTGAACGTCTTCCCAACCAGAGAAGACAAGATTTGATAGAAACTTGAGATGAAATGAATGAGAAACTCAAAAAAAATACCTCTCCACCTTCTACCAACAAAAATTTTTAGATCAGTGGTAGAAACTTACTCAAGAAAATAGATCAGTCATAGAGTACATCATAAGATTTGATGAGTATCTCATGAGATGTAGAGTAATTGAAGATAGGGTTGTTATCTTATCTAGATTTAGAGATAGATTACGAGAAGATATCCAACGTGAGCTTTTTTTGCGAGAGATAACCACGTTAGAATAAGCTTATCAATTTGCCCTAGATTTTGAGATATTTTCTAGATATTCGACCATCCATCATCTTAAACCTAGCCGGGTAACCCTTTTTAGATCGAGACCCAATACCATCCAAACTCCTAGTAATGGATCTCTACCTATAAATTCTATTATGAGAAAAGAAGATAAAGAAAAAAGAGTTGCAGAAGAGTTATCTAAGAAAAGTAGTTCTCGATTCCATTGCTTCAAGTGCCATGGTTACGATCATTTTGCTGCACAATATCCCAATCGATCGTTATTTATGGAAGAATTAGAAGAAAAAACTCTAAAAAATATTAAGAAGAAAGTTTATGAAGCTGATTCAAACTTAGTCAAGTAGTTTGAGAATACTAAAAAAATTCTAAGTTTTGTTGTACCGAAGTCATACCTTAGGCTTGGAGTCGTTAGGTATGTTCTAGCACAGACTAAGGAGAGTGAAGACTGACGTAGGACCTCTATTTTTCATACCTTTATAAAATTTAGCAATAAAATTTATAAGATGATCATTGATAGTGGTAGCTATATCAATGCCATCTCGATCGATACGGTTAAACGATTAAGATTAGCTCCTATAGATCATCCCAACCCATATCGTGTATTTTGGATAGATTCCTCCTCTATGTCCATCAAACTTAAATACTGTATTCCCATCCAGCTCCATTCTTATCTAGATCATGTTTGGTGTGATGTCTTTCCCATGAAAATTGAAAGTATCATATTAGGTCGGCCTTGGCTGTTTGATAATAATGTTATGATTTATGGTCGAACCAACTTCTGTAGTTTCACTCATAAGGGTATGAAGATCACGATCAATCCTTTTCCACTTAAGGCTATCAATAGAAAGATAGACGATGGACCAAAAAAATAAAAATAAAAAAGAAAAGCCTCCATCTGATAGATGCTAAGGAATTAGAGATGATCGTGAGTAAAGGATCACTAGTTTGGATGCTTGTTGCGAGAGAAGTTCGTGAGGATCTTAAGATAGATCATCTCAAGAAAGTGGTCAATAGGAGTCTTAAAAATTTATTGCATTGCTTGATTGGAGAACATATGGATAACTGAGATCTTTTATTGTCCTAAGCTGAATTTGCATGTAATAGCTCTATCAATAGGTCGATTGGCATGAGTCCTTTTGAAGTAGTTAATGGATATCAACCTAAAAAACTAATAGACCTTATCCCACTGCTCATGCATGCTAGAATTTTTGAATCTCCAAAGTCATTTGTACAGCATGTCAAGAGTTTACATAAAGAGATTAATAAAAAAAATTAGTATTAGTAATAAAATTTATAAATAGAATATAGATTCTCATCGATGTGCCCAAGAGTTTGCGGAAGAAGACTATGTGATAGTTTGAATGAGGCTTGAATGATTTTTATCAAGAACTGTCAAGAAGTTACATGCTCGAGGAGCAAGTCCATTTAAGATTTTAAAGAAGATTGGACCAAATGTGTATGTTGTAAACTTACCTTCTGATTTTGGGATTAGCTCTACTTTTAACGTTATAGATCTCATCGCCTATAAAGAGCCAACTTGGATACCTAGTGAGCCATTTGAGCCTAAACCAACCTTTGAGAGAGAGCCTATTTCTAAATGTCCACCAGCCAAAATGTCAAAGCATGATCAGATTGAGAGAATTTTGGATGAGCAGATCATCTCCACTCGGAGTCGAGGCTATCAGTGATACTTAGTTAGATGATGAGGTTGATCGGAGTCGGAGGATACCTGGATCACTCGAGAAGAGCTGCAGCATATTGATCCCGAATTGTTTAAGCATCATCAGAGTAGAATCGACCTCCACTCGATAGGATCGAGATCTTTCCACCTCGAGAGAATTGGTGCAGACATCAGAGCCACCAGAAGTCAGCAACATAATTTAGATTCAATTGGAATTGAAGAAGCCATATCAGAATAACTCTACTTCAGTTATTTTGTTCTAGTCCTTTTGATTTAATCAATTAGTTCTTTTGATGCATTTAGTTTTGGATCCATAGGACCATACTTAGGTTTATTTTGGATTGAGCTTTATTTAGAAAGAGACCATCATAAAAAAGCAAGCTTAGTCCACATCATCTTTGGACCCACCACCCTCCACATGCCTAGGGAGGAAATACATACGCCAGCATATGACATGCCCAAAGATCCTCGTGCCAAGTTGTGCCAGGCATCAAGTGCCCATATGAAGTTTCTTTTTTTTCTAGGATTTCTTAAGAGTTCTTGATTTTTTACTTATTTTGTTAAAAGACTGATTTCTTCCTTATGGTTCTATAAAAGATAGATATGATATATTATTGTATTTAAAAATCATACATAATGTTTTATTTTTTTGTTGGGAGAGTTGATTTTTTTCTTATAAAGAGAATAGGATTCCTAAAGAAATAGGATCCCTAGGATCCTATATAAATCCATGTATCTTTCATGAATAAGACAGTGAATGAATGAATCACTTTATAATTTTCACAAACACTTATATTGGTTGCTCCGAGAGGAAGAGGGTGTGACATCTAAAATCATCCCACGAGGGAAGGGTGTGAGGCCCACTTTTTTCTCTCTCTCTTATCTTCATTTTCTTGAGATTTAGTATTTCTACTATCCTGATTCGTCTTCACCATCTACCTACATAAACCTATTCTACCAAAAAAAAAGATCCATCTCCTTCAAGATTTTCATCTATCATATAGAGAGAGAAAGAGTGATCATTATTCTATAGATCAAACGCTGATAAGGATCTTCATTCCTTCTCAACTGATCTTTGATTTTTACTTATTTTTTCAGATCCGATGTTGGTAAAGATCCAGTTCTTTATCGATAGATCTGCTTGGTAAAAAGATTAAGAACTCTGATCAAGATAGTTTCTTAACTACCATGATCCGGATTCTTCTTATCTTTTTTTTTTAATTTTCTTGCGGGCTTAATTTCTTGCTATACTTTATTTTATTTATATATATATTTTTATAATTATTTATGAGCATGTTTAATTTTTGCTATCTATCTATTTACTTTATTATTGCTAGTTATTTATTGATCTCTAAAATAGCATTCATCAGCATCATTTAGATTGATCGTGCTTTGGTTCCGTGTCAATCAATCATGCCTCCTGAGTAGAGTATAGACAACTATACTGTCTGTTCTGAGAATAATGTGCCATGGTCGGACGTGATTTATTATTAATGAACGAAAGAAAGCTTGTTCTTTTCTCTTTTTTTTAGGTTGTCCTGCATCACATGAGCTATAACACGAAATTTTAAGATCGAGGTGGCATGCTAAATCATATAATTCCTCGATTGCACCATCTTCTGTATTATGATACATGAATATTATCTACAATAATATACATATAAGTTAAGATAAATCATTTCTATATACATTACATATAATAAAAAGTTGAATAAAATTATTTTTGTGCTTACACGTTGTCTAAACCAAGCTGCAAACTTTCTTCATTGTCGTCCATAGATATCTCTATTATTTTATTATAATAATATATTTCTATGCTCTCGATAATAAATATATACTTATTATTTATTTTACCTCTTGAAAAGTATATAATATTAATTATGTAAAGATACTTACTTCATAAAATGATAGTTTTTTTATAATTATTTAATACATAGAAATACGCCAGCTTGTGCTTTTCTATATCCATATGTTTGTACTTTTTTTTACTAATAAGATGAACATTAATCTTAAAAATAGATAATATAGATTCAATGTCGGCTCACTCTCTATCTGCATTATACTCTTCACGATTGAATCATGCTTTCACATCATCAAGGTACATCGAACAAAATATTAGATACTCTGTGAAAATATATGCTTTTGTAATCGATCCTTTTGGACGTGCCTTATTTCGCACATATTTTTTAAACTTATATAAGAATCTACACATACAAAATGATAAAAATAAATATAAAAATATATAATTATTTTTTTATTATGATTGTAAATTAAGTAAAGAAATTAATTTTTTTATAATATTATTATCGTTCAATAGGATACATCCATTGGTACAGAATTTGCTCGGCAAGCAAAATCTCCCTTAAAAGGTAAATCATCAAGTGTACCATAATATCAAAAAATGATGATAGAAAAATTTTTTCGAGCTTATACAGCAATAGGATAATATCTGATTGAAGCTTCTTAAGTATATCAACTTGAAGTTTTCAATAACATAATTTTTGAAAAAAATATCCAATTTAATAAATACATTATGTACCTCTTGGATGGAGAAGTCATGCATCATAATAGGTACAAGATGCTACAATATAACATGAGAGTCGTGACTCTTCATACCTGAGATCCTGTTGTCTTTCAAGTTCACACGGCTTAAAATATTGGAAGCAAAACCATCAGAAAACTTTATGATATTTAATCACTCATAAAAATTTATTTTCTTATCGCCATGTAATGTATAATTTGCAGTTGATATTAAGAATTTTTCACCATCACGAGGCACCAAGTGTAACTCATGCCATGCGTATTCCTATTCTTTTCAAGTTTAGCCGAGAATTCGGATTGTCTTTTATTTTTTGCTTGATGTTAAGAAGTATCCCAAAAATATTATTATAAATATTCTTCTCAATGTGCATGACATCCAAGTTATGATGATATAGGAGATGTTACTAATAAAATAATTTAAAAAATATACTCTGCTTTATCCAGTTCAACTCGGATTCATTATACTTTTGCTTGCGACTCATAGAAACTTTGCCGAATTTAATACTGCCAATGGCTTCTAGTTGTGTTAATATGTTATTTTCTCATCATACAAGATGCCCCACGTATCTCTGACTTTTCATTGAAGTATCGTTCTAATGGATTCTGTAAGAATGATTAGATGGTAAAAATCTACGATGACCTATATAGGTAATTTTTCTTCCATGCTTCAGTCTAACGGAGTAGCTATCATCATTGCAAATTGGACATATCAAATTTTTTTTGTGCTTCATCCGATAGGTTGCCATATGCCAAAAAATTATTAATTGTCCATATTATCATCGCATACAATCAAATTTTTTTTTTACCAACTGAATTATATATTACAACACCAATCTTCCAAAGTTCTCTTAATTCATTCATTAAGGGTCATAGATAAATATCTATCTCATTACTAGGAGCTCTAGTTCCAAGAATAAGCAATGATAAAAATATAAATAGCTCTTGCATATATTTTTATGGTGCAATATTGTATGGTATTAGCATAATCGGCTACATACTGTAAGCATTGCTTATGGTTCTAAATCGATTAAAACCATCAGATGCTAGGCCAAGATGAATGTTGTGTGGTCACTAGCAAAATGAGGATATTATTTATCAAATTTTTTTCAAACTATAGAGTTTGCTGGATGACTAATGATGTTATCCTTAAGAATTTTCATCTTATGATGCCATCTCATCATCTCGACAGTCCTCAATAACTGATAAAGTCTTTGAAGTCTTGGTATTAATAAAAAAATATTTTAAAATCTTGTGAGACCGTTTCTTACCTCTTTTGGAATCTTCAGCATATCTTGACTCATCACATTCAGGCCAATAATCCAAGTATTGATGCTCTTTATCAAATAATACACAATCATTCTTGCATGCATATATTGGTATATAACCCAGTCCAAGTTCACGCATATACTTTTTACCTCTGAATATGATTTTGAAAGTTTTTCATTATCCTATAATACCTCCTTGATTAAGTTCAATATAAAGTCAAACGTCTTTTAACTCCAACCAAATATGATTTTATCGTGAAAAAGTTTTATCAAGTACTCAAGCATCGAGAACTTCTTACAATTTGGATACAATGATTTCTTGGCATCTCTCATTAGTTTTTCAAAATATCCATTATTTGTATTATTCGTACTGTCAGGAGAGTTGTCAAAATATGCTTCTCCATATAAATCATCTAATATCTCATTGATGCCAACAGCGTCAAACTATTGATTCATATGTTAGTTTCTTATGTTAGTAGGTCTATTTTTTTATATAAATTTTAAATAGTATACTTTGAATCCATACCCCAATTCAACAAGTACTCCAATGCTGTATCTATAGGCTGAAAGTAATTATTATGACATCTCCGACGAGGATATTTGATTCTATTGGGATCATCAACTCTTTCTCATACAAATCTTATAAAATTTCTAGCACCTTATTGGTATTCAAATAAGATGATAGAGCGAGCATTCATCCAACTCTTGTTGATATTTTTTATCTATCCACGAGAAATGTTTATCATAAAAGTATGTGTTATTAGTATGATTTTAAAAATACATAATTCTATCCATTTCTAACAGGTATGGTCCTATCATTTTCAGAAGAGCAATAATCTTATTATTATTATTAGTCGATATTTTATTTCATTATTATAAAAATTTTGATAGCATCTCCTCATGATTCTCTAAGTATATGATGTGAATATGGTGCCTATGCATCCTATTCAATATATACTCAGAGAATAGATGAGAGATAATTACTGAACACTACATAATAAAATAAAATATCGACTAATAATAATAAGATTAAAGCTTTTCTAAAATATCCAAAAATAGGAAATCCATGAGTCAATCTCGATCGAAATTGACTCTTGAATGAAAATCTATGGCTTAATGTAATTTAGCTACCATCTCTGAATATATATATTTAGGAATGATATTCTAATTTATCAAAAAAGGATAACTCTATATTTTAGTAAAGTTTTTTCTAAAATATGAATGTTTCTTATGTTAAGTTTAGCACATAGCTAACTACCATAAAAAGCCATTTATATAAGACTACAGCAAAATAAATAATCAAAGCAAGTTTATCTAAGACTACAATTTTTAAATTATATTTATTTATCTAAGACTACAACAAAATAAATAATTAAATCTAATATATATATTAGAAAGTAGAAATAAAAAAAAAGTTTCTTAGCATTTGAGATAATCCACGTAAGCCATTTTTTCTATGTGATGCATCCTTTTGTTTAACAATTCTTAAGCATTAAATTCAAGCTTTGAATTAATAAAAAATTATATTAAATTTTATTTATATAAATTAAATTATGTTATTAATATATGCTATTATTATATTCTTATAATTAAAGTCTATTTTAGTGCATGTGTAGCATTTCTCTATCAAATTATACTGGCCTATCTTGATTGCATATGGTCTTTCGGGAATAATTGATCTAATCACCTTCATTTTGAATTCCATCATAGCAGTGTCATGCATGCTATATCATGTGTTTCAAGAAACTATGAATGCTTCTTAATAAAAAAATAAAAAGATACTATAAATGATGCATAGTTGTTGTTGCATGTTATAATGTTAACTTTCAATATATTAGAAACATTAAGCATCCTAGGAGCGAAAAAAAAAGGAACCGTCAAGCATACCTTATATCTCAAGATATCATTTTCTTCTAATCAAATAATATTAGATTAACTTTTCTGAATAGAATAATGTATATAAGTTATCTAATATTCTTAGATGTTAAATTGAATAATAGAATTATGGCTGGTATTTGTGTTAAAACCATATACCTAATATTATAGTGATTAATGGACTGATATATTAAAGGTAGTTAACATTTTTTCCACAATAAGATACTTCTAAAATATATTTATTAACTGTCTCAAAATATACATGAAAAACAAACTAAGAAATATAAGAAAACAAAAATAATATAAATAATAAAAAAATGAAAAATATCATGGAACATGAACATATGTTGATTGAAATGAAAAAATGAAATAGTATTTTTTAAAAAAAATTTACTTTTTTTCCGTCTCTTCTCTTCCCCCGCATACCAACAACCCCCCACCCCCAAACCCGACCGCTCCGGCCCCAACGTCGCATAGTCCCTGACCCCTGGTCCTACGGTGTCCCATAACCTCGGGCCCGAGGTCTGCCCAGCTCCATTGATAGCCATTCTTCCCTCCCTCCCTCGAGATTGTTGTTGAAAGTAAAATCACCACCCCCCCACGGCGTCCCGCTTTTTCACCATTCGCAGCCCTTCTCCCCCAAAAGTATCTAAATTTGGGCCGATCTATCGCACTCCTCGACGCTGGCCCGCAGTGCCCCTGCCGCCACCCCGCCAAACAGCCCCCTCCTCCTCCTTTCTTCCTGCTCAGGCACCCCCCTCCCCCAAACACCCCCATTTCTCTCGATGATCCAAAAAAAAGGTTTATCTTTCCAGAGGGACGACAGTGATGGCGGCGGTTGGCAACACTGATGGTGATGCATCCGTGTGGGTGGAGCGAGGAATCAACGGTGAGATGAAAGTCAAGAGAGATGGGGAAATAACTAGGTCGGGAGAAATAGAGTAGCCGACGGAGTTTGATTCAGCTAGGGAAATAAGGAGGACGAGGGCAGAAGACAAAAATGCCTAGAGGAGCAGGTTTTCATAAATTTATCTAAGATATTAATCGATGAAAAATATCAAAATAAAATTTTTATCAATAAAGAGTTAACGTTGGAAAAAATAATTTTCCATGATAAATTAGCTTTGAAACATCTTTTAACAAATTAAAAATTATAAATTTTTAATCGATGCTATGTTCCACGTAAGTAATTCAATAATTAAGTTTGTTTAAAAGAAGCATAGATATAATTATGTTATTGCTGTTTAAAGAAATATCAAAAATATGTTATAAAATAAAATTTTAAATAAAGGTAACTACTTTCAGTGACGTTAACACTACGACGTCACAATCTAATGTAATTATCTATGTTAAAATTTATGCAAAACATTTTTTATATTTTATGGATAATTTAGCATCAAAATTTTTTATTTAATTTTTTTATTTTTAATATTAATGAATATTTACTATGCTATATTGAGTCAAAAAATATTTGACTAAAATTTAAACTAAAAAAATATTTTTGATGCAAAAATATCCATCGGACCATAAACATCATATTTCCTACATTAGCAATACTCCAAGGTACTTACATATATTTGTCACATTAATCTTTCATATAAATAAACTTTTTTGCTGCTTACTTTTCCATGACTAAAGACTAATTACCTATATACTAGGAAGCATAGCAATTCGGATTCATAATGTTTTCATTCTTCAAAACGTTTTTTATAATTAATATTTTTTACTTTCATAAATATTTTCATTATCTAAAATAATTTATCGAATTATAATTTTAGAATTTAAATTTTATTTCATCATTATATTCTATATATTATCATTAAAGTATCATCACAAAAATCCACCTTGATCCAGTAATCCTAGCTATGTCTCATAAAAATTTGATTTGATGATCTACAACGATTGCTGGATGATCTGATAATAGACTATCGATGAATCAAAATTTATAATGATGATCTCGATGCTAATTTATAGTTAACTATCAATATTTACCTCATTGAAACATCTTATCTATGATCAATTTAGCTGAAATAATTTAGGATCTAGTAAAATAATATCATCAAAGGCCAAAGCATCCGACTATGAAAGTATTTTTTAGATAATACTCTTTATAGATCTTTGTAATTTGTCACGGTATGATATAATTAGATGGCATATATGATCATCCCGTTAAGTAGATCTTTCCAGTAACAGTATATTACTTAGATCTTAAGAATAGTTTTAAATAGATATAATTCTGGATCGTAATTACTTATATATATTTTAATTTATGATCATTACCATCAAATGATTAAAATATAGGCAAAATTATTTATCTAAAAATTATTTATAATTAGATCGTTTGGCCTTTATATCACATATTTTTATCTAATGGTCTGAATAATCTCATACTAAATTGATCATGACAATGAAATTCTGATTTGAGATAAAATTATTGCTATATATATCAAGATCAGGTGTGTAATTTTTTAGATTCTCATGTCTTCAATCTATCATACATTACACGTCAATTCATGATTATCGAAATCAATTTATTGATCACTAGCTAGATTGCCGGTCAAGGTGGACTTTTTGAGACATATGTTAATAAATTAATTTAGATAATGGAGGATGAAGTAAGGTTTTAAATTCCAAAATTATATCGATAAATTTAGATAAACGATAAATATTTATAAAAAATTAATAACAAAATATTATCGATCTATTAGCTAGGCAATAAGAGCAATTCTCTTGAAAGTAAATATTAGATAATTAGCGATTATTATCTTATACTTTTAATCTCAAATTAATTTAAAATAAAAATAATAGAAAAGTAAAAAATTTATCACATAATTAGGCAATAGGCAAAGCCTAATTACCTATGAAAACTGAAAAGCGTAGGCTTAACTGCATTTGCCTACCATATTTAGATCATAAATCTATTATAAAATAAAAAATAATAAAAAAATATTTGCTGATGCAAATTTAGTGTAGGCAATAAGTAATTACGTACGTATGTTAACATAGGTAATTAGCCTTATTGCCTATGCTAATTAACACTCGATAAAATTTACATAAAAATAAAAAAATTAATAAAAAAAAATATTTGATGATGTTAATTTCTGCATAAATAAGTCTAATTATCTTGCAGGAATAAACTAAGGCATTATCTTATTGCCTATGCTAATTTATTATTGATCAATTATTTATAAACAATAAAAAAAAATTATTAAAAATTCATATGCTATACTAATTTAGCATAGGATAATAGCTACATTCCTATGCTAGGTATTCCTAGTTAATTTTTTGCCACGCATATATAGCGATTGGTATTTGTCAAAATTAAAAAATTAAGTTCAACTATTACTCAAGTTTTTTTTCTCATTGCAGAACTAGGTTACATCGATAATTTATTTTACGATGCTTTTCTTACAAAGCTAAATGATATGCCGTTTACCGACGTTTAATAATTACATGCAATTTTCTCTTTACTACGTAAATTGTTGCGTGGTTAAATTTTATATCAAGCAAAATCTTATTTCTATCGTACACTATGTTTGTAGATAATTTCGTTAACTTTTATAACTTTGTGAGAGAAGTATGACCTTCCAAAATATGAGAGGCTCGAATGTTTCGACTGAGAAGATTGTAAAATTATACGGACTCAAGATCACTCCATAGAGGAGGCTAGGACACCAAAGACATGAGAGGGAGCTGATTAGATCCAGCGTTATCCTCAATCAATGGGAGGAGTATGGTCAGGCATTGGAGGGTCAGGAGTCCTAGTGTTAATTTATACTTTAATTTTATTAACTCGACAATTGGTAATTTGATTTTAATTACTATTTTTAATATTATTTATAGCTGCATTCTCAGAATCGAAAATCGACTGCTCAGGATATATGATCTAATTTCGATCAGGTCTATGGCAGTCATATCTAAGAGAGATAATAAATTTGATTTTTATGTTAAATTTTACTTATATTTTTTTCTCATATTTCTAAAATTGTCATTTTATAGCTGGCATGAAAGAGGAGCGATGAGATCGAGTCTACGTAAGAAGGCAAGGCTGATGAATACCACTGATCGAAAGAATTTTGTAGTATAACTAGTATGATTAATTTATAGATTTCTTATAAGATTTTATTTGAATTATAATTATAGAGCGTTAGATGCAATTCGAGGAGGCCCAGCACTACCCTCCATCCATCTCTCGGTCTTTAAATCTGGCCTCTGAAGTTCTTGTAGCCCGGATAGTATACAGCACGAGCTATTGATCTTAGATGAATCTCTTCTCACATGTTTGGATTCTCGCCTAAGAGTAAGCGTGATGATGTGTTTGGTGCATCAGCTTTAAGCTGGAGCATGCACTGCTTAGGAGTCGAGACCAGCTATTAGATGTCAATCTTATGGTTCCACTCTACTATCTTGGAGCTATTTTTTTTAAGCATTCGACATGTTGGTAGCATTCCAGCTCCTCTAAGCTCCTACTCCAACCCTCCAGCTCTACAGCCTTTCAGGTCCTGCTCCAAGCCCCTTCTGTATGACGAGTGCGGAGCAGGAGAATTTGATTTAGCTTGATTTTTATGTATTTTATTTTTATTTAAATAATTAGTATAATTCATGTCATAATAATTTGGTAATTTGTGTTATTGCGTTTATGTGCCCTTTTGGTTCTTTGAATTTTGTTTTGAGTAATTTATATTAAACTACGTCTATTAGAATAAAAAATATTAATTATATCATTTTGCTATTCACAGTTATATGATTAGTGGTTGTTCCATGCCAATCAGCTGCCATAAAATTGTGCTAACGTGCTGCCTAATTCTATGACAGCAGTTAAGATCTTTCTAAAGCCATATAGCAGTCGTATTGTATAGCCGTTGCTATATGATCTATAGCAGTGATTTTTCAACTGCTGCTATATACATCTATAGCAATAGTTTTCTAACTGCTGCTATAGGTCAGTTATAGAAGTGGTTTAATAACTGCTGCTATACCTAGTATATGGCAGCAGTTAAAGTAACCGAAAGTAAGAACCACTATCATAAAGCTACAGCGACGGCGACAGTGGCAGTGATTGAGAAACTACTGCTGTAAACTATGATAGTTATTTTATGGGATACAGTAGCAGTTCCAAACCACTGCCATAGTCCTTTTCTATAGTAATGTCTTGTTTGCTTTCACCTAGAATTTTCCAAATTGGTTGTTTCATCTTGGTATTTTTACCTCATCCTTGTCAGATCAATCTTTTCAACTTTGTTTCTCACATTGGTGTTTCACTTCTACCGTTCTCAAATCAATCATACATTAGGTCTCTCCTCAAGTCAGTCATTTCATCTGATTTTTTAAAGTTAGTCTTCGAGTTCGGCCTTTAAGATTCCTCACCACGGCCTTCTAAGTTTGGATTTTTAGGAGCTCAATCTTTGGTAGATTGGCATTGTGAGTTCGGCCTTGGGAGTTTGGCCCATGAGGGTTTAGCCTTGGGAGTTTGAATTTGGAAGTTTGGTCTTTGGAACCTTGGCCTTAGACTCCTCACCTCAGTCTCAGCCTCATCTCAACTTGGCCTTTGTCTTAGCTTTGGCTTTCATTTTCGACTTTTAGCTCTAAATCTCGACTTATCTTTTTACTGCTTTCACCTGAATCTCGCCTTCCTTTGATTTGATCTTCATCTTTAGTTTCGAACTTCACCTCGATCTATGGCTATTATCTTAACAGTCTCACTTCAATCTTAAACTTCAGTAGCTTATATATAGACTTGCTGACCTATAAGAAAAAAAAACAGAATCGTAGATAAGGCTTGAGAGCTCTCACTATAAGAGCTTTGAGTTATAAGAGCTTCTTCCTTTGAAGATGTCTTTTCTGGGGCCTCTTGTTTGTTTGTTTATATAACGCTGAGAGCAAGGATCCATTTACCTTTAGAGGTGAAAATTAATGGATGAATATAACTCCTTCTTATAAGCTATCATCTTCTTCCTTATGAGTCATTAACTTTCTTTCTATTTATAACCTTTTTTCTAAATTTAAAGTTTGGTAGTATCCAAAATTTAAGTCTTTTCAATTGCTTGCCCATGTCATCCACGATAGATGTTGATTTTATGGTATATTAATATTACACACATGCCATCGTGTAACAATAAACCATATACCAATTGATCATACACTCATTTTGGATGGGTTTCAAACTTGTATATTTCATGCAAAAGAATGATTTCTCAATCCTTCGTAATGTCAACCATTGGATCTTGCACTTCCGCTTTGAGATCTATGGCAAGAAGATGTTGATAAATTTAAGTTTTTTGAAACTATTAAAAATATAATCTAATGATTGAGGTTGCAAAAAAAAAGATCAATCATTATTCCGTACAAAAAGTATAACCTAAATTTATCTTAAATAGCCACCTCTATTATATCATTTAGGATTGATCTTATGATGGCACGCTAATTGGCGCAATGTGTGTAGGGTATTTTATAATGATTGGTTAAGATGGTTTTGGAGGGTGGTCAAGAAAAATCTTTTTTGCCTTATTTTTGCGTTCAAAGATTATTCATCTAGTTTACGTGGTGGTTTGGGTGGCAAACGTTTGCCTGTGCAGATTACACAATAATATATGTTTGCCCTGCTAAATTCCATCCATGCGATGTGAAAAGAAATGGTGATCATCAAATGCCACGTTTGCATAAGCATGTTTCTTATTAAGAAATTCCACTTAAATGCTCTTGAGAAAATGACTTTATAAACAAGAAGAATGTTAAGCAACAATTTATATGTCAGCTTCAGATGCGTCTGAATTAAACCTCTTCAACCAATCTTATAGATATGCCGCATTGGCCTTCGCCTAGCCCATTGACGGTCGCAGTGAAGCAAGCAATATCCCCGATTAGACCTATTACTGCATCTAAAAAGAGCCAAACCTGACCAAAGTAAGCGATGAACTAATTGAGATTAGATCTATTCCTGCAACTATATCACATTAATATGTTTTGGTTTTTAAAATTATTGGCAACTAACTACAAAAAGGAGTGTTTCATTTTGTTATGTTCAAAATGAATTGACCGACCTCTAACTCTGTAGTTGTTCTTGGGCAAATGGCCATGAAGGGTTTGCTGGTGCCAGTGATGGCCTAGCAATGTTTTGAAACTTTTATTGAGGAGCGGCGTCCTTCCTCCTTATTAACGCATTGCAGATGGTAGACAGGATGTTTTGGGATGTTCGAATATATTTGTACCATGATGAAATTGATTTTGATGGCAGACCAGAACTGTATTGATTTTTTTTTTTCTTTTTTTTTTTTCCTAGAACAAGGAGTATCTTGAGATTGGGTTGATAGCTGTAAATGTCAAGACCAGCCTTTAATTTCCAAGTGCCTTTGTTTGTTTCAATAGCTTGGAAATATGACAGAACTTGATAAGCCAAAATTACAGATATCATGTTTAATTCCATTTTCTTGCATTCATATAAAAGTGGGGATTGAGAATATCACTCCAATGTTCTGCTAGGCTTCCACCCGTTTCAGGTTCTCAAAAAGTTTTTTCCTCAATTTTAGCTACCTGCTCTTGGTGTCCTCAATTCAAAGAGCAAGGAGTTGAACTGAAGACCTCATCTAGAGTAGATTCAAGACACTCAAATCCATAAAAATTCCTATTTTGAAACACATAAAAATTTGAAGCAAATGGTTCAGTGTCATCAATTTTTGCTTCATTTTTAAAAAAACCGTTTATAATGGGGGGCGTTAAGCTCTCAATTGCTCCTAATCCTGTTACCAATTTTGGCAATAAATATATATATAGAAATTGTATCACATGACGTGCTAGAGAGAGAGAGAGAGAGAGAGAAGAGAGTGGATCTTAGTTAAGTATTAACAAGATTGAGTGCCTTGGTCAAAAGAAAATGAAGTTCGATAAGGGGGGGGGAGCCCCACAGCCACAAGGGACACTTTACATCTTGTTCATAGAAGGTTGATCACCTTAATTTAATCACTTAATTTCACTTGCATAAAAAAGGGCCATTGTACTTGTTGCGCATCTTTCATGCTCATTCCCACAACATGCCTTTAAAACTTTAATCCAAACAAACAAAGGCACTAGCCTTTTCTCAGCTCATGAAGCTCTGGCATGACATAGTTTGGGCACAACCATTGCACCGCAATCCCCTTTTGAACCAAAATGTTCTGATCCCCACTGAACCAACTATTGCATTTGTCACTCGGGATCTTTGCCAGTTCCATGAAATTGGCTATTGGCAATTAGCCAATTACTGTTCTCCTTTGTGTTTTTTTGCTTTTGTAATAATCAAAGTATGCCAATTACTGTCCCGCACTTATGAATTGTGCCAATCTGAGCAAAGATTTGGGCTACTTAGGGCTAACCCCCGATATAATAAGGGTAGTGCAACTCTAGTCAGCTTTAATAATAAAAATTAAAGATCAATTTCTTCTAAATATTTTTTTAAAAAATTTTAAAATATGATGCTAATGCTACCATGTCAGATTTTTTTTTCAAAAAGCAATTAACTTTTAATTCATCCATTTTACAAAAAGAAAAGTTTAGATTATTTTAAAATTTATGCAGATATGAGTAGATGAATCAACCATCCTTTGAAAAAAAAAAAAATTGCAGTCTTGAAGCCCGAACCTTTGCGTCCATGGCAAATTCGAAGGCGACGCCTACACAACGGCGCACCGCTCAGCCGGTGCCCTGTTGTGTAGGCGTGCCTTCGATATTTGCCATGGACGCAAAGGTTCGGGCTTCAGCTGGCAATTTTTTTTTTTTAAGGATGGTTGATTCATCTACTCATATTGCATAAATTTTAAAATAATCTAAACTTTTCTTTTTGTAAAATGGATGAATTAAAAGTTAATTGCTTTTAGAAAAAAAAATCTGACATGGTAGCATTAGCATCATATTTTAAAATTTTTTAAAAAAATATTTAGAAGAAATTGATCTTTAATTTTTATTATTAAAGCTGACTAGAGTTGCACTACCCTTATTATATCGGGGGTTAGCCCTAAGTAGCCCAAATCTTTGCTCAGATTGGCACAATTCATAAGTGCGGGACAGTAATTGGCATACTTTGATTATTACAAAAGCAAAAAAACACAAAGGAGAACAGTAATTGGCTAATTGCCAATAGCCAATTTCATGGAACTGGCAAAGATCCCGAGTGACAAATGCAATAGTTGGTTCAGTGGGGATCAGAACATTTTGGTTCAAAAGGGGATTGCGGTGCAATGGGTTGGCCCAAACTAATGTATGCCGAGTCATGAGCTGAGAAAAGGCAGTGCTTTGTTTGTTTGGATAAAGTTTTAAAAGCATGTTTTGTGGGAATGAGCATGAAAGATGCGCAACAAGTACAATGGCCCTTTTTTATGCAAGTGAAATTAAGTGATTAAATTAAGGTGATCAACCTTCTATGAACAAGATGTAAAGTGTCCCTTGTGGCTGTGGGGCTCCCCCCCCCTTATCGAACTTCATTTCTTTTGACCAAGGCACTCAATCCTGTTAATACTTAACTAAGATCCCCTCTCTCCTCTCTTCTCTCCTCTCTCTCTCTAGCACGTCATGTGTCACAATTTCCTATATATAATATTTATGCAAAATGGTCACAGGGATTAGGGGAGCAATGAGAGCTTAACGTTAATAAACGGTTTTTTTAATAAATGAAGCAAAATTGATGCACTTGAACCATTGCTTCAAATTTTTATGTGTTTCAAATAGGAATTTTTATGGATTTGAGTGGTCTTGAATCTACTCTAGATTAGGTCTTCAGTTCTAACTCCTAGCTCTTTGAATTGAGGACACCAAGAGCAGGTAGCTAAAAGTTGAGAAAAACTTTTGAGAACCTGAACGGGTGGAAGCCTAGCAGAACATTGGAGTGATATTCTCAATCCCACACTTTTATATGAATGCAAGAAGATGGAAATTAAACATGATATTCTGTAATTTTGGCTTATCAAGTTCTGTCATATTTCCAAGCTATGAAACAACAAGGCACTTGGAAATTAAATAGCTGGGTCTTGACATACAGCTATCAACCCAATCTCAAGATACTCCTTGTTCTTAGGAAAAAAAAAAAAAGAAAAGAAAATCATATAACAGTTCTTCTGCCATCAAAATCAATTTCATCATGGTACAAATTAAATTCGAACATCCCAAACATCCTGTCTACCATCTGCAAATGGTTAATAAGAGGACAGGACGCCGTCCAATCAAAATTTTCAAAAACATTGCTAGGCCATCACTGGCACAGCAAACCCTTCATGCCATTTGCCAAGAACACTACAGAGTAGGGCGGTCAATTTCATTTGAACATAACAAAATGAAACACTCCTTTTTGTAGTTAGTTGCCAATAATTTTAAAAACCAAAACATATTAATGTGATATAGTTGCAGGAATAGATCTAATCTCAATTAGTTCATCGCTTACTTTGGTCAGGTTTGGCTCTTTTTAAGATGCAGTAATATGGGGGGTCTAATCGGGGATAATTGCCTTGTGCTTCACTGACCGTCAATGGGCTAGGCGAAGGCAATGGGCTATTATCTCATAAATGGGAAGATGGTTTTAATTCAGACGCATCTGAAGCTGACATAAATTGTGCTTAACATTCTTCTTAGTTTATAAAGTCATTTTCTCAAGAAGCATTTAAGTGGAATTTCTTAATAAGAAACATGCTTATGCAAACGTGGCATTTGATGATCACCATTTCTTTTCACATCGCATGGATGGAATTTAGCAGGGCAAACATATATTATTGTGTAATCTGCACAGGCAAACGTTTGCCACCCAAACCACCACGTAAACTAGATGAATAATCTTGAAACGCAAAAATAAAGGCAAAAAGATTTTTTCTTGGACCCACCCTCCAAAAACCATCTTAACCAATCATATAAATTATACCCTACACTACATGCGCCATATTAGCGGTGCATCATAAGATCAATCCTAAATGATATAATAGAGGTGGCTATTTAAGATAAATTTAGGTTATACTTTTTGTACGGAATAATGATTGATCTTTTTTTTTGCAACCTCAATCATTAGATTATATTTTAAATAGTTTTCAAAAAACTTAAATTTATCAACATCTTCTTGCATAGATCTCAAAGCGGATGTTGCAAGATCCAATGGTTGACATTACGAAGGATGAGAAATCATTCTTTTGCATGAAATATACAAGTTGAACCCATCCAAAATGAGTGTATGATCAATTGGTATATGTATTGTTACACGATGCATGTGGTGTAAAGTATTAATATACCATAAAATCAACCTATCTATCGTGGATGGACATGTGGCAAGCAATTTTGAAAAGACTTAAATTTTGGATAGTTACAACTTTATAATTTAGAAAATTTATAAATAGAAAGAAAGTTATGACTCATAAGGAAGAAGATGATAGCTTATAAGAAGGGAGTTATATCTCATCCATTAATTTTCACCTCTAAAGGTAATGGATCCTTGCTCTCAGGCGTATATAAACAACAACAAGAGGCCCCAAAAAAGACATTCTCTCAAAGGAAGAAGCTCTTATAACTCAAGGCTCTTATAGTGAGAGGCTCTCAAGCCCTTATCTACGATTCTGTTTTTTTTCTTATAGGTCAGCAAGTCTATATATAAGCTACTGAAGTTAAGATGAAGGTTGAGACTGTTAAGATAATAGCCAAGATCGAGGTGAAGATCGAAACTAAGATGAAGATCAAATCAAAGTGAAGGCCGAGATTCAGGTGAAAGCAGTAAAAGATAAAGTCGAGATAGAGACTAAAGTCGAAATGAAAGCCAAAGCTAAGACAAAGGCCAAAGTTGAGATGAAGGCTGAGACTGAGGTGAGGAGTCTAAGGCCAAGGTTCCAAAGACCAAACTTCCAAATTCAAACTCCCAAGGCTAAACCCTCATGGGCCAAACTCCCAAGGCCGAACTCACAATGCCAATCTACCAAAGATTGAGCTCTTAAAAATCCAAACTTAGAAGGCCGTGGTGAGGAATCTAAAGCCGAACTCTTAAGACTAACCTTTAAAAAATCAAGATGAAATGACTGACTTGAGGAGACCTAGATGTAATGATTGATTTGAGAAGGTAGAAGTGAAACACCAATGTGAGAAAGCAAAGTGAAAGATTGATCTGACAAGGATAGGTAAAAACTACCAAAGAATGAACAACCAATTGAAAATTCTAGGTGAAAGCAACAAGACATTACTAATAGAAAAGGACTATGGCAGTGGTTTGGAAACTGCTACTGTTCCATAAAAATAACTATCATAGTTTACAGCAGTAGTTTCTCATTCA
>QRFJ01000106.1:2355263-2391551 GCA_006176705.1 Cocos nucifera | reverse complement strand
ATAGGGGGAGATCTTATCTCCAGCCGAGGTTGAAGGAGATCTTATCTTCTATGAACGTTGAAGCCTCGAAAAGATCTATCTCCGACCGAGTTGAAGGAGATCCTATCTTCTATTGAAGTTGAAGCCCGAGGGAGATCTTATCTCCAGTCGAGGTTGGAGGAGATCTTATCTCCTATTGAAGTTGAAGCTCAGGAAAGATCTTATCTCCAGCCGAGGTTGAAGAAATCTTATCTTCTATTGATGTTGAAGCTCGGGGAAGATCTTATCTCCAGTCGAGGTTGAAGTAGATACTATCTTCTATTGAAGTTGAAGCTCGGGGGAGATCTTATCTCCGACAGAGGTTGAAGAAGATCTTATCTCTATTGACGTTGAAGCTCGAAAGAGATCTTATCTCTGACTGAGGTTGAAGGAGATCCTATCTTCTTTGAAGTTGAAGCTCAGGAGAGATCTTATCTCCAAACCAGGTTGGAGGAGATCTTATCTTCTATTAAAGTTGAAGCTCGGAGGAGATTTTATCTTTTGTTAAAGTTGAAGCTCGGAGAAGATCTTATCTCCAGCCGAGGTTGAAGGAGATCTTCTCTCCTATTAAAGTTGAAGCTCGAAGGAGATCTTATCTCCAGCCGAGATTGAAGGAGATCTCATCTTCTATTGAGGTTGATGGTCGGGGGAGATCTTATCTCCTATTGAGTTGAAGCTCAGAAAGATCTTATCTCCGATGAGTTGAGTCTTCTCATGACAGCTAAGTCATGGATAAGTAGATCTTCTTATGAAACTCATTATCTCCAGCCAACGTTGAAGGAGATCTTATCTCCTGTTGATGTTGAAGCTCGAAAGAGATCTTATCTCCGATCGAGGTTGAAGAAGATCCTATCTTCTATTGAAATTGAAGCTTGGGGGAGATCTTATCTCCAACCGAGATTGGAGGAGATCTTATCTCTTATTGAAGTTAAAGCTTGGAAGAGATCTTATCTCCAACTGAGGTTGAAGGAGATCTTATCTTCTGTTGAAGTTGAATCTTGGGAGAGATCTTATCTCCAGCTTAGGACACATTAGGATCATTATTGGGGCCTCTCCCCTTATCTCATCTAAAATGAACGAGGTCTTCGACTTTGCTCATATTAGGACAAGGTTCTCCTCCTATTCCTAATGGGTTGTAGAGGCACATAAGGACCGTTGTCAGGGCCTCTTCCCTCATCTCGTCTAAAATGAACGATGCCTTCGACTTTGCTCATGTTAGGATGAGATTTTTCTCCTATTCCTAACGGACTGTAGGGACACATAAGAGTCATTGTCAGGGCCTCTCCCCTCATTTCGTTTAAAATCAATGAGGCCTTCGACTTTGCTCACGTTAGGATGAGGTTTCTTCTATTCCTAATGGGCTGTAGGGGTACATAAGGGCCGTTGTCCGGGCCTCTCCCCTCATCTCATTTAAAATGAACGAGGCCTTTAACTTTGCTCGCGTCAGGATGAGATTCTCCTCCTGTTCCTAACGTGCTGTAGGAAAAAATAAGGGTCATTGTCAGGGCCTCTCCCCTCATCTTGTCTAAAATGAACGAGGCCTTCGACTTTGCTTATGTTAGGATAAGGTTCTCCTCCTGTTCCTAACAGACTGTAGGGACACATTAGGGTATTTACAGGGCATCTCCCCTCCTCCTGTCTTAAATAATCAGAGGTCTTCGACTTGCTCATGCTAGGATAAAGTTCTCCTCCTGTTCCTAGCATGATCACTTTTGATTGCTTCTTTCTTGTCATCACATAGTTTTTGCACCAAGAAATAATAATGTTAAAATGGAGGAGTTTTATTGAAGAAAAATTACTGAAAGTGCATTCTCAGATTTTCTGAATTTCAAGGTCATGGGAGCATTGTTCCTCCGAGCTCCTTCAGGTGATAAGTTTCGGGTTGAACGACCTACTCTATTTCATACGGGCCTTTCCAATTTGGGGCAAGCTTTTTCTGATTTTGAGGCTGAGAGATGGCGGCTCATCGAAGCACTAAGTCCCCCAGAGATAGTGTTGATGATGCCAAGAGACGGCCGATCTTCTTATTGTTCCTTCCTCATTGATGGTTCTAGCTGCGGCAACACTCTTGATCGATCTTCTTTTGCTTTAGGCCGACGTCTGAGGATTCGACCCAGTCAGTCTCTCCTGATGAGCTTCTTGATCTCATCTTGGAGCAGGGTGAGAGCGCATCCTTTCAGACCTCAACAATTGCTCCTTAGTCTTCATTAATACTTGTATTTTTGGAACATCGAGGGTAGCGTAGTTGTGAAATCTTCTAGGGGAGAACTTCTTCGTGCCCTTCTGTCGGGGCATCTTTGACGATGAGCTCGAGTAGGAGTTCAGGCTTGCTTACTTTTAAAGGAAGTCCGTGAGCACGGTCGAACTTCATTCAATCCTCCATCAGCTGTGGATTTATTAGACTCGCCCATCTACCGCTCTCCTGCAGTCTCCTTGTCCTTCAAATTGAAGGCTTCTTCCGCTTGGGCATATCCTTCGGCCCAAGCTAGTAGATCAGTAAAGTCTCTGAGGTACTTCTTCTCTAGGAAGAATGACAAATCATTCTTCTAAAGGCCATCCTTGAGTGCGGCCATTGCAACAGACTGGTCCAGGTTTCGGACCTCCAATGCAGCAGCATTAAATAGGATGACATAAGTCTGGATAGATTCTCCCTCCTTCTGCTTGATATTCATCAGAAAATCTGAGCCTCGGTGTGGACGTCGGCTGCTGACAAAGTGAGCCACAAACTGATGGCTCATCTGGTCAAAGAGAAGATCATGCCCGACTTCAATGCTGAGTACCAGTTTCTTGTTGCTCTCTTTAAGGTAGATGAAAAAGCTCGGCATAAGATAGCGTCTGGTGCGCCATGAAGCAGCATCATTATTTGGAAGGCCTTCAGGTGATCAATCAGATCGGTGATCCCATCGTAACTCTCAAATTGCAGAAGCTTGAAGTTCGGTGGGATTGGTTCTTACATAATCCTTTGAGAAAAAAAAGGGTCAGTACAAATATTATTACCGTATGAGGGAGGAGTATGATGGAGCTCTTCGATTGATCAGCTCATTTTCTGGAGTCTTTAATTCAAGAGATCTTCACGATCATTGATCTTTAGGATTTTCTGATGGGATGGAGGCAAAGCTCCCCTTGGGGTCGAGTCATGGTCTAAGCAAGGGCTCTCCACCCTCTGCTTCTTCTTTTTGGAGGTCATCAGTCGGCTAACCTGAGTCGGCCATCTCCAGATCAGATCATGGGGCTCCAGAGAAATCTGCTCCAATCGAATTGGCGCCGAAGCTTGCCGATATATGGTTTGCACCGCCTGGTCGAGTCATGGTCCGAGCAACGGCTCTCCATCCTCTGCTTTCTCTTTTTGGAGGTCAACAGCCGGCTATCCCCAGACCACATCATGGGGCTCCGAAGAAACCTGCTCCGATCGAATTGGTGTCGGAGCCTGCCGATTTATGGCCTGCACCACCTCCATGAGACTGCGAACCTACTGGACCAGCAGGTTAAACTACTCCGCATCCACCATGGCTGCAGGTGGAGCTTGAGTTGCCGAAGCTGGAGCAAGAGCAGATAGATCTGGATAGAATCTGACTACAGAGGCTGTTGATCACTGGATCGAAGCTTTTATGGGAGGCATTTTTTTCGAAAAAAACTCTAGAGAGGAAGAAGAGAGGTCGTTGCTGAACACTCCTTTATTAAAAGAAAACCTTAGGAACAGAGGTCCTTTCCTCCAGTGCCAATCCTGTTGGTGCAGAATCTAGTTGACGTCGGATCGAGCTGGAGTTGGAGAAGAAGAGGTCGTCATCGATGACCTACAAAATAAAATCCCATCTGGAGTCTATGGTGGTGGCTCCGGTAGGATCCTCCGACGATCAAGTCAGCTTTTCTGGCCAACAGAAATGAAGTGCTTAGGCAAGAATTCAAAAAAATTTTGGGAAGAAAAAGAGCTTAGAAAAAATATATCTGGAGGGTCCTTTTTATAGATGGAGTCCTGATAGTAGTAACCATCCGGTAGTGGGCTGCTCGGGCCACGTAAAATTTATTATGGAGAGAGGTGTCACCCATAGCAGATTGATAATGACAGTCGTAACCATCTGATAATGGGGTCACTTGTAGCAGACTGATAAGGACAGCCATAATCGTTCGGTAGTGGGGTCGCCTGTTCGTGAAGATTTAATAGTCGAAGTTTGGAGGAAGCAGGTGTTGGTTGGTGAAGTGCTTTGACATATGTCAATTTCAGAAGAATTCAGACTCCTAAAGAGAATATGGCTAGAGGGGATCATTCGGAAGGAATGCTAGTTGAAATCTGAAGGTAATCCACTGGAGGAATTTGGATGGAGTTCGACTGATTGAGAAGTTTAGAAGGAGTTCGGCTCCTGGAGGAATTCGATTGAAAGAGAAGTTTGGAAGGAGTTCGGCTCCTGAAGGAATCCGACTGAAAGAGAATTCAGAAGGAGTTCGAATCCTGGAGGTGTCCGAAAGGAGTTCGGCTCCTGAAGAAATTCGATTGAAGAAGAAGTTCGGAAGGAGTTTGGCTCTTGGAGAAATCCGACTGAAGAAGAAGTTCAGAAGGAGTTCAGCTCCTAGAGAAATTCGACTGAAGAAAAAGTCTGGAAGGAGTTTGGCTCCTGAAAGATCGAAAGAGATGTTCGGAAGGAGTTCGGCTCTTGGAGGAATCCGACTGAAGAAGAAATTTGGAAGAAGTTCGGCTTCTAGAGGTGTCCGGAAGGAGTTCGACTCTTGAAGAAATTCGATTGAAGGAGAAGTTCGGAAGGAGTTCAGCTCCTAAAGAAATCCGACTGAAGGAGAAATCCAAAAGGAGTTCAACTCCTGGAGGTGTTCGAAAGGAGTTTGGCTCCTGGAGGAATCGGACTGAAGAAAAAATTCAGAAGAAATTTAGCTCCTGAAGGTGTCCGAAAGGAGTTCGACTCCTAGAGAAATCCGACTGAAGGAGAAGTTCGAAAGGAGTTCGGCTCCTAGAGAAATCCGACTGAAGGAGAAATTTGGAAGGAGTTCGGCTCCTAGAGGTGTTCGAAAGAAGTTCGACTGCTAGAGGAGTCCGGGAGGGGTTCGATCGCTGGAGGAAGAATTTTTGATCGAAGCTCTTCCATGATTATCAGTTATATTAGGTTAAGCATCAGACTGGACTTTGGTGGAAGCGAGGTTTATCCCCAACAACTTGCAATAAAATTAAAAAGTAGAAATTAAAATTGCAATAAAAATAAAGAGAATGAAATTTAAAGAGCACAAAAGTAAATTTTACATTGATCAAAATGTAAGAATTTAAATACATAAAATTTAAAAAAAATAAAAAATAAAAATTTTAAAATAGCTGATCTTTGATCTTAGATCGGCATTGACATTAAGATGGTGTAGAAGTCAGCTCTTCCTCTCGGCACTAGATAGGAACGTGATATTGTCGTTAAGACATCGTGTTTATCAATTTAATCTGACTTCTTAAAATAATTAAAAATATGTAGATAACAGTGAGTCGGATCGAATCCATAGGAAAGGTAGTGATTTTTAGATTTGAAATCTTTAATTTTTTTTTTTTAAAAAAAGAATTTAGAAATAAAATTTGAAGTCGAAAATTAAAATTACGAAGTGGAAATTAAATTATGTAGAAAAGTAAACTTGGTACTAAGATCTATTAGTTAGATCTTAGCATCTACTTGCAGGAAAATAAAAAGTAATAATTAAAATATAGAAATTAAATTATAATAAAAATAAAAAAACTAAAATTAAAATGCAATAATAAAGTTTTTATTAATTAAAATTTTAGAATTTAAATATATGAAATTAAAATAAAATAAAATAAAATAAAATAGCCTAATCTTTGATCTTGGATCGGCATTGATGGAAAGATGCTGTAGAAGCCTAGCTCTTCTTCTCGGCATCCGTTATTTCGAAGCAGCCATTGACCCATAGCCTAGCTTCACCCTATACCAAAGTTTCACCTTAATCGGAGATGTTGATTTCTAGAGGCCTGGGGTCCTTTTTATAGAGCTAAGAGGGCTGGAGGATTTTCTTCTAGGCAATGTGGGACTAAGGGACCTTTTGATCATCGAAATATGAAAAAATCCAAGTAAAAATCGGATTAAAAAGAATCCTGGATGAATTATGCTACTCTGGATGAAATCTGGCCTTTGATAGAAATCCAACGGATCAAAAATCATCAAAATCGAATGTATATCAGCTCAGATCAGGTTGAATTAAATTCTGGCCATCCGATCATGCTAGATCGCTGATAGAATTTGAATCAAACTCGAAAATAACCACCGTCGTCCGATCTTGATCGCAATCAACCGCAACCATCCGATCGTGCAATTACTATTCCCATGGATCATGTGGACCGACCGCACCGCACACTGCAACCAATCAGCACTCTTGTCGCTGAGTGAAAAGACCAAAATACCCTGTGAGTCGCGATAAATTTCTGTGGACCCTTTAAGGGTCTAGATCCGCCACGTGTTGCACCTTGATTCATCAATTTCTACTGAGCTGGCGGTCCACATCTAGATTGTGGATTGGTTGATGGCTTCAACCGCTGAGTCGGCTTTGATGGCTTGGTGGCTTGGCTTGCAAAGCCGACTTAGCCATTTTCTTTTTTTATTTAAATTTTATTTATTTTATTTCTTTAAAAATTCATATCTTTTTCGTTTTAGCTCCGTTTTACTTTAAACTTATTTCGTTATGACCAAAAAAATGAGCTCTTTCTATTAATTTTAAAATTTATTTTTTAATTTTTATTATTTTTAATTAATTTTTTAATTAATAAAAATATAAATTTCTCAAAAATTATATATAAATTGATCATTAATTTAAAAAATTAATATAAATTAATTAATAAATTAATATTTTTATTGATGAATTTATGATACTTATCACCCCCCCAACTTAAGCTTTGTTCGTTCTCGAGTAAAGAAAGAATTTAGTTTTAAATATCTTTTAACTTTAGAATTTTGAATTTTATATAAGCAGTTTTTAAAATGGCCATTGATATTTAATAGAGCTTAAGTGAGACATATCATTGGGGTATTAATACTTATCAATAAAAAAATTAAGTAAAGAATATTAATTTTTTTAAAATTTTTTCTAAATTATCCCACCTTTATCTCTGATTTGTCTAAACTTTCATATAGACAAGTGTATTGCTACTTTCGTCCTTTATTTATTGATTTTTATTTTCATATTGTCCACTTTTTGATGCGAATATCATTGCTTACTTAGACAACGAAACCCGGTTACTCAGTCGAAAACCAATGTTTTTTTTTTTTTTAATATTGTACCACTGTTGAGTGTCTTAATCCCTTAAGCTTTCTATTTGATCCATGCAGCGAGTCTTGGGCCAATGACTTCCAAATCAGTTAGCTTTAGGGCACTAGGTATAGAATACCCCTCGAACTTACTAGCTCGAATCAAACAGGCTACGAGTTAAGACTAGCTTTATAACAAGCTTCTTTGCCCTTTCCACCTTTTGACACGAAACTCAATGCTTGCTCAGGCAAAAAGATCCAGTTACTCAGTGAGAAGTATTTAAAAACTATTTTATTAAAATAAAATTTTTATATGAAGAAACGTATAGTTACCCTACACAAGCCTATAAAAAGTAGACTTTTTTTTTATGCTAGTAGAAATAATTAGAAATGCTCCAAGGAAAGACTTTTTATGTTCTAGACTTAACTCTTTATTGAATTTTTTTAATATTTGATTTCTCAATATCTCACAGATTCTCTAATCTATGCATCAATTTTTTTTAAAAAATGCTTAGTTTAATTCAATTCTTAAGCATAATTAGGTGTCTAAATACTAAATACTAACCTTTTCAAGGATTTAATATTTTAAAATTTTTATTTTTCTCCCTCCAACTTAATCGACATTATCCTCAATAGAGAAGAAAAAATAAAGGGTGTAATAAAGAACATGGAAGAATACACCTGACTCAATATATTTTTGGTCCAGCACATGCCTTTGAAAATTTAGGCTCTCCCTCCAACTTATTCAAATTATCCTAAAAAGAAAATAAATTAAAAAGATAAATTAAACTAAAAAAAATTAAATATTGGGTTGCCTCCCAACAAACGCTAAATTTATCGTCTTCAGCCAGACACAATGCAGCTTGCTATCCTATGTCAAATATTAGATTGACAAATTCCAATGGTTTTGGATTGCCAATCTCAGAAAGTTGATTTATAATCCCATTATTGATATACTCATTATTAATTTTAAGAACATAATTTGTGATCCCATTCTCAGACCCATGTTTATTAAGAATTTCTCCTATTTGTTCTTCTAAAATGCTCATAAATTGAGTTTTTGTATTAGGAGTTAAGTTTGATTCAATGAGTGCTGGAAGGGTGACTAAAGATGATTTTAATTCTGAAGGTAAATTATTATGGTCTTCTTTAAATAACTCTGTTGACATTTCATTACATACCTCTTGATTAGGATTTAGATCTAATGCAATAATTACAGGCAAAGTTTCCTATGAACCTAAATACTCAAGGAGGAGTTTCAACTCTACTTTGGGTGTCTCCTTTTTTGATGACTCAGGTGATGGTTTAGTCATTTCTATGAATGGTTTAATGAGAGGCTTAACAGACTCAGCACTCAAGTCTTCTCTAGTGTCAGGTGTATTTACCTTATTATCCACTTATTTTTCTAATATCAAGGAATGAATAGCATTAACTTGATTAACCTGATTTCCTTGGGATGGTCTATCATTTTGATTTCTTGGGTTGGGCTTAGGTTAGCTAGGTAGCCTACCTCGTTCACGTTCACTTATGGTAGATACCAGCTGACCAATTTCTAAGCGAGCTATGGCCTGAGAATTTAAATTCAGAATTTGGCCTGTGGTTTTGCATGAAATTGCTTAAGATAGCATTAGTGTTAGTATTAGATTTGGCTAGGGTTTTCAGGCTTTTCTCTAAAGAACTAAGTTTCTTTTCATTAGTATTAAATCCTGGTGGTGGCAAGGTGTTTATCATAGGATTAGGCCTTGGGTTCTGCTGATTGAAACTTGGACTGCCTACATTTGAGTTTTGTGACCATAAAAAATTTGGATGATTCCTCCAATCTGGATTGTAAGTAGGTGCATAGGGATTGTTTAACAGTCTCTGATATGTGGCATCATTCACTTGTGCATATCCATTATCTAATTGGTTCATTGGGAGGGGACATTCCTTAAGGACATGGTCTAGTGCATGGCACCCATTGCACATGGGTGTAGATACTTGATGCACACTGACTGGTGTCTGAAGTTCTAAGGCCTCTAGCCTATGTGTCAAAGTTGCAATTTTGGCTTCTACAGCTAGGGAGGTTTAGTAAATTCCACCTCTTGAAGGTGTGGATTTTTCTGATTCCCTAGTTGTTTTCCATTGTAAACTTTTCTCAGCTAGATCTTCTAAAAATTGCCGGGCTTCATTTGGTTCTTTGTACATAAATTATCCCTAGCACATGGACTCTAGCATTATTCAAAAATTTGACTCTAATCCTTCATAAATTATTTGGCATAGCCTCCAAGTTTCTATTCCATGGTGTGGGCATTGGGTCAAGAGGTTCTTGAATCCATTGAAGTATTTCCAAAATGATTCACCAGCTAGTTGATAGAATTGATTTATTTCATTTCTAATTCTAACTGTTTTATGATGAGGAAAATATTTTTTTAAGAATATTCTCACAAAGCCCTCCCAGGTCGTGATAGATTAATTTGAAAGACTATAAAGCTACTTTTTAGCATTATCCTTAAGGGTAAAATTGATTAATCTTAGTTTGATTTCATCCTTTGACAATTGTTGTAGTTTCATGATTGCATAAACTTCTTCAAATTTCCTAATGAATATATATGCATCCTCCATTCCCATGAATTTTGGAAGTATGTTAATGATTTGAGGTTTAATTTCAAAGTTATTTGCTATAGGTTGGGGCAATCTGATACAAGAGAGTTGGACGGAACTAACTGGATAACATAAATCCTTAAGAGTTTGAGGTTGAGACTGATTTGCTAAATTCATTGAGGTTATAGGATCTGAAACAGGAACTAAATCTATTTTGACTAGTCGACCTAAAATTTTTCTCCACACAAGTGTTGGAGAATTCACTATATTCTCAATATCCCCAATTTTTTTAATTTTATTTTATTTTTAAAAAAAATAAAAAAAAATAAAACTTCTAAAAAAGAGGTCCTAAGAAGTCCTAGAGCTAAGAAGAGAGAGAAGAAATAGGTTTAATTTGATTTGATGTTGGTTAGTAATCAAGTTGGTCAATCAATCCTGACTAAGGGTTATCCTAATTCTAGATAGCTCCTAACTGTTAAGATCACCTTCGAGCCATCCAAGTGTAAGATCAGCCAATCAACTGATCAGGTAAGTGTAAGATTAGTGGGAGTCCCTCCATTGCTTGCTTTAGACATCAATTGTGCTTATCTAGGTAAGCTAACAAAACCAATTAGAAACCATCTTTCTTCGAGCTCAGTCATTTCTGAACCACTTTTCTAGACACCAGTCAAATTGACTAACCCTAATCTGGTTCAACTCTTAGGGTTTCTTATCCTATTGAGCTCGAGCTCCTAGGGCTGATGTCTAATTGATTTTAAAATTAAAGGCTTAGATCAATGCAGGATGCTGGTTGATTGTTTGTGGGCCAAGAAAGGGTGATCAAATCTTCACCTTATCTTATTTAATTGGGTATTGCCCTTAATTTGATTTAAAGATGCATATGCACAAAAAAAAATTTAATCAAAGGGTTCTATGCAATTTAAACTAGATATATGTAACTAATTGAATTCTGAAAGACTTACCTTGCCTCCAGCAATCACCAAAAAAAATAAAACTAATATGATGCATGCTCTAAATAGTTAGAATTTCTAATCTTATTATGAGGCTTTTAATTAGGTTTAAATAGATATTTTTTAAATTAATTTAAAAATAAAATAAATAAATAAATAAATAAAAAGAAAAGAGGACAAGGGTTAGGATTGATCTCACCAAGCAAAACTCCTAGTTCTTTTTATTCTTTAATCTCTTTTTCTATAAAATAATAATAAAAAAATTAGCAAGCAATATTTATAAGAAAATAAAAATTTTATTTATAATTTATTTATAAAAAAATCAAAGAGATCAAAAATTTAATGTCCATGCTTTTTTCCGACAACGACGCCAAAAACTTGACAGGAACGCGATATTATCGTTAAGACACCATGTTTATCAGTTTAATCTAATTTTTTAAAATAATTAAAAATATGTAGATAGCAGTGAGTCGGGTCGAATCCATAGGAAAGGTAGTATTTTTAGATTTAAAATCTTTGATTTTTTTAAAAGAAAAAGAAAAAAATTTGGAAATAAAATTTGAAGTCTAAAATTAAAATTGCGAAGAGGAAATTAAATTATGCAGAAAAGTAAACTTGGTACTAAGATCTATTAGTTAGATCTTAGCATATACTTGCAGAAAAATAAAAAGCAATAATTAAAATATAGAAATTAAATTATAATAAAAATAAAAAGTTAAAATTAAAATGCAATAATAAAATTTTTATTAATTAAAATTTTAAAATTTAAATACATAAAATTTAAAAAAAATAAAATAAAATAAAATAGCCTGGTCTCTTATCTTAGATCGGCATTGATGGAAAGATGGTGTAGAAGCCTAGCTTTTCTTCTTGGCACCCGTTGCTTTGAAGCAGCCATTGACCCATAGCCTGGCTTCACCATGTATCAAAGCTTCACCTTGATCAGAGATGTTGATTTCTAGAGGTCTAGGATCCTTTTTATTAGAGCTAAGAGAGCTGGAGGATTTTCTTCTAGGCAATGTGGGACTAAGGGACTTTTTGATCATCGAAATATGAAAAAATCTAAGTAAAAATCGAATTAAAAGGAGTCCTGGATGAATTATGCTACTCTGGATGAAATCTAGCCATTGATAGAAATCCAATGGATCAAAAATCATCAAAATCGGATGTATATCAGCCCAAATTAGGTTGGATTAAATTTTGGTCGTTCGATCGCATCAAAGCGCTGATAGAATTTGAATCAAATCTAAAAATAACCACCGCCGTCCGATCTTGACCGCAATCAACCACAGCCATCCGATCGTACAATTACTATTTTCATGAACTGCATGGACCGACCGCACTGCACACTGTAACTAATCAGCGCTCTTGTTGCTGAGTGAAAAAACCAAAATACCCTATGAGCTACGATAAATTTCTGTGGACCCTTTAAGGGTCTAGGTCCACCACGTGTCGCACCTTGATTCATCAGTTTCTGCTAAACTAGCGGTCCACGCCTGGATCGTGGACCGACTAATGGCTTCAATGGCTGAGTCAGCTTTGATGGCTTGGTGGCTTGGTGGCGAAGCCGGCTGAGCCATTTTCTTTTTTTATTTAAATTTTATTTATTTTATTTCTTTAAAAATTCATATCTTCTTTGTTTTAGCTCTATTTTACTTCAAACTTATTTTATTATGATCAAAAAAATGAGCTCTTTTCATTGATTATAAAATTTTATTTTTTAATTTTTATTATTTTTAATTAATTTTTTAATTAATAAAAATATGAATTTCTCAAAAATTATATATAAATTGATCATTAATTTTAAAAAATTAATATAAATTAATTGATAAATTAATATTTTTATTGATGAATTTATGATACTTATTAGCACCATCTACCTTGAAGTAATCTTGAATCTCAGGCATGTCTCTATCCTATACCATCACCTTTTCTTGATCAATGATGATTTGATTTGATGGTCTAATAGCCTTTAAATAGAGTTAGGAGGGCTGGAACCTTTGTTTCTTGGCAATGTTGGACTAAGAAGGAGTTTTGATCAGCAAATATGGAGAAATCTCAAGAAAAATCAACTTAAAATAGTTCCTAGATGAATTTTGCTCTTCTATGAATTTTGGCCGTCGAATCCTAATCAAACAATCCAAAAATCATCAAAAATCATGTTTTAAAAGCCTAAATCAAGTTGAAATAAGTGTGGACCATCTGATCATGCTTGATGGAGGAGTTTTGATCATTAAATGGCATCTGGGTAATTGAATCACTATCAGATCTTATATCAACCATCGGATCATCGCCAGGATTGTTCGAAGCTGTTGGATGGCGTAAGGAGCTGATGGAATTTGAATCAAAGTAGGAGACTCCACAGCCATTGGATCTAAATTAGTTGCTTCCTCTTCTATCTGATGGTGCTTTTACTGTGCCCATGGACCGCATGAACCAAGTGTATTGCAGACCATAACCAATCATCGCGCACCTTTGCATGTGAAATTACCATTTTGCCATCGTGAGCCACATGAGATTTTTTCTGAACCTCTTAAGGGTCTTGGTCTACCACATGTCACCCTATGATTTGCTGCTTTCTACTGAGCTGGCGGTCTATGGTTGGTTTCGTGGACCGCCCGTTGGTTCACTATGCACCAACGGGCCTAATGGGCTGTTGTGCGTGTAGGCTTGTAGGCTGGCAGGCCGACTTGTCAATTAGGCAAGCTAGCTAGCACACCAGTTGGGCTGGGATGCGCTGGCTGAGCTGAGTGCGGCAGCTTGACTGAGCACGCTGATTGAGCCGAGTTTATTTTTTATTTTTTTCTTTGAAAATTTATATCGGATCCATTTTAACTCTATTTTGCTCTAAATTTATTTCATTGTAACCAGAAAAATAAGCTCTTTTCATTGATGAATATATTTTTTAAAATAAATTAATAAAAATATTTAATTTTTAAAAATAAAGATAAATTAATACTTTTATTAGTCTTTTTATGGTAATTATCACACCCTCCTAACTTAAGCTTTACTCATCCTCAAGTAAAGAAAAAATTTAATTTTAGATATCTTTTAACTTTAGAGTTTTAAATTTTACCCAAGCAATTTTTAAAATGATCATTATGTTCAATAGAGCATAAGTGGGGTATGTCATTGGGGTATTAGTTCTTACCAGTATGAAAATTAAATGAAAAATATTAAACCATTCTAAACTTTTTCTAAATTAACCTATCTTTATCTCTAAATTATCTAAACTTTTATTTGGACAAGTATATTATTACTTCTGCCCTTCATTTATTAAAAATTTTTTATTCATACTGTCCACTTTTTGACGTAAATATCATTGCTTATTAAGACAATGAGATCCAGTTACTTGATGAAAAATCAATATATATTTTTTTAATATTGTACCATTATTGAGTATCTTAACTTCTTAAGCTTTCTATTTGATCAATGTAGCAAGTTTTGGGCTAATGACTCCCAAACTCGTTGACTTTAGGGCACTAGATATAAAATATCCATCGGACTTACTAGCTCGAATCAAACAGGCTATGAGTTAAGACTAGCTTTACAATGAGCTTCTTTATCCTTTCCATCTTTTGATGCAAAATTCAATGCTTGCTTAGGCAAAGAGGCTCGATTACTTAGTGAGAAGTACTTGAAAATTATTTTATTTTAAGAATAATTTTTTGATGAAGAAATACATAGTTATCCTACACAAGTTCATGAAAAGTAAACTATTCTTTGATGCTGGTAGGAAAAAATTAGAAGTGCTCCATGAAAAATTATTTATGTTCTAGACATAACTCTTTATTGAATTTTTTTAATACTTGATCCCTCAATATCTCACAAATTTTCTGATCTGTGCATTAATTTTTTTTAAAAATGCTTAGTTCAACTTGATTCTTAAGCATAATCAGATATTTAAATGCTAAATACTAACTTCTTTAAGAACTTTTAAAAAAAATTTAAAATTTTTATTATTCTTTTTTCTAACTTAATTGACATTGTCCTCCATGGAGAAGAAAAAATAATGGATGTAATAAAGAATAGGAAAGAATACACCTAACTTAATATGTTCTTGTCCAGCATAGCTTTTGAAAATTTTGGCTCCCCCTCCATCTTATTCAAAATGATCTAAAAAGAAAATCAACTAATAAGATAAATTAGATGAAAAAAACTAAGCATCGAATTGCCTCCCAACAAGCATTCGTCTTCGGTCAGACATAATTCAGCTTACTTATCCTTTGTCAAATATTGGATTAAAAAATTTTAATGATTTTTGATTGCCAATCTCAGAAAGATAGTTTATGATCCCTTTATTGATATATTTATTTTTAATTTTAAGAACATAGCTCATGACCCCATTCTCAGACTCTTATTTTTCAAGAATTTCTCCTATTTGTTTTTCTAAAATACTCATGAATTGAGTTTTTGTATCAGGAGTTGAGTTTAATGCAATGGATACTGAAAGCGTGTCTAAAGATGGCTTTAGCTCTGAAGGTAAATTAATATAATCTTATTTAAATAACTCCATTATCTCTTTATTGCATGCCCTTTGATTTTTATGAGAAGAACCAGCTTCTAGAGGCTGAAGGGAATGGGACTTTAGATTTATAAGTATCAGATAAATCATTCACTCTCTTCTTTTCTTTGTCGGTCTTATTTAAATTGGAACCAGCATCAGTACTAGTTCTAAGCTCAGGTTCTTCTATGTGATTAGCTTTAGTAGTAACATGTTCTTCTAAATTTTTATTTTGGCTAGTATATACTAGCCTCTCTCATCTAATCTTAGTTTGGCATTCTCTAACTAAGATTTTATAACTTTTAAGTTCAAAAATTTTATAACTTTTAAGTTCAAAAATTACTTTATGGGTCCATAAAAATTTTATAACTTTTAAGTTCAAAAATTACTTTGGCATTCTCTAATTGAGAATTCTTAGGTGGGATGATGGGTTCATGGTTGATGGACATTGGATGGTTGTTTTTAAGAATCGATTAGCTCAATAATTGACCTAATTCTCTCCTCATGTTAGACTCAGCTAATTATCCTATTTGTGTCTTTAGCCTGGCGATGGATTCTTGTTAAGTCAAAATTAATTGTTGAAGTTGGTTAAATCTATTATCAGCTAGATTGGTCTATTGATGAGGAAGGTATGATGGATAATAAATATGATGAATGGATAGATTGACTAGGCTGACCACCATAGGCATGGTTCTGGTATTGGGGTCTATTCTGATAATTCTGGATGGATAAAATTTGGGTCTGAGTCTGAGTCTATTGAGGCATCCAAGAAAAATTAAGATAGTTCCTCTAATCTGGGTTATATGTATTTGAAAATGGATCATTAATCGGCTTAGAGAAGCTTTGTATAGCTTGATCTTGTTCTTAGATAAAAGATAAAAATTATGCAATCATGGGACATTCACACATATAATGGGTTGGGCCAGCACAAATTGAGCAAATCTCTTGATAATTAGAGAGTGATGTGAATTATGCAGAAGATTATTAATCTAGAGTTAGGAGTTGTTCTAATTTCTAAGCAAGAAGGTCTACTTTGTTTATCAAATTTAAGTCAGTCTTAGAAGTAGATTATGGATGTTTAAATTCATGGATCCCTGCCCACTTTTGGTAGAAAGATAACAAAGTATGGTTAATTAAGTTTTTACTCAGGGTTTCAAATAAAGCATAGGCTTCGTCCTCACCCTTATTCATGAATGCACCTCTATAGGATACATCTATCATTTGTCTATATTGATCTCCTAAACCCTCATAGAAAGCTTGAACAATTTGCCACTTAGACAGATCATGGTATGAGCATTTTCTAAGAAGTTTCTTAAGTTTTTTCCATGATTCGTAAATTTGTTCTCCTAAAAGCGGAGCAAATCTAGTGATAGCTCGCCTCATGGTGTTGGTTCGGTCTATAGGATAAATTTTTTTAAGAAATTTATATTATAATTCAGCCCAAGTTTTGATTAGTCTTCCTATTGTGCCAAGGGAGTACTTGGCTTTGTCTTTTAAAGAAAAGAGAATAAGATCGGTCTAAGGATATCATTAGTTAAATTTTGAATTTTCACGATAGAGCAGATTTCTAAGAATTCATCTAAATACTTATAACGATCTTCATTGGTATTTCCATAAAAAAATAAAAGCATCTGGATTGTAGTTAGCTTGATTTCATAGTGGGTAGCATGGATATCAAGTAACTGGATACAAGTCGAAGGATTATAGGTAGAAGGAATAAAATATTTTTTCATCTACCTAGGTGGTTCTCTAAGATATTTAGCCATTTGATTGTTAAGTTTAATATGATTCAGCCATTCAATTTTATAATTGAATTCAACTAAATCAGAAAAAGCGATCTCCTACCGTGCATACTAGTGCAATTGTAATGTATGATTTAGAATTTTTTTAAGAATTTTTATTATTTTATTAATTTTTTATTAAATTATTTTATTTTTTTATTATTTTTTTAATTTAATTTAGTTTAGTTTAATTTAATTTAATTTTTATTTTATTTTATTTTATTTTATTTTTGGGGGATAAAAAGAGAAGAAAGAGAGAAGAGTTCTAAAAAAAGAGATCCTAAGGAGTCCTAGAGCTAAGAAGAGAGAGAAGAATTAAGTTTCAATTAGGTTTAATGTTTTAGTTAGCAATCAAGTTAAGCAAATAATCTTAACTAAGAATTATCCTAGATCTAGATAGCTTCTAACTACCAAGGTCATCTTCAAGTCCTTCAAGTATAAGATCAGCCAATCAACTGACCAGATAAGTATAAGGTTGATGGAAGTCCTCCTATTGCTTGCCTTAGATACTAATTGTCTTGGCCAGTTAAGCTAATAGAACTAATTAAGTAACCACATTCCTTTAAGATACAGTCTCTGGATCATTTTCTATAGATACTAGTTAAACTGACTAATCCTAATCTAGTCCAATTCTTAGGGTTCATTGTTCTAATGAGCTCGAGTTCCTAGAGCCGATGTGTTGCCCAAGGATGGCTACCCAAGAGGGGGGATGAATTGGGTTTCTAAAAAGTTTGGCCAATTTAAACTCTAATGCTAATATGTGCTTCTAATTAAAAAAAATTTGAATGCTTATGATGAGTGAGAAATGTGTAGCAGTAGAATTAAAAGCAACTAACTAATGCAAATATGTAAAGCAAATAAAGCAAAGGCACAATCAAACACACAAGAATTTTATAGTTGTTCGATGCAACCCCGCACCTACGTCCACTCCTCAAGCTCTTCTTGGGAATTCCACTATAATCCTATATTATAGTGTGTTTATTTTAATCCAGAATCACAAACAAATCTAGTTGGTTTTGCCAGGCTCACCAACTACAATCCTACACCGATAGTTTTTTGGATTCACTATCAACCCAATTGGTTTTATCCTAGGAGCACCAACCACAACCTTACATCAATAGTTTTTTGGGTTCATTATCAACCCAGCTAGTTTTAACCTAAGAGCACCAACTACAACCTTTACACCGTCCAATTTTTGGCTTGGACCAACTTACATCCTAAGTTTCTTTCCCCCAAAGAAACTTATAAAGAAATAAAGATACAAATATAAAAATTCAGCATAAGAACAAAAAACAAAAAAAAAAACTCTTTTGAAGCTCAATGGAGAGGCTGAAAAATGGCTCTTGAAGCTTAGTATTCTCTCCTTTGAAGGCTGAGAGGAAGCTTGAATGAATGAGGATGATTACACTTTAAAGCTCTGAATTTGATGCACAAGGTCCTCTCTTTTCTCTTTTTTTCTTTTGATATTCAATGAACCTCGCTATTTTAATGATATCTACTTTCAATCCACTTAATCTTATTTTCCAAATATTTCTCTAGTCTTTTATACTCTTTATGATGGCTGGAGAAGGAGTTTTGACTGTTGGAAGGGCTGAAATAGTCGTTGGAGGGAAAAACTAGCTGTTACAAAAAGCTATAGAAACTAGCCATTACGATCACTGGGTCGGCTCAATTTTTTACTGGATTGGCTCAGTCCTAATTGGGTCCGCTCAGTTTATAGCTGGATCAACTCAGTCCCCTAGTTCTTGAAAAAATTGATTTTCTGCACTTTCTATCTTTTGCTTCCATTGAGACTAGGTCAGCTCAGTCTCAGACTGGGTTGGCCCAGTTTGCATGCCAAGCATGCCCAGCAGCCCATTTCGAAAGAGGATGACCTAGGAGTCATCCCTTGGGTTGATCCTTTTGCTAAAATTTATTTTTTTTCTAATTTATGCATCCAAAAATTGTGGGACTGCTTCTAAAAGTTTAGAAATCTTCTAAGCTTGTTCTTGAGGCTTCCAAAATAGATTTTCTCCAATTTTATAAAATTATAATTTTACCCTTCTTCAAGGATGTTTATCAATTCAATTTTTTTGAAGCTCTTGACTTGGTGATTTTTGTGTGGATCTTTTCTTGGATTAATTTCTTCAATTTGAACATCTAAAAACACCTACATATATTCTTGAAGCATATGATTAGTATTATTTATACTCAATATTTTGGAATCATTAAAATCAATCAGTAAATCAACAATCTCTCCATTTTTTATGATGATAAAACTTTGAGTATATGCACAAAAATAAAATTAATGTGTTTCAACTAACTGGCTAGTATAAAATATGAAGTGAGAATATACATAAACATAAATGCGCACTTCATAAAAACTCTAAATAATATTTTGCATAATTTATATACTCATATCAAAATAATATTTTAATTCAAATCAATGAGTATTAAGGTTCCAAGTAAGAAATTCATTGAGTTTCTTAAGTATTAATTCTTTAAGCATATACTCAATATACCTCTCCTCCTTTTTGACAATATCAAAAAGGCACATGAGAAAGAACAAGAAAAATCATCAAAATCAATATTAAGCCATTAAATTGAGAGATGTATCAAATTCAGAAAGTTAAATCAAATTAATCATCTCTCTTTTTGAATGATTATTTCTTTCTTTTCAAAAATTAGCTTGAATTTAAATATTAAAGACTCTCCTCTCTTTTTTTTGAATGAATATGACTTTTAATCAGATTTTCAAAGATGTACTTTTAACCTTTAAGAGGAATAGAGCTTTTCAAAAGATTTAACCATAAAATCAAGTATAATATATACTTTAATATTTTTTTTAATAAAAATTCATCATTTAAATTCAAAAAAGATATGTATCGAGCAAATCAATTATAGTATTAAAGCAAATGAGTCATACCTTTTCAAATTCAGCTCTTAAGTAGAAATTAAAATAATTTTATAAGAATTTCATAAGGCATATTAAAAATCTAGTTCATATTCAAATTTATGTTTCAAATTCAACTAGGCTCCAATCAATTGTCAAAAATAATCATGCAAATTAAAATATAAAACCAACATATTAATGATACCATTTTAAGACATTTTTAATTATTAAAGAATAATTTATTTTCCTAACACTACTTTAAATTTATAATACTTTAAATCAAGTAAATCAAATTAAATAAACACATGAAAGTACAAATTAAAAAGATTATAAGGTATTTGAATTAAAATTTAAAATCAATACAATAAAGCTCAAAATAAGATAATTGATTGAGAATTTAAGATCATAAATTTACTAATATTTTTAATCAAATCAAGTTAGAAAATATCTCTCCTCCTGCTTTTCATACTAATAGCTGGATTGATTTATTTTTCAACTTTCTCCCCCTCTTTATTTCAAAATAAGCATATTTTAAATTTTAGATTATCAAATTAATATATATATATATATATATATTCATTCTTTAGCATTATCTCTTATTTTTTTTGTTCAAAATTTGCATGCATAAGCTTTACAATTTATGTTATTCCCTCTTTTTCTTTCAAGTTAAGTACATTTAATTGATACCATATTAATCTTTAATTAATAAAAATTTATCTTTTAAGCTTAGATTTTTAAATTTTATTGATACCAAGTTAGTAATCATTTTATCTTTGGTGTTTTCTCCCCTTACTTTTGCAAACAAAGCTATTTTTAAATTAAATAAAATTTTAAGAGAGCAAGTCTCAATTGAGTGAATTAAATATTAAATTATGCATTTAATTTAAATAAACATAGCATTCACTCATGTAGAAATAATTTTTTTAAAAATAATTTATTTTTTATTTGCTTCAAAAGATGTTTATAATGATAACAATCCATTAAAATCCAAAAGTATGCCATATAGACATACATCTCAATTTTAATTAATAAGAACTTTAGGCTTCAAAAATTTAAATAATATAATCTTGAAAATACTTCTCTTCACTTTGATATTAAAGTAAATCATTCAAAAATATATCATAAGAATTTATCTCAAATATTATAATAGCAAGAATATAGGCATAAAAATTCATATTTGGGACAAAGCAATAATTCTTTTGCTAAAAAATAAATCAATAAAATATAAGGCATATTATAAGCTGTCTAATCCTAAATGGATATATCATTCAGAGATTTGTTTAATTTTTCAAAAAATATCTCTTTCTCTTCTTAAGTAGTATCAATCAATTTGAAGCATAAATATATCAATCTTATAATTTGTCTCAAGGTATAATATCAAGAATATATTCATGCAAACTAGATTATATGCAAGAATATGTTCTTCTTTTTGTTAAAGATAAAGCAATAGAATACAAGACGATAATGATCTATTTGATATCAATCGTTGATGTTTTTTATCGAAAAAGATGAATCAATTTAAATTTAGATCAAATTATCTTTGTAAGTTAATTTGAATTGATATCAACAAATCATCCAAAATAAATTATAGAGAGATATTCTATTTAAAATATTTTTTTTGCCAAAAAAATATAATAAAGTTTAAGACAAGAATGAGACTATTGATATCAAGTGTGAGAAATTTCTTAAGAAGAATCTTCTTGATACCAAAATTTTTTTTATTTTAATAGCTTTGAAAATAAAATCAAATAACAACTTGATCTGAAATTCAAATCATTTTGAGAATTTTAAACTATGATAAATCATTTTGAATTAATATCAACAAATCATCCAAGGTAAATTATAAATAGATCTTCTATTATTCTTTGAAAGATCATTTCATTCCTTTTTTTATGAAATATCAAGCAATTAAGTTTAGAAAAGATATGAACTTTTTGGATTTGTCTCAAATGATGTAACATCAAGAATATAGCTTTGCAAAATTAGATTTGAGATAAAGATATTCTTTTATTTTTGCTAAAAGATAATGCATTGAAGTGTAAGACAATGATGTGCTGTTTGATAGAAATTATGAAAGTTTTGATAGTTAATTATTATATTTATCAATGAATTTCAAAATTATAAGAATGTATCAAAATCAATTAGTCTGGAGTAAGAATATGTCTCAAACTTCTTTTCACTCCAAATAGTTTTCAAAAATGATTTGATAATCAAATCAAAAGCATATAGATCAAATGAAATTATCATATTAACGCTCAAAATAAGGTAATTAGAATTTTCAATCAAAGCTAGATAATATCGCTCCCCTTATTTTTCATAATTAATGCTGGATAAATTTATTTTTTTAATTTGTCAACAAATGACCATGATATGTATATAAGTAAATATAACAAATGATCAAATTAATTGAAGGCAAAAACAAAATTGATGCTGAACATAAAAGTTTGATATTCATTGATTTCATAAAGGATGTTTTCAAAAGGATGTCTACAAGAATGACAAACATCAAGATGATCAAAATGTATGACATCTATAACGTACAAAAATGGATTACTAGGGAGTACTAAAGTTCTAAGAAAATAAATCCTAGCATTTTAAAAAGAGTAGGTCGATATATCTTTAAGAAGAAAGTTCAAGTTGACTAGATAGAGAGGGTAGTCTAGTATCTCCAAATAACTAACCTTAGTCATGCATATACTCCCTCGCTAAAGTAATAGCTTGAATCAATCACATTGACTCCTTTCTAACCAATGATTGTGCCTCTATCATATCTTATCTTATCTGTTGTGTCTGTGAAGTAAACTTTTAAATTTTTGCACAAACAAAAAGAATGATTCTGATGAAATTCCTATCGATAAATGCATTTTCTCATCCAATATACCAAATAATCAATCTGAGCTCTCTAAATGATTGATCTATGAAGGTAGAGCTACTTTTATCTAAACTACTGGATCCTCAATCCTGACATCTATTATAGTATGAGTGTAGGTATGCAAAGTAGAATCTTCTGGAGAATATGATGCACGACTAATATGAAGAAGATCCTATTGGTCATAGTAGTCCTATTTCTATACTCAGCTGATTGGCAATAATATCCTTAATGCCCTCGATATTATCTTAAACTAACATAATGTTTAAATATATCACTACTTGAGATAATCCAAGGTACTCCTAGCATGCATCCAATATTATCGACATTCATCTCAATCTGCATCCCTTTTACTTTAAAAATTAGATCTTCAACTCTCATTTTTATGCAACCATGAAATTCTCTTGCTGATCCAAGGTAGGTGGGCAAATTCAAAAAGCAGATAAATTTTCAGCCCATTAATAAATATCCTTAGTGTCCGAGCTAATCTTATATCATCCAATATAATATTGACACTTCAAACTTTTAAGTCTAAATTTTTAACTCTAAACATTATGTTTCCAAAGAATTCTTGAACTGAGTTCAAATAGATCAAAAGACCATGGAATTTCTTAGCCCAATCTCATAATTTTCTATACAATTAAAATTCTTTCTTGCTCTAGAAATTCAAGGATTATTTTGAAGCTTGGTCCTTCTTTCTTGTATGGGATAATGATTAGAAAAAGTCCTAAATTTTTAAATTTCTGCATGGAAATTTCTCTTCCTTTTCTTAAGAAATATCAAGCAATTATAGATTCAAAAAAGGTATATATTTTTGAATTTATTTCAAATGATATTATATCAAACATATAGCTATACAAAATCAGATTTGAAGCAAAATTATTTTTCTCTTTTTGCCAAAAGATAAATCAATCAAATACATGGCAAATAGTATGCTATTTGATACAAATTATTTAAAACTAAAGTCCTCTTTAAAAGTTTAGCTTTAATAATAAATGATAACTTTCTTGAAACATCTTGCTTGATATCAACTTCAAAGGATTCAAGACAACTATTTCTCAAATTCAATTTTCAAAATCATTCAATTAGAACAAAATATGAATATTCATATAAATAAAAAATTTAAGATAGAAAAAGGTAATCAAATCAATAATCAAGAAAGATATTCAAATCAATTTGGAAAATCAAAAATTAATCAATTGGGAGGTTTCAATGATCAAATAGGATAAGATCAAATCAAGGAGAAACTAGATGAAGGCTTTATGTGTTCAATTCAACTAGAATGTTTTGAAATCCTTAGGGGTTAACCTAAGATATAATTCAAATTAACACTTCAAGTACTTGATCTTATATTAATTGAATGTCTTATTTTTAAGTGCTTAAGTCATGCACTTTTTAGGAGAATCTCAATATCTAAGCATTTTATGGAAGAATATTACAAATTAGTTTCTCTTATTGGTTTAGCAATTTAAACATTCATATCCAATAAACATCTTTTAATTTAAATTTATTAATTATAAAATTGATATGGAGAGTTTTAAAATATTATGCTGAATTTTAAAATAAACTATTTCATCTATAGCATGATATATACAGGTGAGTATATTAACTTAGAAAACTAAAACATTCAAATCATTGCAAGCATCAAAATCAATCATACTTATCAAAATATGAAACAAATCATTCAAACTTTCAATTTATAGAGTATGATCATTATAAGTAATAATAAATCATCAAAGTCAATCAAACATACTTAATAATTATGCTAATTAATAATCAAAATATATTTACTAAATAATGATGGCATGATGTGAGAAAAGTTAAGATTTTACCAAAACATGATCACCCATCTAATTTCATTTTCAAGGTATCCATCAAAATATTTTTTTCTTTTTATTTCATTGGATCCTTGGTGTACCTGCAAAAATCACTTTCTAGATTTTGATACCCAAGCCATCTTGGATCCATTAAGGTTTGAGCACATGGTTTCTTTTAGAACCCAAATTTGTTTAACTAAAGTATGACCAATTTTAATATTATATTCAAAAATTTTATGGCCTACTTTATTGCATTTAATGCAAACTATAGAATAATTTTCAGAATAAGCTTTGCTAAACATGTTATTTATAAATTTCTATTTTTATAATAAATTATAGCCAATTTCAGCTTTATCGAAAATAGCTTTTTGATTGATCAAAATAGATTGAAGCTTTTGAGAGCCAATTATAAACTTGTTAAGCATAAGCTTCAATCTTTCAATCTCTTTTCTTAGTTTTGAGTTCTCTTCCATAAGAGATTTTTTAGAATTTGATGATTTTTTTTTCTTTAGCAAATGAATTCTTTTCTTTTATGAAATCATCTTTTTCAATTAAGAGTTTATTCTTTTCTTTAACTAAAAATTTTTCAAATTTGAAAAGTTCTTTCTTTTCTTTAGCTAAAGCATTATTTTTTTTTAAAATATCTTCTTTTTTAATTAATAATTTACTCTTTTCATTAGATAAGAGAAGATTTGACTTTTTGAATTCTTTATTTTTTAGTCTTAATTTTTTAAAATTATCCATTAATTCATTAAAGGTTTCATATAATTAATCAAATATAAAGTCAGAAGAATTTTTAGGATTTACCTCATTTGCATTAACCATGAGGCAATGATTGGCGATACATTCTTCCTCTTCCTTATTTTTCGTTTCTATGCCTTGCACCCCTCCTTAATCAAAACTTTCTTTTTTCTTTATCTTTTCTTCTTCTTTTTCTTTCCATCGTCATGAGCCATGAGGCATAGATTGGGATGAGCTTTCTTAACTTCTTGGGAGTTTGGTTCTTCTTCTTGATTTGCTCTTTCATAAATCATTTCTAATTTCTTCCATACTTGGTTCGCTGAAATACATGAAGAAATTATATTAAATATATTTAAATCCAAAGAGCAATAAAATATATTCATGGCTTTAGCATTTAGTTGGATTGTTTCTTTATCAATAATCAATGCATTATGTATGTGTGGGCCATTGATAATAATATTTCATAAGTTATAGTCATGTGCTTGTATGAATATTTTTATCCTAGCTTTTCAATAAATATAATTTGAGCCATCAAACAGTAGGGATTGATCAGTGGAATGACCTTCATTAAATAGAGCTTCCATTTTGGGTTGTCAAGATCTTTTGCCTTTTGACCGCTAGGTCAACAAATAAATATTAAAGCACCTACTCTGATACCACTTGTTACCCAAGGATGGCTACCCAAGAGAGGAGGTGAATTGGGTTTCTAAAAAGTTTGACCAATTTAAACTCTAATGCTAATATGTGTTTCTAATTAAAAGAAACTTGAATGCTTATGATAAGTGAGCAATGTATAGTAGCGAAATTAAAGGCAACTAACTAATGCAAATATGTAAAGCAAATAAAGCAAAAGCACAATCAAACACACAAAAATTTTATAGCAATTCAGTACAACCCTGCACCTACGTCTACTCTCCAAGCTCTTCTTGGAAATTCTACTATAATCCTAGATTATAGTGCATTTGTTTTAATCCAGAATCACAAACAAACTCAGTTGATTTTGTCAGGCTCACCAACCATAACTCTACATCGATAGTTTTTTGGATTTACTATTAACCCAGTTGGTTTTAACCTAGGAGCACCAACCACAATCTTTATACCGTCTAATTTTTGGCTTGGACCAACCTACACTCCAAGTTTCTTTCTTCCAAAGAAACTTGTAAAGAAACAAAGATACAAATATAAAAATTCAGCACAAGAACAATAAACAAAAAGAAACTCTTTTGAAGCTCGATGGAGAGGCTGAAAGATGGCTCTTGAAGCTTAGTATTCTCTCCTTTGAAGGCTAAGAGGAAGCTTGAATGAATGAGGATGATCATACTTTGAAGCTCTCTGAATTTGATGCACAAGATCCTCTCTTTTCTCTCTTTTTCTTTTAATATTCAAAGAACCTCACTATTTTAATGATATCTATTTTTAATCTACTTAATCTTATTTTTTAAATATTTCTCTAGCTTTTTATACTCTTTGTGATGGATGGAGAAGAAGTTTTGGCCATTGGAAGGGCTGAAATAGTCGTTGAAGTGAAAAACTAACCGTTACAAAAAGCTGTAGAAACTAGCTGTTACGATTACTAAGTCGGCTCAGTCTTTGACTGGGTCGGCTCAGTCCTAACTGGGTCGGCTCAATTTATAGATGGATCAGCTCAGTCTTCTGGTTCTTGAAAAAATTGGCTTTCTGTACTTTCTATCTTTTGCTTCCACTGAGACTAGGTTGGCTCAGTCTCAAACTATGTGAGCCCAGTTTGCATGCCGAGCAGCCCATTTCGAAAGAGGATGATCTTGAGGTCGTCTCTTGGATTGATTTTTTTACTAAAATTTAATTTTCTTCTAATTTATGCATCCAAAAATTATGGAACTACTTCCAAAATATCAGAAATCTTCTAAGCTTGTTCTTGAGATGTCCAAAATAGATTTTCTCTAACTTTATAAAATTATGATTTTATCCTTCTTTAAGGATGTTTATCAATTCAATTTTTTTGAAGCTCTTGACTTGATTTTTGTGTGAATCTTTTCTTAGATTAATTTCTTCAATTTGAATACCTAAAAAGACCTACATATATTCTTGAAATACATGATTAGTATTATTTATATTCAATATTTTGAAATCATCAAAATCAATCAGTGAGTCAACACGATGTCTAATTAATTTTAATTTAAAGGCTTAGATCAATGCAGGATGCTGGTTGATTATTTGTGGGCCAAAAAAGGATGATCAAATCTCCATCTTATCTTAATTAATTGGATATTATCCTTAAGTTGCTTTAAAGATGAATATGCATAATTACTTTTAGATAAAAGGTTCTACGCAACTAAATTAGATGCATGCAACTGAGTAGACTTGAGAAGCTTATATTATCTCCAGAGATTACTAAATAAAATTAAAAATAAAAATAAAACTAATATGATGGATGCTCTAAGTAGTTAGAATTTTTACTCTTATTATGAGATTTTTAATTAAATTTAAGTGGATATTTTTTAAATTAATTTAAAAATAAAATAAATAATAAAATAGAAAAGAGATCTAGGATTAGGGTTTATCTCACCAAGCAAAATTGGAAGCTTACTCCTTTTCCTAATCTTTTTTTTGCTCTTTTTCTCTTTTTTTTCTTCTTTCTATAAAACAAACAAGAAAAAGTTTGTAAGCAATATTTACAAAAAATTAAAAAGATCAAAAAATTTATTTATATTTTTTTATAAAAAATCAAAGAAATTAAAAAAAATTAATACTGATGCCATCCCCGGTAATGATGTCAAAAACTTGATAGATCGTGATGTTGTCATTAAGACACCATATTTATTAATTTAATTTTAATTTTTTAAAATAATTAAAAATATATAAAAAATAGTGAGTCAAGTCAAATCTATAAAGAAGGTAGTATTTTAGTTTTAAAATCTTTTATTTCTATAAAAAAAAGAAAAAAATTGAAAAAAGAATTAAAATCAAAAAATAAAAAAATAAAAAGTAGAATTTAAAATGTGCATAAAGATAAACTTGGTTCTAAGATCTACTACTTAGATCTTAGCATCTACTTGAAATAAAATTAAAGTATAAAAATTAAATTTATAATAAAAATAAAGAGCATAAAATTTAAAGAGTAGAAAAGTAAATTTTATATTAATTAAAATTTAAAAATTTAAATACATAAAATTTAAAAAAAAAATTAAAAAATAACTGATCTTTGATCTTGGATCGACGTTGGCGTTAAGATGATGTAGAAGTCAGCTCTTCCTCTCGATATCGTCTGCCTCGAAGCAACCTTAAATTCTAAGCATGGCTCTACCCTATACTATCATCTTTTCTTAATCGAAGATAATTTGATTTGATAGCCTAGTGCCCTTTAAATAATGCTAGGAGGGCTGGAACCTTTGTTTCTTGGTAATGTGGGACTAAAGAGGAGTTTTGATCAGCAAATATGGAGAAATCCCAAGAAAAATCAACTTAAAATAGTCCCTAGATGAATTCTACTCTTTTATGAATTCTAGCCATCGAATTCTGATCAAACGGTCCAAAAGTCATCAAAAATCATGTTTTAAAAGCCCAGATCGAATTGGAATAAGTGTGGACCGCCCGATCATGCTTGATGTAGGAGTTTTGATCGTCGGATGGCATCTGGGTGATTGAATCACTGTCAGATCTTATATCAGCCATTGGATCATCGCTAGGATTGTTCGGAGCCATCGGATGGCATGCAGGAGCTGATAGAATTTGAATCAGAGTAGGAAGACTCCACAGCCATCGGATCTAAATTGGTAGCTTCCTCATCCGTTCGATGGCATCTTTACTATGCCCATGGACTACGTGAACTGAGTGTACCGCAGACTGCAACCAATCACCGCACGTCTTTGCATGTGAAATTATTGTTTTGCCTTCATGAGCTGTGTGAGATTTTTTATGAACCTCTTAATGGTCTTGGTCCACCACGTGTTGCCTTGTGATTCACCGCCTTCTGCTGAGCTAGTGGTTTATGGTTGGTTTCATGGACCAACCATCGATTCACTATGCACCGATGGGCCTAATAGGCTGCTACGAGCATGGGTTTGCGAGCTGGCAGGCCGGCTTCCCAGCTGGGCCAGCTAGCTAGCGTGCTGACTAGGTTGGGATGTGCTGGCTGAGCCGGGTGCAGCGGCTTGGCGGAGTGTGCCGACTGAGTCAAGTTTATTTTTTTCTTTTTTTCTTTGAAAATTCATATCGAATCTATTTTGCTCCAAATTTATTTTGTTGTTATCAAAAAAATGAGCTCTTTTCATTGATGAAATATTTTCTAAAATAGAGGAATAAAAATATTTAATTTTTAAAATAAAAATAAATTAATTAATAAATTAATACCTTTGTTGGTGTTTTTATTGTAATTATCATTTATGTTAGCCCTAGCATGGCCTATATGTTCGAGACCATGGTCCTTGGGTGAGTGCAGATCATGACGCATAGAGAGTGAGAAAGAGAGAGAGAGAGAGAGAGAGAGAGCATTATTAGCACTCAACTAGAGGTGGAGAAAGTATAAATATAAATCCCCATAAGATGCATCCACTTTAAAACATTTTGTTTGATTTGTAGGAATTAATTTATCTTAGCCCTAGCTAGCATGGCCCGTATGTTCGAGACCATGGTACCAAAAGAGAGAGAGAGAGAGAGAGAGCATTATTAGCACAACCATATATATACCAGTGTATTGTGTGAGCATGATAATATTTTGAAAGATACTATATTGAAAGCGGGAGCATGACAATATATTGAAAAACTACTTTAAGAGATTTGAGAATAATTACTTTATTGAAGGTTGAACTTGAACACTGCAGACTTGTCTACAGCAAACTTAAGTATAGCAAACTTGGAAACTTGAATACAACAAACAAACTTGAAAACTTGAAACTTGAATACAGCTTGAGAACTTGAATATAGGGTTTTTGGAGGAGAAAGGAGGGATTGGGAGAAGAGAAAGGGATTTCTTTTGGGGCTTCCAGGCTTTCAAGCCTGCTCTTTTTAGTGCCCCTTTCTTGCTTTTTATAGAGGTTTGCAAACTTTAGAGTTTCTTGACTCCGAGAGAACTTGATTTGATATTCTTATCTTTTAGTGTACCTTGCGCCTAGAAAACCATGAGTAGGAAACCTTGAGCACCAATTGTTTTGCAAAACTATGGGCTTAAAACCATAGGCTTTTTGATTAGACAGCCTATCTTGTTGTGACAGCTCAATGGTTCTTTGGTGGTTTTACTATTGGGGGGTAAAACCATAGGCTTCTGATTAGACAGTCTATCTTATCATGACAGCTCAATGCTGACTACTAGATGACTAGGTGCTGGTGGAGTGTGTCCTTGGGAGAGCTTGTGGCAGAGGCCTGGCTATGCTGATGCATCTCCTGATGCGTCCAACAGGTCAGTGTGTATAGATATCTTGGAATTGCAAGGGAGCCTATGGAGTTTGTGGGGCTGGTGGAGCTTATGGAGCTGGTGACGATCCTATTGAGCTGTGGTCAAATAGAATGGCGATTGAGCAGTACGATTAGCCAATCCTAACAATCCTATAGGACTAATTGTCATGGCTGGTTAAAAGATTGGTATGTTGCTACATTTGGATATTTGATGGTAGAGCATTTGATGCTTGTGCTTCCTAGCTGTGTGATTCCTGGTTATGTGGAGAGTTCATTCCTGTAATTTGGAGAAAGATTGATATGATGATTGGAGGAAGAAGATTTTGCTGAGGGCAGCCATGGTGGTGGTGTCGGTGATGCTAGTGATGGTGGTGATGATGCCTTCTATTATGGTCGTGATGGAATTGGAGGCGATGGCTATGGCTGGAGCTTTAAAAATGAGTCATTTTTAAAATTGATAAGTGGATCAAAAGAAGCGCTTACGTAGTCTTTTTCTTCTTCCTCTTCTTTTTCGAGTTTTGAGAGTGATTCGAGTAGGAGCCTTTTATACTCTACTCTAGATTTGGCCCTAATAAGTTTAGCACTCATCTTAGATTTGTGCTGCAGAAATTTTGTAGTCAAATAATCAATGGCAGGGGGAGCTTGTAAGGAGTATCTTGCAAGCCATTCTATAACCTTTACCCTTTCTACATTAAACTTGGCCTACCACTTGACTTTAAAGTTCCTTCCTAGAGAAGGAGGTAGAGGGGGTTTTTGGATAAAAATATATTCCCAAGTAAGAATCCAAGAGAGGGCAATCTAGGAAAAAAATTCAAGGAGTATTAAAAATTTCTGATTTCGAGGAGGGAGAATGGCTTTTTCACAGAATAAGTTAAATCCTTCTTTGATACTAGTAGGTAAGATTTTAAGGATAGCACCATAGTAGTTCCACCAGGTGCTGAACCAATAAGAAAATTGGAAGGCCATTCCTACTTTGAAGTAAAAAAGTCAAGAATGTTTGTGTTAGGGGTTCTGGTATAGGAAGGTATTGTACTAGGCAGTTATGTAAGCCCAGTAGTTGAAGTATTGCAAAAGTATTCGAGGGTTAATTTTTTGCAGTTGGAAGGGCTATCTCCCCAATAAATAGGGCTAAGGATTTTGAGGATTTAGACTATGGAATGGATGAAAATACTTGGATAGGTGCTGGGTCAGGAAACCCAACAAACATCTTAAAAGGCTGGGTTTGGATAGGTGCTGGGTCAGGGAACCCAACAAACATCTTATCTTTGATGGAAACTAATTGTATTTTTTGTAAGGTTTCTGCAAGTTATCTAGTATCTCCTTGGGAGAGTAAAGCATACTTATTTATGGACGTTGGAAGTGGAGAATTGACATAGGCTTGCTTCTTTTGGATCTCTTCTTAAGAGATAATTTTATATCGGGTCTGGGCCTTTAGCTTTGGTGGACTTGGGTATTTAGGATTAGGATTTTGAGAAGAAGAAGAAGATGGCTATTTTTTTAGGGCCATTTAAAGATTTCCCTGTAAGAATTTACAAGAGAGGAAATCAGGAAGGAAATTATCTTTTCCTCTCTTAAACTCAATTTGAAAATCAAAGACTAAAATAATTGCTTGCCATCTTACAAAAACTTGATTTGAAGCCAAATTTTTAATATCTTTTTCTAAAATAAACTTTGCGGATTAGCAATCGATCCTTATTAAGAAATTCTGATTTAAAAGATCACTTTGAAATTTTAAAATACACAAAATGATTGACATTTTTTCTTTTTGATAGTAGAATACTTTTTTTGGATTTCATTCCATGTTCTAGAATGATACTGAACCAATTCTTCCTTATCATTTCTTTTTTGCTTTAAGATTCCTCCAAAACCTATACCAGAAGCATCTATTTCTGCAATCTTAAATAGATTTGGGTCAGATAGGTTAAGGCAAGGTAATTCTTTTATTTGAGTTTTTATGATTTTTATAGCTTTGGTATGATTGTCGCCCCAAGGTGAAGGATTCTTTTTGAGTCTCTCATATAAGGGCTTTGTAATGGCTTTTAGATCCTTGTAATATTATGCCATATAATTAAGGCTTCCTAAGAACTTTTGGAGTTGTTTCTTCCCTAAAATTTGGTTTGAAAATTTTGCTATGAATTCTAAGGATTTTTGTATGTGCCTAGTAGTTCCCTGAGTCATTTCATAGCCTAGGAATTTAATTTAAGTTTTGAAGAGGTCCATTTTCCTTTCAGATAGGACAAGGCCATTTCTTGTTATTTCATAGGAAAAGGTTTCTAAATACTTGAAATGTTAGTCCATGAATTTTAAAAAAACTAGAATGTCATCAATATAAGTTATTATGAACTTTGTGTAAGGGGTGAAAATATCATTGATGACCCACTGAAATTCAAAGGAGGCATTTTCTAATTCGAATGGCATAACATTCTATTCATATTGACCAAATAGGATGGTAAAGGCATTTATTTAACTAGACTTGTCAGAATTCATATTTTAGGTCAAATTTTGAGAACACTTTAGCATTTGTTATTCTGATTAATAGGTCTTTCTTATTTGGTATTGGGTACCTTATCTATTTTAAGGCAGAATTTAAGGGTTTGTAGTTGATAACAAGTCTTGGGACTCCTCTCTGAATTTCTATCCTTTTTTGCATGTAGAAGGCGGCACAGGACCATCGAGATCTGCTTAGCCTAATAAGTCCTTTTTTTAATAGAGACTGAATTTCTTTTTTATAATGTTCCAACACTTGGGTGTTCATTTGGATGGATCTTGCTTTAGTGGGGATTTTTTTCTTATCAAAGTTGTTTTTATAAGGTAAGACTATAATGTGTTTCTTTCTGGTCCAAAAGTCATTAGGTAAATTAGGGCAATTTTGCTTAATGAGGCTTTCTTTAATATTTTGAATTCTATTTTTAGTTTCTTGGGTTTGGAGTTGGTTTTCTATCCTTTTAAAGCTAATTTCTTTTTTCAAGTATTCCGGCTATTTTTGTTTTCTTGAATTTGGTTTATAGAATTATTCTTAAGGAGTTGGATGGTTTTATAGAAAGGTAGATTGATAAATTGGAACACTAAATCTTGTCCTAAGAATTTTACCTTAACTCCATCTACATAGAAGGGTTTTATCATATTTAAAAATAGTGTTCCTAGGATTATTAATTGATTTAGATCTTTAACCAAAATGAACGGAGTCTTTATAGGCACTATTTATTATAGACTAAAGCACTAGTGAGTTTGTATTTGACTTTTAAATCTGATCTATTGGTTGTGGCTAATTTCTTTTTAGTCTTTTCAAAAAATTTTATAGGTATCAGGCCTTCTTGTATACAATTTGAATCTACTCCTGAATTTATCAGGGTAGTGGTGTTTAGGCTAAGATCATCTATTAAAAGGATTATTTCCATATTCCATTTTTGGATGGTTAATTGGGATATAGCTTCAATGAAATTTGGGAGTTTGGTTTCTTCGGTTTCTTTAATGGATTCTTATCCTTTAATGCTTTCTATTTGGCCCTTTATCTAGGTAATCTCTCTTTTAAGGTCATTAATTTCTTTTTGAAGGTTTTATATGTTAACTTTCCTCTATTGTCTAGGTTCAAATCTCTTTAGGATATTTTCTAGGTTGTAAGTCTGGATTTCTTTGTCTTTGGTTTCTTCTATTAATGAGTTTTTTAATTTGGTTAGGTATTCTTTCCGTGGTTCAAGTTCTTTAATTTTGTCAATGAAGTCTAACAAGAGATCTTGTTCTTTAGTTATAATATGGATTTCTCCTTCTGAGGTTTCTGAGGTTTGTGGTTCAGAGTTTGAGAAACTCACATTTGAGTTTAATAGGAGTTCTTTTAGGTTTCGTTTGATGGATTCGAGTAAATTTGATTCATCTAGTTCAATATTATTAATTTTGAATTTTATTTTATAATCTGTGCTGAAATGTCCTGGTTTACCACATTTATAGCATATAGGTAGTTTATCTTTTGAAGTTTTTTCTTTCTTGATAAAAGATTTTTGTGTTGATTTAGAGGGAGAGATGGCTTATAGGCGGGCTTTATATATCTTTGTTTAGGTTTATAGTGTCTTTGGGGTTTTCAAGTAGATTTGGATGTCCTTTTCTGGCATTATTTGCAGACTTTAGATTTTTTGGGTGGTTTACTTTCTTGTCTAATTGGAGGAAGTTCAGACTATTGGCAAAAACCATCTAATTCACTTTTACTAGTTATTTATTCTTTTTTGAGTTGTTGCTTAAGTTTTAGTTCATTACATGATTGAGCCCTTCTTCATTTATGATATTTATAACGTCTCCATAGGTTAGATTCTCATGAGAGATTTTGCCATTATTTTGATTTCTCAGCTTGGTTCTAATTTTCTTTGAGAAGACCGCAGGTAATCGAACCATAAATTTTTTTTTCTAAAAAGGTTGGTTACAGTCATCCCTAGTTAAAACTCTGGTTAAGAAAATATCAATGTACTATTTAAATTCTTGTAGCTTTTTACATTTAAAGTTTGTTAGGATCTCTGAGATCCTGTCTCTAAATTTTGAGGGGTTACTGACAAAGTGCTTGGTGATGGCAAAGATGAGAGTGAAGATTGCATCTTGTAACACATTTTCATTCTCATCTCTGATGACTTGACAATCAGGAGTTCTTTTGACAGTAGTCATGATTTGATAGTTTTCTTCATCAGTGAGGTAAAAATCCCACCAACCTTCTTGGGCTATGGCATGGTCTTAGACCCTTCCTTTTGTTCTATAGGCTGTAGCAACCATTGTCATTTCTTGAAGGACACCTAGGATGTTATATTCCATTAGTCCATCTATATTCCATTCATAGATGGCCGCAGCAGAGTATTGGTTCTATTGGAGGGGCTTTTCTTCAAGGCCCATATCAGGCATTGAGGGTCTAGGCCAACATGGCCTTTGGGAATTTGGGCCATAGGGTTTTGAAGAGCCAGCCCAACTTCTAATCTTACTGATTTGTAACTCTAGGTTTTCAGTGTCAACTTCTTCAATCGACTCATCTTGGGATGATTCACTTGATTCATCACTCTCCTATTCTAAGATAGCTATAGATTTTCTTCTCTTAGATTGTTCAGGGGTATTGAGAATAGAATGGATTAATTCCGAAGTTTGAAGCCTTTTGTTTATTTCTTCTAGTAGGTCCTTATCTTCTAATTGTTCTTTATATTAATTTCTTTGGTACTTCACAATGTTTAAATGTGGGTGCAGTGCTAGAGGATTTAGGTCCGGATTTTTCTATAGTTTTTTCTTCTATTCTGACTAACTGGTCACCTATCATTTTCAAGCTTTGGTTCGTCCAATTGTTTTGTTTAATTATGTTTAAATGTCTCTTTCACTCAGTTATGTTTTTAATGTCTCTTCCACTTATGGTATCTCGAGGGTCGCTTTTGAGTTTTAAAGGAGAAGCTGTAACTTGGGTTTCACAGATAGGGATTTTGATTTTCTGAAAAGGGGGATGAATGCTTTCTATGATTCTTCCTTTTCCATCTTGCCAGGAAATAAGAATATTTTCTTTTAGCATATCAATTTGTTTTGGCCTTGTATG
>QRFJ01000106.1:2132763-2350263 GCA_006176705.1 Cocos nucifera | reverse complement strand
TAGCGTAAATGCATAGCCAACTCTAGAATTGGCTGTTAAGGTTTCATATTTTTATATATTTATAATGTTAGAACCCATTACCTCATAATTGTGATTGGATTTGGAAGATTGATGTTTATCATAGATTGCCTTATTTGTATGGAAAATTGCTTGAAAACAGCTTCCATGTCATAGATTTTCACATCACCATGGTCTATATATCCCGAAATATTGTGATATTTGCATAAGCATGAAAGAATTAGCTACTCGTATCATTTGAACTATCAATTGGCTAAGTAGATTTGGTACAGACTTACAAATGCAAATATGATTCCATCGCTATCTTCTATTGATGATTTTATTCAAAAAGTTTAGGAGAAATTTACAACATGAGCCGGAATTTATATCCCATATTGCATATTAAATTTGGTTCACTAGAAATGAATAGGCATTCCAAAGTGCTTATTATAGTCTAAGATTGATTTTGATCTGAGCATCCACTTTAGCTCAAGAATTCAATCTACTTTGCAGGATTCTTTGATACCAAGAAAAGACTGTAGCCTCTATTTTACTGTTTCAACACCTCTTCGGATTATTTCTTTTCTTTGGAGCCACCACCCCCTATTTCCTTAAAAAATTTTGAAGTCAATGTTCTAAATGAAAGAGATAATGATGGACCTAATTTTATTCTGGGAAGTATAAGTAATGTTCTAGTGACAACTACGAGAGTCCATCTATTTGAAACGATAGTACCAATGGTTAAGTTATATGTTGTATGGGAAGGATTAAAATTTGTGATGATGCATCTGAAGATGACCCATATTATATTTGAAGGTAATTTATTGACTATGATTAATTAGATGGCTTTCCGTTAGTTTACCACGGGGCTTCTCCATGATTGCTTCTCTTGTATCTTATGAGATTAAATACGTTTATAGCGTGACTCACGTTGCAGTTGATTAGATGACGATGTATGTGGTTAATTATTCAAAAATTATTTTTTAAATTATTAAATTTATTTTTTAAAAAAATTATATTTTTTTATTTTTTATTTATATTGATATATTTTTATTTGAATGATTTAATAAATTTAGATTTATTTTAAGAAAAAAAGATTGGCCTATTTTTTTTTTTTATTCTTTTCTAACTGGACGGCTCTAAATGAAAAGATACCAAAATGTTAAGTCAAGTCCCTCTTTTTTCTCTTTTTTTTTTTATTGTGCCATGTCAAAGTCTTCCCGATGTAAACTTATGTCCAAACCCTTGAACCCTTAGCTAAATTAAAGCATTATAATTTCTCCAATTAAATATAGGCCCATACTAACATATATTAGATTTTATTTTATATATTTTAATTAATTTGAACTCTAATTAAATATAAATATTCAATAAAATAATAGAAATATATTTGATAATTAGATGAAATTAAGCATGGATTGGTAGATAATTTAAACTTTATATCTAGATCGTGCTTCAATATTCATGTAAAATCAAAATATAATATATCTTGCACCATCGTCTCACTAATGCGATGATCACGTAGCCCGCAGAATGTCAGATCCGTCTTTCATAGGTACCTAATCTTCTCTTTTCTTACCCTCTATCTTCATGCGGATGATTGATGAGAATCGTGATGCTCTCCTGAGAGTTGAGATTTGGAGAAAAGGGATCAAGCTACCTCTATTTATACATGCACTTATCTTGTCCCATCAGAAAACTTAATCCTAATTAGAATAGGAATTTTAGTCTAAGTCTTATCAGAAATAAAATTCTTTAATTAATTAGGCTCACCATAATTGATTCATAACTTAATCTAATGAGTTAAATCTGACTAAGTGACAACTAGACCACATTAAGGAGTTAAATCCAACATTCTCCCATTTGGCCTATGTTTTTACTTAAAATTAACTCTTTAGTTTTGCCAAAATATTTCAAAAATAAATAAATTTTTTTAATTTTTTAACAATAATAATTCTCAATCAAAACTTTAAAATTGATCCGATGAGTACGCACTCATTTTATAAAAATTTGCCCAATTATCTATTCCTTAAAAGGTCCCGTATACTTTGATTAAGTAAAAACTATTTATGCAAATCATGGCGGTTATACATCTCAATTAACATACTCCCTTCCATGCATCATAACATCAATAATTCTCACTTAACCCAATCTTATATGCTAGAATACATAGGCTATCAAAAATCGTAATATCTACGATAATTGTCCCACTATTATGTCATATAAATGACACTTCTGTTTACTTTAATTTTGATAAAAGTCAACCATAATATATACAAACAATAATTAAACAAAAGCAATAGTAGCCATCAAATCATTAAGAGATCTCAAAATAAGTGTCTATTACTAATTAAATATCCTAATGACAAATGTCCATAACTTTTACATGCTCTTTAAAAATTTTGGGCACTAAATCTTTCGTTAAAGGGTCAGCTATCATACAAGTAGTACCAATAGAATCAATAGACATCTGATGATTACTAATTCTCTCATTTACAGTAAGATACTTAACATCAATGTGCTTGTTTGTATTGGTCATCTTGCTACCGTTAGAGAAAAAACTGCAACAGAATTATCATAATAAATTCTTAGTGGCTTAGAAATAGAATCCATAACTCCGAGCCCTGAGATGAATTTTCTCAACCATAGTGTCAGAAAGCCTCATAGCAGCTTATATATTCAGCTTCCATAGTAGAGCAGGCAATAATGCGCTATTTTGTGCTCCTCCATGAAATTGCTCCACTAGATAATAGGAAGATGAAATCAGGTGTGGACTTCCTACTATCGAGACAACCAGCATAATCTACATCTGAATAACCGATCACCTTCAACTAACTAGTCATCCTATAAATAAATAAATAGTCTTTAGTTTTCTAAAGATATCGCATCACCTTCTTGGCAACTTTCTAGTGATCAATACCTGGATCACTTTGATATCTTCCAAGCATTTTCAAAGCAAAACTGATATCAAGATGAGTACATACTTGAGCATACATCAGACTATCCACTACAAATGTATAGGATATATTCTTCATCTAATTTTTCCCAATCTCGTTCCTAGGACACTGAAATTTATTGAATTTATCATCCTTAATGATTGGCACTTCACTTGATGAGCAGCTTGACATTCCAAACTTTTATAAGATCCTAGTAATATAATTCCTCTGAGATAAATCAAGTAATCTCTTATTTTTATCACGATGGATTTCTATATCAAGAACATAAGAAGCATCTTTCATATCTTTCATGTCAAAATGTTCGAAAAAAAAATTCTAATTTTATGCAAGAAATCCAAATCATTGCTGGCTAATAAGATATCATTTATATATAGTATCAAAAATATAAACTTACTTTCATTCACCTTTAGATATATACATTGATCAACAACATTTTCTTTAAATCCGAATGAAACAATGATATGATTAAACTTTAAGTACCATTACCTGGAAGCTTGTTTAAGACCATATATATAATTTTTTAATTTACATACCAGTCTTTTATTTTCTTGCACAAAAAATTCTTCAGACTGTTCCATATACACCTCTTCCTTTAAATCCCCATTCAAGAATGCGGTCTTGACATCCATTTGATATAGCTCTAAATCAAAATAAGCTAATAATGCTATAATGATTCTGAATGAATCCTTTTCAGAGACAGGAGAAAATGTTTCATAATAATCAATGCCTTCCTTTTGAGTGAATCTCTTTGCTATAAATCTAGCTTTATATCTCTCGATATTACCTTTGAAATCTCATTTTATTTTAAATTTCATTTACAACTTACAGGCTTAAATCCTTCAGGTAATTCGATAAATTACCAGACTTGATTCTTATTCATGGATTCCATCTCATCTTTCATGGCATCTAACCAAAGTTCAGAATCATCACTTTTCATGATATGCTTAAATGAAATAAGATTATTCTTTATTTCAATATCATAATCATATTTTTATAAGTATATAATATAATCATCTAAAATAGTCGATCTTCTAATTCTAGTAGATCTCCATAATATTTCAGCTTCAATATCATTATTGTAATTATTTTTAATTGAATCAGGTTGATTGACAGTCTGTTCAGAAAGTGGTGTATCAATCACCTGCTAATGTTCTACAATTTTAGGTTGAGCAGATTCAAATAGAATATCTCTAGGTGTTGCTGTAATAGGAAGATATTCTCTTATTTCCTATAACAGCGCATTACGTGGTGTACCACTCTCATTATTTTCACCATCCTCGATGAACTTAGTAGTTCTAGTTTCAACAATTCTAGTGGTGTGTGATGGACAATAAAATCTAAAATCCTTTGAAACTTCTGGATATCCTATAAAATAACAATCAACAGTTCTGGGATCCAATTTCTTTTCTTATGGGTTATATAATCAAGCCTCTGCTGGACAATCCCAAACATGTAAATGTCTTAAACTTGATTTTCTACCTATCAATAACATAAAAGAAGTTTTAGGAACAGTCTTACTAGGTACCCGATTTAGGATATATATAGCGGTTTTCAAGGCTTCTCCCCATAAATTAAAGGATAATGATGATTTACTAATCATACTCCTCACCATATTCATCAATGTGCGATTATGCCTTTCAACCACACCATTTTGTTGGGGATTTCTTGGCATAGTGTACTGTGCTACAATGTCATGCTGTTCAAGAAATTTGGCAAAAGATTCAGAATTATGATCAGATTCATCATATCTATCGTAGTATTTACTATCCCTATCAGATCTCATAACCTTAATTTTTCTATCCAATTAATTTTCTACTTCAACTTTGTACATCTTAAAGGCTTCCAAAGCTTCATACTTTTCATGCAATAGAAAAACATAACCATAACGTGAGAAATCATTAATAAAGGTAATAAAATACTTTTGCCCTCTAAAATAAGATATAAAATAGCCATAAATATTAGTATGTATCAATTCTAAGAGTCTTTGACTTCTAGTGACATGTTTTTTATGACTTTTAATTTATTTACCTTTAATGTAATCGATGCACATACCAAAATCATTAAAATCTATATTTGGTAAAACACCTTCCTTAACCAATCTAGTAATCCTTTCTTTTGATATATGACCTAATCGCCTATGCCACAGCATTAAAGAACTCTCATTTATAATATCATATTTTATTTCGATATTGATATTTAAAATAAGCAAAGATTGTTCAAAAAAATAATTCAAATTTAATTTATATAATCCATTGCATAATATTCCAGTACCAACCAAAATGGAATTTTTTATTAATTTAAAACTTAAATTTATAAAAGTAAATAAAAACCTTCTAAATTAAGTTTTGATAAAGAAATTAAATTTCTAAATACTGAAGAAACATAAAAGACATCATGTAGATCTAATTGAAATTCGGTATCTGTAATAAGTCTATAGGTTCCAACTGTAATGACTTTGGACTTCATCCGGCTCTCCATAAAAATGCACTGCCCTCTATCATTTAGTTTTCGACTTGAAAGAAATTTCTACATTGAATTGAAAGCATAAATTTTAGTACCCAAATCAATCCAACAAGTATTAGAAGGAACATCAATAAAATTAATTTCAAAACAAATAAGTGATAAGGAAATACCCTTCTTTTCAAATTATTTTCTTCTTTTCTCACAATCCTTCTTGATATGTTCCTTCTTCTTATAAAAAAAATATTTTAATTTATGAAAAACTTTTATTGGTAGATTGCTAGATCCTTTATTTTTTTTCTTCATCTTTTTTCTTTTAGGATGCTTCTATGAAACTGCATGAATAACTAGAATTTATTCTTGTTTAAATCTCTCTTCCTCTTGCACACACTGGGATATGAGTTCATTTATTATTCATGATTCCTTATGTGTGTTATAGTAAATCTTAAATTGGATAAACTGGGATAGAAGAGAATTAAGAATAAAGTGGATAAGAAAATTTTCAGATACTATCATACCCAAATCATTTAATTTTTTAGTTATATCATGCATTTTCATAATGTACTTTTGCACTCTAGAAAATCCATCATATTTCATAGAGGTTAATTTATTCATTAAAGTACCAACTAAAACTTTACTTGATCTGGTAAACTATTGTTCTACAGAGGAAAGATATTCAGAAGCTAATTTATTTTCAGGAATAGATCCCCTAATATCTCTCGTTATAGAATTTTTAATAATTATGAGAAACAATCTATTAGAACACTCTCACTTTTTAGATAATTTCTTATAATCAAGAGAGCTAGAGGGGGTAAGTGGATCTGCATGAAGCTTTCGAAGGATCAATTCTAAATCTAGGCATCCTAAGATAATGAGAAGCTGCTTGTGCCAATCAAAATAATTTGATCCACTCAGTGTAGGAATGTTAGATAGATGCGATGAGAGTGAAGCAAGGATCATGGCTATAAATAACAGAACATGCCTATAATTACCATCATGATGCAGATTCTATAATACAATTCTGTTAATAATACTTATTATATAACTATAAAATATCTTTAAATAAGAATCATAACATATGATAAGTGTCGCAACTAATTTTAATCATAAATTTAAATATAATAAATAATGCCAAAATATGCATCACATAAATCATGACTAACAATAATATGAAGTATATGAGCAAGAACATTAATTATAGTATATACACATAATTCATATTTAAACTATGATCCATCATATTTGCACTTTTATAGTTTAACTAACTATAATTACAAAAATTTAAGGTTATTTCCACTTTTAGGTGTACAACTTTCCATCTTTATGCAATTCAAGTTAGTCAATCTTTTACTATTAATTTTATATCAAATTATAATTATCTTTGGATTTACCATAATAGATATATTTTTATATAATTCTAGAACTATGATGAAAAAAACTATTAGCCCCCAATGACTCAACTACCCAAAATCTATAGAGTGCTCCGGAACCTTTGGAGCAACGTGAAAACATACTTCAACAATATAATAGTGAGCAAAATTATTAATTAAATAAATTATATTATTTAAATATTTTATTTTATATGAAAAACTTAACCATAATATTTTTTAAATCATCATGAGTTCAATGGTTTAAAAATCGCTCAAATTGGATGAAAAATGATCAAGTTATAGCAATTTTATCAAAAAACCTTAAAATTAAAGGACTTAACCATAGATTACAGAAATATGGTGCCTTTTCTCTAAAATACCAATTTTAAAAATATTCAAAAAATTGGTAGGGGCTTTAATATAATATATTACTATTCAAGGATTAAAATATAAAATTACTCTAAAGGACTAAATTGCAAACCGCACTGGAGGACTTTTACAAGATTTTAAACTTTTCTAGGAGGTTAAATGTAAAAGTCTCTTTTTATTTAATGGGTTCTAAGCGGATTTCGAGTTTCAGGTTTGGATCCGAAACTCGGATTCGATTAGCCTTTTTTCTTCCGTGAGTTTTCTTCAATTAAAAAAAAAAATTTTAACCCCCCATGGTCGCCACCTCCGCTTGCGCTGGACAAGCGGCCGAACGGCCGCCCCTTGCTGTCTCAGTCACCAGAGAGACCAGAAGAAAGGGCAGCGGACCGCCCCCTTCGCCATCGTAGAGAAAGCCGTTGTTTATGCGGCCAAATCCAAGGACCGCGTGCGAAGGTCCTACCGCCGCCGCTAGGGAGCAGAAGCTCCCCTTCCGTCCGTGAACCTCCACCGCAGACCGCCACCTCTTCGCCGACTCCCTCCTTTGCTACGCTGCATCCATCCTGCCGCCTCCCTACACCGCGGCTCTTGCGGCCACACAAGCGGTGGGCGGCGCGGATAGGCACCAGCGACGGCCACCATAGCTCCGGCCTACTGTCGACATGGCAGCAGCGATGGTTGCTGCCCCATTTGCCGGGCGATGCAGGTCGGCTGGCATGGCCGATCTCAATTTTTTTTATTTTATTTTTTTTATTTTATAAAAAATAATAAATCTTTAATTTAATTTTTAAAATTCTAATTAATTTTAAAAATTAAGAAACCATGATTTTAATTTTTTTAAAAATAAACCAAAATTATCAAAAAATCTTTTACATGAATACGAATTATGGATCCAAGACTCTGATACCACATGTTAGATAATTTAAACTTTTATATCTGGATCGTGCTTCAATATTCATGTAAAATTAAAATAAAACATACCTTGCACCATCATCTCACCAATGTGATGATCGCATAGCCCGTAGAATGTCATATCCGTCTTTCGCAGGTAATTGGTCTTCTCTCTTCTCATCCTCCACAATTGATGAAAATCGTCATGCTCTCTTGAAAGTTGAGAGTTGGAGAAAAGGACCAGACTACCTCTATTTTTATATATACTTATCTTATCCCATCAGAAGACTTAATCTTGATTAGAATAGGAATTTTAGTTAAAGTCTTATCAGGAATGAAACTCTTTAATTAATTGGGCTCATCATAATTGATTCAGGATTTGATCCAATGAGTTAAATCTGATTAAGTGATAATTAGGTCATATTAAAAAAGTTAAATCCAACATGGATACGATCTATTTTTACTACTGATACAGATAGTACCTCTGATGCATAAGATACTTGGTCCTCTATTTATTCGAGAGTTTATAAAATCCTCCTGTTAGCAATATTTGGATTAGAATTAGGAAAATCAATACGTGTTCAACGACTCCAAGAAGCACGTTTAGGATTTTTTCATACAGGTTAGATTCTTTGAGCTTAAACAATAATAATTAAAAATATATTTATTTTTGCATCTAGATTCATATTTTCTTCATTCAATGATATCAGAATTATTTATATACTATTTTATTTAATTTATAATTTAAAAATTTTATATGTTATATTTTAAATTTATTTTTAATATATTAAAAATTATTTATAAATAAAATAAAAAATAAGTGGGCCTTCATTTCTTCCTTCCACTATAGATTTGAGTCGTCAGCTATTTTTAGATTTCGTACAGACTTCATAATTTTTATTTATTTATTTATTTTTGAATCAGAATTATTGATTGAAATAAAATAAATAAATAAATGAATATTAAACAAGAAAAACGGAAACTCTTCCGTAGCCGTCCTACCTCCCTCCGTTGAAACGGCATCAAGATGGCCAGACCTCCGGTCTCCTCCGACGGCCATCGGGACTTGCCTACAGCGGCTCCCATGTTGTCGGATGCATCTCCTGATTAAAAAAAAGAAAAAGCCGGCCGGATCTTGTTCACCGGTGGTTGTCCCTCTTGATCGCTGGCGAAAATCGGCAAAGGCTTTGGGACGACAGCGATCCGCCGATCGGGATTTTCCGGCGAACGCCGACCGGATATTTTTTGGGAGAGGAGTCACGGTTTGAAAACTCCTTCTACCGATCTCCCATCGATCGGCTGATCGCAGGCACACCCATCGTGAAACCGACGGATGTCCTTAGGGGGGGAGGCAGCGGTCCGCCATATGGATTTTCCGGTGGCCGCCGGCTGAGGTTTTTTGTTTATTATTGGAGGAGAGGTGCGCCGCCTGTTGGCCCTCCTCGGTCGACCTCACTCTGAATCGCCGGCTCACCGGCTGTCGGGATGGTGGTTACAGGCCGGCCGCCGGTGGTATTGGTCGTCCGGTGGGTCGCTGGTGAAGAACAGCTGAGGAAGGAGCCAACGGCCATGGAGTTTTTCGGGTGCTGATCCGGTGAGGAAGAAAGGAGAAAGGGGTGGGTTTTCGGGTTTCGGGTTTGACCCGTAAACCCGGATCATCAATACAACCCAGTTTTTTTATTAAACAGATGATTTTGCTATTAAGCTCCTGACAAATAATATATTCAAATAAAGGCCTTTTTAATAATTGGTTGAATGGCGTTTAGAGATTTTGGCAATTTAGTCTGATTAAGTAATTAATTTCATAAAGATTTTCTAAAAATTATAAATTTATTACATAAAGATCTTTGAATTATGATTTAGTCCCCATCATAAACTTAATTACATAAAATTTTTTTATTAATAATGACAAGATCTTGCCATATGATTTTATTGCATAAAAGTATAAATTTATACATTACATGATTTATTTATTTATTATTTAATTTATTTATATATAAATAAAAAATTATAGATTAATTATCATATTGATGGAATATTTTTTATTTTTTTATTAATTAATTTTAAAAATATGATACTTCAGAACTTATTTTTGAATTCATCGTCCATCATGAAATGGCCACTTCAAGTGGCGATTTCATGGCCATGCAAGCATCTGATGTGGTCGGGTGAAATTGCCATTTGAAGTGGTGAGTTCACTAAACTCGTCAGCCCAAATTCGGTGATTTTACCATTTTTCTTTTTTGTTCCTAGATGGAGGGGTTCGAGCAGAGGGAAGAGGAGCCACGGATGCTGCAGGGCGTGGGGACGTGAGTGGAGGACCCACGACCGAGGTGGTGGTGGTGGGGAGCATGGGAGATTTTTTTTTTCTTTTGGTGCAATAGACGGAGGGGAGGGGAGGCGGGGGTGGGGGCGAATGGGAGAGTTTTTTCTCTTCTTTGGTGTGGCAGATCAGGGGAACGGGAGGTTTTTTTTTTTCTTTGGTGCAGCAGATGGAGGGGGAGGCGGGTGTGGTGGGGGAGGGGAGTGAAGCGGGGGAGGTTTTTTTTTTTTCTTTTGGTGCAATAGGGGCAAAAGGGGAGGGGATTTTTGTTTTTTGGTTTAGTAGATGGAGGGGAGGTGGGCGAGGCGGCAGTGGTGACGGGCGGTACCTAAGGAGTTTGGTGCAAAGGAGCGAGGGTGGGTCGGGAGTTTTTTTTTTGGTTTAGCAAACGGAGGGAGAGGGGGCCCAAGGGTGAGGTGATGGGTACCGGGGTGGGGCAGAGGGGGGGGGGGCAGCGCGGGGCAGAAGGGGAGATAGAGCATTTTTTTAGTGGATGGAGGGAGAGGAGGGCATGGGGGGTGGTGACCGAGCGATGGTCACGATACCAAGGCGGGGCGGAGGGGAGGTAGAGCATTTTTTTTGCAGATGGAGGGGGAGGGGGCACGGGGGGTGATAGTGACCGACGAGGACCCAGCCACTTGGGGGTGGGGGGATGACGGTGGTCCTCCTCCCTCCGCCCTCTATTTGTGAATGAAAAAAGAAGAGGGGGGCACGAGGGACGGTGGTGACCGGTAGGGACCTAGCCAATCAGGAGGGGCGAATGATAGCAATCCTTCTCCCTCTGCCCTCTGTATGTGAATGAAAAAAAAAACTCCATCCATGCACAAGATAAAAAATTCATGAAATCATTGCTTGGACTGACGAGTTCACTTTCAGTAGACACATCAGCACCGAGGTATCCATGAAATCACTGGTTGATCCAATGATTTCAACATGGACAGTAATTTAAAAAATAAATTAAGAAAGAGGATATTTTTGAAAATAAAAAATAAAAAAATAATAAATAAAAAAAATTCTATATTGATGATGTGTTCATATGTTCAATATCATATTAAAGTTAGTGTGTTTTTTATATTTAAGAGTAACCATAGCATCCTAGATATAGTAAATAGCACATAAAGACTATAAAATAAAATATAATGGCATATAAACAAAATTATAATTAAGTCATAGAAATAATTTACTTTACCCACAGGGAGTGATTATTTTTATAATTTAATTAAAATAAGATGATAATTTAAGTATTGAGGATAGAATTTTTTCTAGATCCACAAGTATAAAAATTTACTATTTTTTGATATCTATATTACTGGTCTGATTAATAAAATATTAGTAAATTCTATGCATGATGCATCTTTGTCCACATAAAGGTGAAAATTTATTACTATTAAAGTTAAAAATAAAAAAATTATTTATTTTGGATAAAGTTTAATTAGTCTTATTTTCTGATGATAAAGTGAGCATGTGTTATTGTATTATTAATTTTTTAATGGATTGAATTTCTTAGAATAAAGAGAGTAAAATAGTGCTCACATTAGGATGTACTGATCTTGATCTGGTGTATCGAGTGAATAAACTTTCATCATTTACGAATTTCATTCGTACACCAAAATAGATGAGCTTTTTAGAATTGTTTGGCTCAGTTTGCTTTACAAGAAATTCAACATGGCATATTAGAGTATCCTTTCCTTTATGTCACAAGGTGCATATTTTCTTGTATATAGTAGAGTAGAAATTAGTAAGCTTTGACAAGGCAAAGACTAGCATCCGTGAGCGTATTATGGAAATAAGCAATATAGTAGCATAATTATCTGATATTAAAGATTTCATATCAGATACTCTTTTGATCTACTTTATTTTCATTTCTTTTCCATCAGATCGATCTCCCTATCTCCTATAGTATATATAGTGAGAATTGAATAGTTAATGATTACTGATCAAATGTATGCAAGTAGAGAAGAAATTGAGTTAGAAGAAGATAGAGAGTGTGAATTTTATTTCATATTCAATTAATAGAAAAGTAGATAAAAAAAAGGATGTACCCAAAATATCCAAGGCAAATAAATAAATAAATAAATTCTTTACTCTTATATGTATTTTGAATCTAATTTAGTAAATATTCCTTATTCCATATAGTCTGATTATAGTGCACTTGCGCACATTCCTAACAAGTTATGGAACTTTTTATTAAGAAAGCTTCTAACTAAAAGTGAATGATCTATTCTTATTAAAAATCAAGTATGTTCACTTATTAAGACAATTAAATACTATAGGATAGTTTTAGATTCTAAAGTCAGTTTTCATGAAAACTCTTCTATTTTATGGCATCCGAGAGTAGGGCATATCTCCAATGAATAAGTTAAAAGACCAATAAAGGATAGGATCTTAGGATCATTAAATTTTATTAATTTTATGATCAAATCTGGATTACATAAAGGTAAAGCAGACATACACGTCTAAAGGTGCTAGGATGATTAAAGAAACTTTAGAATTATTCACACTGTTGTATGTAAACTTTTTTCCATATCTAATAGATGAAAAGTATTTCACCACACTTATTAATGAATATTTACTATATATATCCATACCTTCTATTTGATCAAGCAAATATCTTTGAGGCCTTTAAGAAGTTTAAAACAGTAGTAGAAGAATAATTAGGAAGAGTAATTAATGTAGTCAGATATGATAGAGGTGACAAGTACTATAATAGATGTACTGAGATGGGATAATAGTTAGGACCATTAGCAAAATGCCTAAAGGTACAAAATATTGTATTCTACTATATAATACCTAGCACACCATATCAAATAGTGTTAGCTAAATAAAGAAATTGAATGCTTAAAAAAATGGTTTAGATCATGATAAGTTATTTTACTCTATCCATTAACTTATGCTGTGAGGCTATAAAGATAGCTGTGCATATCTTAAATAGGGTTCCTATTAAGATAGTTCAAAAAGACTCCTCATGAGTTGTGGACTAGTAGGAAATTCATTTGGGAATATATGCCTATATAAGGGTTGTCCAGCTGATGCCAAGGCTTATAACCCATAAGAAAAGGTATTTGTTCTCAAAATAACTAGTGATTTTTCATTGGTTATCTAGAGAGATTAAAAGGATATAGATTTTTTATTATCCATCTCCTACACCACAAGTAGTAAAAACTAAAAAAGCTAGATTTTTAGAGAATGACATGTTTAGTAGAAGTGGAGAATCTTAAGATATTATCTTTGAAAAAATACTGAGCCTATAAAGCAGACTGAAATAATGATTTCTATTATTATTTCTCCATATAACATTCAAGAAAAATCATCACTTCATCAAGTTTTACTCCATAAGATTTCTATTGTCATAAAAGCAACTGTATAACACCACCATAAATGGATCAAGGGACAGCTCTCTAGAGAATTATTAAAATAAAAAAATCTGTTATACCTTGAGATTATGTATGTGTATCTAGCTAATAGGGATGAAAAGGTTGATGACTTAGAGACATTCTTACAAGCCATAAAAGGGTGAGAACTTCTTATAATCGTTAGATGTCATAAAAGAAGAGCTGGTCTTTATGGATATCAACCATATATGGAAATAAGTTGACCTACTAATTAAGGGGTATGATCAATAGGAAAGTCGAAAGGTATAAAACCAGACTTATGGCAAAGGGGTTTACATAAAAGAAAGGTATTGACTATTCTTCTTTAGAAATGTTATGGTCTAGTAGCTTATTTTTTACTTGAGCTACATCAGATGGGTGTGAGAATGGCCTTCCTTATCAATGATTTAAAGAGAGAGGTCTACATGGTACAACCTAAGAATTTTTATGGTAAATGGACAAGGGCACATAGTTTGTACATTAAATAAATCCATTAATGGACTTAAATAGGCTTTTAAATAGTGATATCTCGAATTTAATGAGATAATCATTTTCTTTGGGACAATAGAAAATACTATTGATTATTGTACATATCCGAAGATCAATGGGAGTAAGTTTATAATTTAGTGTTATGTGATTAATATTATGCTTATCAATAGTAATTTTGGTTCACTTAAGAAAATCAAATAGTTTTTATCCCTAAATTTTGAGATGAAAGATATTGGTGAAGCCACTTAAGTTATCGGCATTCAGATTCACAAAAATAGATCCTTGGGATTATTTGGACTATCTTAAAGGACTTACATCTCTATAATACTAAATTTGGGATGAAAAAGTATTCCTTTAGGTGTGTTAATATTGTAAAGGATGATAAATTTAATAAATTCAATATCCAAGAATTAAGATAAAGAAAAAAAAATAAGGTTCATAATCTATACATCTGGTGTTAGGAGTTTATGCTCATGTCTGTATGCATCCAAAGATCGTTTTTACTACATTGATGCTTGGATATTATTAATATGATCCAAAAATGGAGCATAGAAAAGCTACAAAAAAAAGTCATGCATTATCTGTAGGGCATAAAGTTTACATACTTACATACAATCGGACTGATCATCATGAAGGCTATTAGGATTCAGATTTTGCTAAATGCACCAATAGTAGAAAATCTATTATTGAAATATCTTTTTACTTTCAAGAGATGCTATGTTATGTATGTATATAAAATAAGATCTTATTCACTATATCTAATATGAAAACAAAGTGTGTAGCTTATATGAGACTTCCTCACAAGCTACAAAATTGCATAATTTTATTACAGAACTTAGAATTGTTAATTTTATTAGCAGACCAATAAAGATATTTTATGATAATATTTCTGCAGTATGATTCTACTATAGTATGAAGAGTATAAGCACCAGCAAGTATATTAGTATTAAGTACTTAGCTCTTTATAAGAGAATTAAGGACATAATGTTTGTGGAACATATTATATATAGAGCTGATAATTATAGATCCACTGACTAAAATACTTATTCTCAGGATTTTGAGGATTAAGTGGATCATATAGGATATAGCTTATTTTATAATTGATATGTATTGGACACTATGTATAAAATCATCATATTGGATTTTGTAATTTAGTTTATTTTATGCTGATCAGCTATTTATCATGTTATATAAACATAGCCAAGGAATATACCTAAAAGTTCTGTCTATTCATAAAGTAAAGTTTCACATAAAGAACTTGGTTATAGGGTATTATTAGTATTGTGATATATGGAAAGTCCATTGATAATGCATTTGCCGCTATGATTCACACTGATGATTATTTCATAATCAAGTATACAATATATATTCTATGAAGAAATTAAGTTTTTTTAAATATGGACATATCAATTTTTCAATTATCAGATCCAGATATGATTTTATTAAAGAATTTTGAAATATTTTAAATAATGAAAATGAAGATGCTTGTGTTAGGTTGGGCCAAGTATAATTTCTCTAATTAAATCCATCCAGATGTGACTTACACTAATATGCATTAGGTTTTATTTTACATGTTTTAATTAATCTAAATTCTAACTAAAGATAAATCTTCGATAAAATAATAGGAATATATTTGATGGTTAGATGAAATTGAGCTCTATATAATCATTGTGGATACTATCCATTTTTACAGTCTTTGCAACTGATTCAGATATACTACAAAAAATTTGACAATTAGAAATGACTAATTACCATCGCTAATAGTGGTTTTGTTATCAGTAATAGTATTAGCAATAAAATACCATCACTAATTAATGATCGGAATAACCCTTATCGCTAGTTGTCACTATTACGATGGATTTTCTAGTTGTCGCTAATAACTACTATTAGTTATGGCTAAAATATGTCACTATTTTTTTTTATTTTTAAATCAAATATTTAAAATTTTTTAAAAAATTAGTGATGGCTATTTGATCGCTAATGCCATCTCTAATACCGTTGGTAATAGCTAATTTTATTTTTTAAAAAAATTATAATAATATTTTTTAAAATCTATTTTAATTAATCATAATCAATTATAATTTCTAACACATGTTATAATTAAAATCCAAAGATAATATGATAATCATAAATAAAAAATTAATTATATTATATTAAAAAATATAAATTTTATAATTTTATAAGTAATATCAAAAAATATAATATAATAAAAAAATTATATCATATCCTCCTCATCATCCTCCTGCTCCTCTCCAACAACTGATGGATGAGAGTCGGATGTCACAACATCCTAAAATAAAAAAAATAAAATACTATTAATAAGTTTCGATATGGAGGTGTATCTTTCGATATAGAGACATATCTTTCGATATTCTCCTCCAATTCTTGAATAAATTATTCCTACACATTCAATTCGATGATACGTACGGAGCTATAGACACCTCCGACCTATTAATTGGATGGTTAGAATGAATTTTTAGCCTTTGCATCCTCTTCCTCAACTCAAGCCTAAATATGTGAAGCTTCTAAATATGAAAACTTAAAACAAGTAAAAGAGTTTACTAAAAAAATTACCGTATATGATGACTGAGACAACGAGCCCAGCTAGTCGTGCAGCTATGGGTCCTGAAGAATCTCTACAACTATATTACTGAAGGCATTCCAGAAGCTCTAAGGTCGTAGGCTCAAAAGCCTCTACACGATCTTCTCCACGTGCGCATCACTCTATATCTAGGACGTCGAGATCTGTAAGAACATCAAAGAGTATCGAGCGACTAGAGGATCGAGGCTGTGGTCAAATTCTATGATCCAGCTCTTACTCACCCATCCAGTGAACTTGAGCCATCTCTCAAGATCAACGAGATGCTGAGTGGATGGGTCATCACTGTATCATATAATGACATGTTAGATATGTGTACCCTAGAAGCCAAAATTGGCTGACACTTGTAATATACTTCTAAGAATAAAATTATAATTTTGATTATAAATAATAAAAATAGATTATTTTCTATCACATAAGTATGTTTAGTGTCTGTGATATATCCCTCGAGTTAATGATAATGATAATTCATATTTTTAAGAGTTAAAAATTTAAGACATGAATTATCATTTATTAACTCATAAAATGCTTCTGACCGTAGGATCATCATGAAGATGATGATTGATCCAAACGATTAGTATATAATCGCTTCTTTATAGTAGATGAGTCTTGAGTCTACGGTGTAGAGACACCGGAGCAAGAGTACAGATACTCATTAGAGAACGAGGGCACTGAGCATAACCATCTTGCGTAGTCATAAGAAAGTTTACCTTCTCGTCAATGACTGACTCGATGCTGCAGTGGTGTATCTAATTCTTTGACCTGAGGTGCATCGACAGTTCACCTTGAGGATGTTATAGTTTGACTACACCATGACTCGGTCTCTTAGCCATTCAGAATCCTAAGGTGTATGTTGGCTATAGCATATTCATTGTAGGAATTGGATTGCACCAAGATGGAATCTATCTACCTCGGTAGAAGCGGAACAGCCCTATGATGATCATGAGAATCAAGTCCATAAGCCCATGGCCATGGCAAAATGTGAAATAATAGAAAGAGTTTCTATTAAGGTTTTCACATCGGACTTGAATCGAATGATTAAATCATATGATAGAAATTAGGGTTTGATGAGTTCGTCTTAACCCTAATCTGATCGAGACTCAAGATAGAAGAACTTAATCACATAAGTAACTGCACCAAGAGGTTCATTTTCAGTTTTGATGGATTGCCACCATATGCTGCTAAGTGTCACTAGTAGATTTTGGAAGCAATTAGAATGATTTAGATGATCGATCATTCTGAGTTGTCTGAATTAGAAGAGTTCTGATCCATCGAAAGAAGTTTTGATGATGTCGATGATGGAGATCATAACATATTCCATTACCATATAGAACTGAACCTGACTAGATCACACAAACAAGGATTTAGATCTAGATATCATCAATTGGACTAACCTAGTTCAGTTGATTTGAATTAGATTCAATTAGGTTCAAGAAAATCATGCTAGCACACAATTGAGCCTAACGTTCTTCTTTTTCTATCATAAAAGTTATCTCGACTGAGCCAAAAAGTTCGTGCTCACTCAGGTACCTTTACCTAGTCTGACTAAAGCTTGTCTAAGTCAAAAAAGGGTTGTCTTAATTTATGAGATAAATTTGAGATAATACCTACCATTTTTCATCACCTGCTAATTCTTGTACTTTGACTTGGTCAAACATTGACCTTTGACCCTTGGACATCTGCCCATGTGGCATGCACTTATTGAAGAGTAGATAGGGGCTTGTCCCCTCTATGAAAATTGGAAAGAAGAGGGCGCACACCATCCTAGGCATGCGCCCATGGATAGGGATGTTGGAGTCCCATACGGATGGGACTCCAGGTTGCTTGTTGGATTCAAACTAGGTGACCCTCATCTATAGACTTTGACCAATCTTAGGCGCCACCTTAGGATGAATCCGTGGGTCTCTCATCCCACCAATCAGATTTAGATCTGATTGAACGAAGCAACATGATTGGCCGGGGTGATGCAGTATTGCATGGCGCAACAGAGTCTATAAATAGACCCTACCTACGCCCACTTTTCAAGAACTTCTCTCCTAGCCATGCCCCAAGGCTGCCCCTCTCCCTTCACCAAGCCAACATCTAGCCCTCTCTCTCCTCTCCATGCCCAAGAAAGTTGGGTTCTTCATATTAGTGCGAGTCAGGCAAGAAAAGGCTGACGAAAAAGGAAGGCAGCACTACTGCAAAGACGATGGGTGATCTTCAAAAGGTGTTTTGAAGATCCTCCAAATCAGATCCAGATCTAATTTTTGGAAAAAAGAAAGAGAAGAAGAAGATCTTTAGATCCAGCCCAAGTGAATATCGGTAGAGGTCAGGCGCTTGCGTGGCTAGATCTAGAATCTCAGAGCTTCCACAGGATCATCAACGGGTAATCAGATTACCTAGGATTAAGATAAAATTAATTTAATTTTAATTTAATTTAATTTTTTTATTTATTAGATGCTAATATCAGATCTAAAAAGTATCAGATCTGATCTAAATCTGAGAGGAGAATTTTGAAATATGCCTCTCGATCCAATCAGATATGAACGAATCTGATCCAAAAAATCAGAATTTTCCTTCAACTGGTATCAAAGTAGGTTCTTATAGAATTTATTTAGATCTAATTTTAATCTATTAAATTAGTGATTTTAAATATCACATGAGATGTGATTAGATTTAAAATTAAAAAATAAAAAATTAAAATAAATTAATTTAGATCTAATATGTATGAGATACATAACTAGACTAGGAATAAAATTGTTCTATGTGTAGTCTAGTTTGATCATAATTTTTATTTAATTAAAAATAATTTTTAAATCTATTTATTTTTTATTTTTTGATATTATAAATATTATAATCAAATCTAAAAATAAAAAATAAATTAAAATTAATTTATTCATATGAGATATGATAGTTGCATGTTTAGACTAGTTGTAGAATAGTTCTACAAAAGTATCTAGATTAAATTTTATTTGATATGATCAAATTTAAATTTAATTTTTTATATGATTATGAGATAATTTAGATTTGAAAAACATGCATGCATGATACATGAGATGTATGCAAAACATATTTTAATTAGATTATGCTTAGATCTAATTAGTTTTGTAGATTAGTTATATTTCTGATTAAGGCATTTCTCTTGGCCGTCCGGTCATAAGAATAAAGTAAGGGTTTAAAGGCCCTTTTCTTCTCATTCGATGGGGTGTTCTTATGATATGTAGGGGTGCTGCGTGTTCGTCCTTAATCAAAAACCAAAAAACTTACTTTCTGCAAAACCCTAGATCCTGAAATCCCTAGGATTTATTGTGCATATTTTGTTTATGAACCCTAACTTAATTAAGAATTAAGTTTATGGAATATCAATTAGGTCTAAAATTGAAGAATTTCAGATCTAAGACATATTCATAATATTGGGTTCGGGCTTGGGTAGCTCAATTAGGTCTAAGCGGTTGATCAAACCGAATCAAGAGTTGGTTAGATGGGATCAACAATGCTTAAATTGACCAGCCTAATAGGATTAAGTCTGGGTCAAGATCGAGTCATGTGAGTGATCGATCAAGCAAGACCTAATTAGGCTCAGAGGTTAGAGTCTGGATTGTAGGCTAACCCGAATTGGTTCTGATCTCAACAATTTAGGTGTCTAAGGTAAGTTTGGCAGATACGATCCGACTGGTTTTTAATTGAGAGCTACTCGACTCGAATGCATTCTTGTGCGAGTTAATGGCATATTCCTTCCACCGATCTCACTTACCTGGCCATATCTGTTGACACAGTTCTGATCTGAGGTGGTCAATAATCCGAGCTAACCCATGCCACTAGGTTAGTCATAATGTTATGACTAAGTCCAAGTCTAGTTTAATGAGACCTGAATCAAATTTTTCCTAAGAAAAGATTAAGTCTAAGGTCTTCCACCATTGTAGATGTGCGGGCCCTTCCTGGGGTTGATTGTTCTCAGGCTGGATACAGTGGCTCAGTTGCACCGAGGAAGATGCAACCATGTCTATTAGGCATTGGATGCTATGGGCTGGAGGATGAGTTGGGCTCAATATTTTGGATACGGTGAGAGACCAATTAGGAATCCCAGTCTGTGCAAATGGTGGGTCTGACTTAACTAAGGAGTGGATCAATATTTTGGATATGGTGAGATTCATGAATTAGAGATCCAAGTTTGGGTGCACCATGATTAGAGAATCATTGAACAAGAGTTGTTCACTCATTGGCTAACCCATCACCAATAACTGTTAGGTGAGGTGATGAGTCAGTTGGTGAGACCGCACCACCCACTAGAAATCATTAATCATGGAGATTTTTGCATCTCTACAGAGGGAGTGTAGGGATCCGAGAAAATAGTGGGAGCTAATTTATTTTAAAAATAAAATCTCTAAATAAATTGGTCAAGTCTTAATTACAGTATCTAACTAGAAACTTTGACTCTCTATAGAAAAATATCTGCATCCAATCCACTAGCACGAATCTTGGACACCCATAGACTGATCGAATTAAATTACAAGGATTAGCTCCAAAACTTTAAAATCATTTTGGGTTTCAAGAAGTTAACTCATGTATTAGACTAGAACCCTCCCACCTTACCAGCTCGTCCATCTGCTGAACAGAGAGCATCTCTAGGATAAAATGGATTGACGAAGATAATAAGGCCAGATACTACATGTTGGGCTCGATGTCTGATGAGCTTCCAGCACCAACATGAAGATATCAGGACTGCTCGCCAAATGTTGGCTCACCTATAGGAGATGTTTGGTGAACAGAATCGTGCAGCCAAGTATCAAGTCACTAAATGACTGTTCAAGGCTAAGATGCGCGATAGGCAGTCAATCCAAGATCATTGTTTGATAATGATCAAGGACTTGAAAGAACTTGAGAAGCTCAGAGTAAGGTTAGACTTGGATCTGCAGAATGATATAATTCTGAAATCCTTGACTGATGCATATGGGCAGTTCATCATGAACTATCATATACATAAACTTCAAAACTTCTTGGTCGAACTTATGAACATGCTGGTTACCGTTGAGCTTTCCATAAAAGGTTCTAAAGGCTCAGTGTTTGCTATGGAATAGACTTCTTTCAAGAGAAAGTCTTTTGGAAAGAAGAAGAAGTCTATAAAAAAGCAGAAGGTGAAAAGAGGAAAGAAGAAAAGGTAGAGCTGAAGAAGGCCGCTGACAAAATAAAATGTTTCCATTGCAATAACAATGGCCACTGGAAGCGGAGCTGCCCTACATACCTGACCATCCTGAAGAATAAGAAGGAGACTGATCCTTCTGGAGGTATGCTCGTTATTGAGTCTAACTTTATAATTTCTTCTGTATCAATTGGGTGCTTGACTTTGGTTCTAGTGCTCATTTATGCACTTCTATGCAGGATCTTGAAGATAGCAGGAGGCTGAGGGATGGAGAGATGATCCTACGCATCGAAAATGGAGCAAGAGTTACTGTCGTGGTAGTAAAAATATATCCTCTTCGATTACCATCTGGTTTAGACTTAGTATTTGAAAGGACTGTTATTATGTGCCTGCAGCTAGCAGGAATTTGATTTCTGCTTTCATGCTTAGCAGTAAGAAGGCTATGTGATTAGTTTTCTTTAAGGACCATTGTAACATTCTTTATGAAAGAAATAAAATTGCAAATGGTTTTCTTATTAATGGTCTTTATCAGCTACATATTGATGTATCCTATTTTTAACTATCGAGCAAAATATGAATGCCATAAAATCAAAATGACCTAGGGATAGTCCAAACGATAGATATCTATGGCACCTAAGATTAGGTCATATAGCAGAAGATAGGATCAACAAATTGGAGAAAAATGGGCTATTGAGTCCATTGACTTCCGAGTCATATCCAACTTGTGAATCTTGTCTTCAAGGCAAAATGACTAAACTCCCTTTTGTTGGACATGGGGAAAGGGCCACAGATCTCCTTGCCCTAGTACATACTGATGTGTGCGGCCCATTTGATGTGCCGGCTAGAGGCAACTTTTGTCTACTTCATTATCCTTTATCGATGATCTATCTAGGTATGGGTATGTGTATCTTATGAGACATAAGTCTGAAGCTTTTGAAAAGTTCAAAGAATTCAGACATGAAGTAGAAAAACAAACTTGGAAAAATCCATTAAGGTTCTTCGATCAGATCGAGGAGGTGAATACCTTAGTCGAAAATTCCTAGACTATCTTAAGAAAAATGGCATAGTCTCTCAATGGACTCCACCAGGAAATACCTCAACTCAACGGAATTTCAGAATGGAGAAATCGGATGACTCTATTAGGATATGGTCCGATCCATGATGAGCTTCACAGACCTTCCCTGATTTTCTTTGGGGATACTTCATTGTTAACTTCAATATTATCTACTGAATAGGGTTCCTTCTAAAACCGTTCCTACCACACCGTATGAGATATGGCATGGTAAGAAACCAAGTCTGAGTCATCTCAGAAATTTGGGGTTGTCCGGCTCATGTCAAAAGACAACAAGCGGACAAGTTAGAGTTTAGGTCCTTTAGAGCTCGATTCATAGGATATCCTAAAGAGTCATTAGGATACTATTTCTACATTCCAGAAGATCCACAATGTGATTGTGAGTCGACATGCCATCTTTCTTGAAAAATAGTTTATTCAAGATAGCGGCATTGGAAAGCAGATCAAGCTTGATGAGAAAGTCTCACAAGTAGCAACGAGCTAAGGACCAAATGGAACCAAATCAGGTTGAGCCAATAAGAACACTACCTCCTCCACCTCGTAGATCGAAAAGAGTTTTCCATCCCCCTGAAAGATACTTAGGTATTATTTCAGAGGATGTAGAGAAAATGTTCCTCATAGGTAATGGGGTGCTCATGGTGATGATCCCAAAACCTACAACGAGGCGATATCAGATATCGACTCCGAGAAATGGCTTAGAGGCAATGAAGTCAGAAATTGACTCGATGCACTCAAACCAAGTCTGGACCTTGGTAGATCCACCAGAAGGTATAGTACCTATTGGGTGTAAATGGATCTTCAAGAGAAAGATTGGTGCAGATGGAAAATGTGGAGACATTCAAGGCTAGACTTAGTGGCAAAAGGTTATAGTCAACGCGAAGGCATTGACTATCAGGATACCTTTTCTCCAGTAGCTATGCTAAAATCCATCCGCACACATTGCTTGCTGTTGCAGCCTATTTCGATTATGAAATATGGCAAATGGACGTGAAAATGGCATTCTTAAATGGATATCTTGAGGAAGATATCTATATGGAACAGCCGCTAGGTTTCACATCCAGTGATACTGATCACAAGGTTTGCAAGCTGCAAAGGTCCATATATGGACTTAAGCAAGCATCTCGGAGCTGGAACACTCATTTCAATGATGTGATCAAAATGTTTGGTTTCATCAAAAATGAAGAGGAACCATGTGTTTTCAAAAAGGGTCAGTGGGAGCGCTGTTGTCTTCCTCGTATTGTACGTGGATGACATCCTCCTTATTGGGAATGATATTCCCATGTTGACATCAGTCAAAATGTGGTTGTCCAAAGGAATTCTCCATGAAAGACCTAGGTGAAGCATCCTTTATTCTAGGAATTAAGGTCTATAGAGGATAGACCGAATAGGATGCTAGGACTTTCACAGAAGATGTACATAGAGGAAGTACTAAAGAGGTTTAGTATGGAAAACTCTAAGAGGGGATTAATACCCTTCAGACATGGTATTCATCTTTCCAAGAAGATGTGCCCCAGCACACCTGAGGAAATAGAATGCATGAGCAAGATCCCTTATGCTTCTGCAATAGGGAGCCTCATGTATGCCATGCTATGTACACGACCTGATATAGCCCATGCTGTGAGTGTCACAAAGCAGATATCAGTCAAATCCAGGTGAAGAACACTGGACTTCTGTGAAATGTATCCTTAAGTACTTGAGAAGAACTAAGGATATGATGTTGGTCTTTGGTAATGGAGAACTCCAAGTCCAGGGATACACAGACTCGGATTTCATGTCCGATATAGATGATCGAAAGTCGACATCTGGAAGTCTGTTTGTGTGCAATGGTGGAGCTGTCAGCTGGAAGAGTTCCAAGCAAACTGTGATAGCAGATTCCACCATGGAAGCAGAATATATCGCTGCATCAGAAGGCTGCAAAGGAAGGCATTCTGGTACAAGAAGTTTGCTGCAGAAATTGGAGTAATGCCATCAGATGCCATTCCTCTGATACTGCGACAACAATGGTGCCATAGCCCTTGCTAAGGAGCCAAGGTCTCACCAGAAATCCAAGCACATTGAGCGGCGATACCACCTCATCCGCGATTACCTCGAGAAGGGTTACGTCGAGGTCAAGAGAGTCGACTCCACAGATAATGTGGTAGACCCACTTACAAAGCCGTTGGGCCAGCAGAAGATCGAAGCCCACCTTGAGAAGATGGGACTTAGACTTGTAGCCAATTGGCTTTAGGATAAGTGGGAGATTGTTAGATATATGTGCCCTAGAAGCCAGAATTGGCTGACACTTGTAATACACTTCTAGGGGCAAAATTATAATTTTGACTATAAATAACAAAAAATGGATTATTTTCTATCACATATGTGTATTTAGTGTCTGTGATACATCCTTTGAGTTAATGGTAATGATAATTCATATTTTCAAGAGTTGAAAATTTAAGACATGAATAATCATTATTAACTCATAAAATGCTCCCGACCATAGGATCATCACGAGGATGGTGATTGATCCAGGAAGGTTGGTGTACAATCGCTTCTCTTTAGTAGATGAGTCTTGAGTCTACGGTGTGGAGACACCGAGCGAGAGTACAGGTACTCGTTAGAGAACGAGGGCACTGAGCGTGACCACCTCGAGTAGTCATTAGGAAGTCTACCTTCTCGTCGAATGACTGACTCGATGCTGCAGTGGTGTGTCTGGTTCTTTGACCTGAGGTGCATCGGCAGTTCACCTTGAGGGTGTTATAGTTTGACTACACCATTACTCGGTCTCCTAGCCATATCGGAACCCTGAGGTGTATGTTGGCTATAGCATGTTCATTGTAGGAAATTGGATTGCATCAAGATGGAATCTATCTACCTCGGTGGTAGAGGAGCAGCCCTATGATGATCATGAGAATCAAGTCCATAAGCCCATGGCCATGGCAGAATGTGAAATAATAGAAAGAGTTTCTATTAAGATTTTCACATCGGACTTGAATCGAATGATTAAATCATATGACAGGAAATTAGGGTTTGACGAGTTCACCTTAACCCTAATCTGATCGGGGCTCAAGATAGAAGAACTTAATCACACAGGTAGCTGCACCAAGAGGTTCGCATTTTTCAGCTCTGATGGGTTGCCACCATATACTGCTAGGTGTCACTGGTGGATTTTGGGAGCAATTAGAATGATTTAGATGATCGATCATTCTAAGTTGTCTGAATCAGAAGAGTTCTGATCCATCGAAAGGAGTTTCGATGATGTCGATGATAGAGATCATGACATATCCCATTACCATACAGAACTGAACCTAACTGGGTCACACAAACAAGGGTTTGAGATCTGGATGATCATCAATTGAACTAACTCAGTTCAATTGATTTGAATGAGATTCAATTAGGTTCAAGAAAAATCATGCTAGCACATCGATTGAACCTAACGTTCTTCTTTTTCTATCATAAAAAAGTTGTCTCGACTGAGCCAAAAAGTTTGTGCTCACTCAGGTATCTTTACTTGGTCTGACTGAAGCTTGTCCAAGTCAAAAAAGGATTGTCTTAATTTATGAGATAAATTTGAGACAACACCTATCATTTTTCGTCACCTGCTAATTCTTATACTTTGACTTGGTCAAACATTGATCTTTGACCCTTGGACGTCTGCCCATGTGTCATGCACTTATTGGAGAGCAGATAGAGGCTTGTCCCCTCTTTAGAAATTGGAAAGAAGAGGGCACACGCCTAGGATGGCATGCGCCCATGGATAGGGACGTTGGAGTCCCATACGGATGGGACTCCAGATTGCTTGTTGGATTCAAACGAGGTTACCCTCACCTATAGACTTTGACCAATCTTAGGCGCCACCTTAGGATGAATCCGTGGGTCTCTTATCCCACTAATCAGATTTAGATCTGATTGAACGAAGCAACGTGATTGGCTGAGATTCAACACTGCATGGCGCAGCAGAGTCTATAAATAAATCCTATCTGCACCCACTTTTCAAGAACTTCTCTCCTAGCCTTGCCCCAAGGCTGCCCCTCTCCATTCACCATGCCAACATCTGGCCCTCTCTCTCCTCTCCATGCCCAAGAAAATTGGGTTCTTCAGATTAGTGTGAGTCAGGCAAGAAAAGGTTGACGAAAAAGAAAGAAGGCAGCACTGCTGCAGAGATGATAGGTGATCTTCAGAAGGTATTTTGAAGATCCTCCAAATCAGATCTAGATCTAATTTTTAGAGAAAAAAAAGAGAAGGAGAAGATCTTCAGATCTAGCCTGAGTAAATATCGGTAGAGGCTAGGCGCTTGTGAGGCTAGATCCAGAACCTCAGAGCTTCCGCAGGATCATCAACGGATAATCAGATTACCCATGATTAAGGTAAAATTAATTTAGTTTTAATTTAATTTAATTTTTTTTATTTATTAGATGCTAATATCAGATCTGAAAAGTATCAAATTTGATCTGGATCTAAGAGAAGAATTTTGAAATATGCCTCTCGATCCAATCAGATCTGAACGAACCTGATCCGAGAAATCAGGATTTTCCTTCATGACATACTTTATATAATCCATCTATGCAGTTCAAAAATATATTAGTTCTAATATACATATCAGATTCTATAATAACTTAATAAATATAATTTAAAATTTTTATTATGATTTATCATGATCTAGAATTTAAGTAATCACCAGTCTTCCTAGACTGATGTGTGGCCTCCCACAAGCACAACTAGCCTGATGGATGATCCAGCCGCCATATCTACAATAAGTAAATAATAAAATTAAATTAATTAAAGCATACATATAAGAGTTTTTATAATTTTAGTAAAGAGTTTCGGTATAGATTTTTTAACAATCAGTCAGCCACAACATGTATGCCAATGAAGCCGTCTGTGTGCTTGATTGGATCCTGCTGGACAGTCCAATTCTATCGAGCCCTCTTTCACTTACTGAAGTACTCCTTGCTACTTTATTGTCATAGAGGGCCTTCCATACATCTGCCCACATCCAGGGATCCACGTAAGACCTCTAATCCGATGGTGACTGAGAACTAAAATGCTCGATGGCAGACTACCGAAGGCTGTACTAACCATCCCAGACCTCCATATGGCCTTCTTCTTGAAGGTTTGATGGCAATCTCCTCATCTTAAGGAGTCTCAAATTGATAGTACTCCTACAAATAGAAGCAATCATGTATTAATAAATAGAATACAAACCAATAGTAAATTTAAAAATTAAATATTTCTAACTTATTCAAAATATCACTCAGGCTATATCACAATCTCCAAATGGCTAGCTGGAGAACTTGTTCATCAGCCTCGATATTAAGCATCGGATGATGCTGGCAACCACACGAGATACTCCAGACTCACTAAATATGCTCTAAAATTAATTTTAAAAAATAAATGTTAACTTTAGAATGGTTAAATTCTAAATATATCAATTAAAGTTATAGTACTTACAAGTGGCTTTAAATATGGATGAGCTCTCTATCTTTCAGCTAAGTCAGAGATGCTGCAAGCTGAGTAGGTCCTCAACCATGACTTTATATCTAGGAGCCGATCGCTGCTGCGGGTAACTGTGGAGTCACTGGTGATCTCCTGTCGTCCGAATCTGAGCACAAAACATCTAATATAAAGCATGTTATATTAGTTAGCAAAGAACAAATTAACATAAACAAGAATATTTAAAGTGTTAGAGTTTACTGCTTGGTATGAGAGGTGCAGAACCATGCAAACTAGCTACATGATCGCTCTCTCTTCGACAACTTTGTCCTCGACTGGCACAGCTACAACATCTAGAAAAGACATGATGTATAATTTTTAAAAATAAAATTAAATAAATTTAATAAATTAATTATATAATTATGGATGGTAATGCAAGATTTAAAATGATATATTTTGTTAGCCAATAAAACTTATATGAAATAAATTCTCGATAAAAATAAAAATCAAAGCATACTGATAACCTAAAAATTGGTCCAAACAAAATATCTATCAAAACATAACAAGACAATCAAAATTTAACTCATGTGTAATAGAGATTGTTAGTTAGCATCTATAACGTATTGGTAAAAAATGATTCTCATCCAACAGTATATGATAATGTATTGGTCAACTGGTCCTTTGATTTAGGTATTATCTGATTCTCATCCAGTAGTACATGATAATCTTAATACATGAAAATGTGAAGAAGACTCAGATCTGCTATTAAAAAATAAGGTATTGCAAGTTTCTTTGCACCTTTAACCATGAGGTGGTTGCAAGCGATTGTCTGCGATGTAATAGACCATCTAAGCTTGTCCTGTAACTACAATAATAAGAATAGAAATGGATCACCTCCATTTAGGCGTATCTCGCACCAGCAGTCATCATAGCCTCTCCGAGCCCCCGACCGCCTCCTCGAGCTGCAAACTAAGAGTAGAAACTTTTTTTAAAAAATAAAATAACAACTTTAAAATAGTACTTAAATCAAAGACCAACAAAGTAAATAAGGGAAAGAGGAAAAGAAGAAGGCTTAGATTTATCATTGGAAAATAAGGCATTACAAATTTCTCTACACCTTTAATCATGTGGTGGCTACAAATAGTTATCTATGATGTAACAAACCATCCAAGCTTGTCCTACAACTACAATAATAAGAATAAAAATGCATCACGTCTATTTAGGCACATCTTGCATAGATGGTCATCATAGCCTTTCTGGGCCTTCGGCCGCCTCCTCGAGCTGCAAACTAAGAAAAAAAATATTTTTAAAAAATAAAATAATAACTTAAAAATAATACTTAAATCAGAGACCAATAAAATAAACAAGGGAAAGAGGAAAAAAAGAAGGCTCAGATCTGCCATTGGAAAACAAAGACCATTGCAAGTTCCTCTGTACCTTTAACCATGAGATAGCTATAAGTGGTTGTTTGCAATGTAATAGACCATCCAAGCTTGTCATGCAACTATAACAACAAGAACAAAAATGCATCACCCCTATTTAGATGCATCTCACACGGGCAGTCATCATAGCCTCTCCAAGCCCCCAGCTACCTCCTTAAGCCACAAACTAGGAGTAGAGATTTTTTTAAAAAAAATAAAATAACAACTTAACAATAGTACTTAAATCAGAGACCAACAAAGTAAACAAGGGAAAGAGGAAAAGAAGAAGGCTCAGATCTACTATTAAAAAATAAGACATTGTAAGTTTCTCTACACATTTAACCATGAGGTGGCTGCAAGTGTTTGTCTGCAATATAATAGACCATCTAAGCTTGCAAGGACTTCGGAGGTTGTATTTATCCAAGACCTTGCTGATGTGCAAGAGCTTAATGGTGATAGGCTTGAGCAGATGATTAACACATTTGGTAGCTTTGAGCTGGTTATTGATGGAAGTCTATATAATAATTTCATGATGGCGGTTGCTATCCTAGAGGGTAAGCATGATTATAACCATAATAATCCTATAGTCCATCACTACTATAGAAAGGAGCTACGGTAGTGCATACTATGATAACGGTTTCGAAAACTACTGCAATAGGACCTACGACAGTGGTTACAAACAACCGCTGCTATAGGTCTAACCTATAGCAGTGATATATGCTAACCACTGTTATAAGTCTACCACTAGCAGTGGTTACAGAAAACTACTACCATAGATCAAAGCTATAGCAGTGGTTTAAGATAACCACTGCAATAGATATGACATATGATAATGGTTAATAAAATCGCTATCATAGGTCAAATCTATGATAGTGATTATGAATAACTACCACTATAGATCCAGCATATAGTAGTGGTTATATGTAACTGCTATCATAGGATAATCTATAGCAGCAGTTATGGATAACCGCTGCCATATCTCTTTTTTATATTTTTACTCTAAACATTATATAATTTTAATATTTAATATTTATCTTCACTATTTATTATCTAAATAATTATCATTAGAGTATTATCATAGAAGGCCACCTCGATCTGATAGCCCTAGCTTCATTGATTAGAAAAATTTGATTTCGACGATCATGAACAATGATGCAATGATCTGATAGATAGAGACCACCAATGGATCCAAAAATCTACAACAATGATCTTAGTGATGTTTGTATCATAATATCAAAGTTTCACTTCAATTGGATATCATTATCATGGATAATTTAGTATGTAATGATTTTGATCATTAAATGAGAAACAAGCGATCAAAGAGCCAAACGGCATCCGATTACGAGATAATTTTTTAGTTAAATATTTTTTCTATAATTTTAATTATTTTATATGATGATAATCATAAAATTTAAATTATTTTTATATGAACTATTCACGTTAAGCAAATCTTGCAAAAGCATGAGCATAATTACAAATGGAGTTTAAGAATGGATATCAAGTGATGCATAGTTTTGGATCGTTCTTAGAACCACGATTTAAATTTTATGATCATCATCATAAAAATGATTAAAATAGTAGTCAAGATCATTTATAAAAAAATTTATCTCATAATCAAACATCATTTGGTCCTTTGATTACTCATTTATTATTTAACGATCAAAATTATCCTATACTAAATTGACTATGATAATGATATCCGATTGAAGTAAAACTTTGATAGTATACTTCAAACACCACCGAGATCATCATTGCAGATTTTTGGATCCATCGAAGGTCTCCATCTCTCAGATCATCGTACCATCATTCGTGATGGTCGAAATCAAATTTTTTTGATTGATGAAGCTAGGGTTATTGGATCAAGGCAGTCTTTTATAACAACACTCTTGTTGGGGATGAATCCTGCTCCCACCGAAGTCCAATCCGATGCTCGGGCTATTGCAATCGGTAGTCACGGAAGGATTTCAACGGATGAGTCTTAGTCGAACTCCTTCAACTGGCTGAACTCTTAAGAGGTTGAGCTCATCCGATCGAACTCCTCAGCGGTCGTCTCTCGACCGAACCCCTCAGCGGTCATCCCTCGGTCGAACTCCTCGGTGGCTATTCCTCGGTCGAACTCCTCAGCAGCAGAACTCCTCAACAATCGAACTCTAGTCGGACTCCTCCCAGACATCCCCTCGATCGAACTTCTCCAAGAGTCGGACTCCTCCCAAACACCTCCTTCGATCGGATTCCTGGATCCCTCATTCAGACGAACACCTACGGAAGCCAAACTCCTTCCGAGCTCCTTCAACTATTTTTCCTCCTGGGTGACCCTCTCCAGTCATATTTCCTTCGAAAGTCTGAACTTCTCCAAAATGGATACACGTCAAAGCTCTTCAACCCTTCATTTGGCTCCGAGTAGCTCAGTATCAAGACAGCTGCAGCCATCACCATCAGTCCGCTGCAGACGATAGCGATCCGCTATCAGACGGTGATGGCTGTCACCATCAACTCATTGCAGACGATGCTGCAGACGATGCCTTCCTCCGAGACTGACTCCATCAGACCTCGAGCAGTCCGCCAACATGCGGCTACAGCTGTCACCATCAAGCTCCATCTATAAAAAGGATCCTTCAGATATGCTGACTCTAGGCTCTAAGCTCTCTTCCCCTTCTCTAAGCTCTGCGAAACTCATTCTCGAGCACTCTATTCCTATTGGCCAGAGCTGACTTGATCGTCGGAGGATCCTGTCGGAGCCACCCCTATCGGCTCCGAACGGAACTTTATTTTGTAGGTCTTCGATGGTAACCTCATCCACCTCCACTCCAGCTGAATCCGACGATGATCAGTTTCTGCACTACAGTGCTGCCTACAATGGATTGATGGTGACAGCCATCGCCGTCTGATAGCAGATCGCTGTCGTCTGCAACAAACTGATGGTGATGGCTATAGCTGTCACCATCAAGCTCCACCTATAAAAAGGATCCTCTAGATGCGCTAACTCTAGGCTCTAAGCTCTGCGAAACTCATTCCCGAGTACTTTATTTCTATTGGTCAGAGCTAACTTGATCATCGGAGGGTCCTGCCGGAGCCACCGCCATTAGCTCCGAATGAAACTTTATTTTGCATGTCTCCAGCGGCGACCTCGTCCACCTCCACTCCAGCTGGATCCGGCGATGATCAGTTTCTGCACCAACAACTCTAATGATAATTATTTAGATAATGAATGATGAAGATTGATATTAAATATTAGAATTATATAATATTTAAAAAAAAATTATTTTCAACCTATGATAGCGGTTACTGAGAACTGCTGTCATAGATCTATAGTTGCGATTTTATAACCATTGCCATAGATCTATGGCAGCAGTTTTTAGTAACCGCTGCCATAGGTAGATTTTTTTTTCAATTCCACCCTCAATTTTATTTTCCTCTGAGCACTCTCTCTATCTCCCTCCTCTCCGCCGTCGGTGAGACCCTTTCCTCTATTTCCTTCCCCAACTAGTGTCGAGTCCTCCCCACTATTTCCTTCCCCGACTGTCAGCTTCACCACGTACCCCTCTTCCTCCTTCTTCCCCATCCTCTCCACTACCAGCTCTGCCACCTCCCTGCTTGCCCCTTCTTTCCCGACCGACCCTGCTGCTAGCCCCGCCACCTCCCCTCCTCCTCCTTCCACGATCGGCTCATCCGTCAACTCCACCACCTCCCCCTCCTCTCTTCCCTGCTCTCTATCTCTCCTCCCTGGCCAGCTCGACCGTTGGTCCCGACCACTCCCTACTCTCTCTCTTTCTCTCATCTCTTTCCTCAACCCGATTCACCCCCTCCTGCACTCTCTCTCCTCTCTTCTCTGGTCGGCCCAACCATCGACCCTGACCCCTCCCTGATCTCTCTCTTTCTCTCCTCTCTTTTCTCGGCATGATCTGTCCCTCCTACTCTCTCTTCTCCTCTCTTTTCTTGATCCAACCTGCCTCCTCCCTACTCTCTCTCTCTCCTCTCTTCCCTCGGCCCGACCCGCCCCTCCTTACTCTCTCTTTCTCTCTCTTCTCTCTTTCTATCTCACTATCTTGTATCTCACTTATTTTGCAGGCTATCTCTAGCACCGTCGTCTTTCTATTACATCACCATCGATGATCCTCGAAGCTCTCTATGCAATCCTCTCTCCATAGCCGCAGATATTATTTTTTAAAAAAAATTATAATATTATTTATTAATTATTTATAATATTTATAATATTTATTATAAATATTATAAATATTTATTATAAATATTATAATTATTCACTGACCGTATCGACGGTCATGGATGGCCCAAGCCTGTGCTGGCAGCCTTGGGTCGTGCCATGTCGGTGGTCGTGGACAACTCTTAGGCCATACTAGTCGATAAGGAAACCTAGGCCGTGCTTGCGGCCATGGATAGCCCTTGGGCCATGTCATGTCGGCAGCCGTGGATAGCCCTTGGGCCATGCCATGTCAACTATAAGAAAATTTCTGCTGGCAGGTTATGGGTCGTGCTGGCAGCCTTGGATCATGTCGTGTTGGTGATCGTGAACGACCCTGAGCCATATCGACAGTCTTAGACCATGTCGTGTCGACGGTCATGGACAGCCCTTAGAGCATGCCAACTGATAAAAAAATTTTCATCAGTGGGTTCTGAGTCGTGTCGGCAGTCGTGAGCTATGCCGGCCACTAAAAGAAACCTCACTCCAGATGACCGCTAATAGAAAGTAAAATTATTTATTACTTATTTTTAATTATTTATGAATATAATTTATGTTGTAGAATTTATATCTTGTTGTTTTTGTTTATTGCATTGCATAATAATAGACCCATCAATTGATTAATGTATATAATCTCTGACATTCGTATATTTATATGTTTTTATATGGATGGAAGAATTATGTACAATGATCAATTGATTATCTAATTTAGATAATTTAAAAATTATAAATAATTTTATAGATAATTATAGTAATCAAATAGTATGCTAAGAATTTTGAATAAAATTTTAGACAGTATTTTTCTTTTATTCTTTCTACACGAGAGAACTAAGAAAAAATGCTACCAAAATTTTTTTCAATCCTTGTTGCATATCATTTGATAATTGTAATGAATCTATAGAATTAATGCAATTATTGAATGGAATAGGATCTATCTTTATCTATTAGTTGATGATAGGATGCATTTATTGTATATCTAAAAATGATATTTACTCTAAGTTCTATACATGATATTTATTTCGATCTCTGTTTAAGATGCATTTTTTATTTATAATGTATATTTATTTATAATACATTAGAATATAAGGCTGGACTTCAAAAATTTCTTGATTTTGCTATGAAAAAATTTGGAGACCACGAACTTATCTAATATCCTTGTAAAAGGTATATGAGTGGGTCGTGGCTACCTCGTCAACATGTAAATGATCACCTTACTATTTATGGCTTTAAACCCGATTATGAAATTTGTTGGGATCAACATGGTGAGGATAGGTCGCAAGAAGGCGATCACATGATGAGAAGTGGAATAAATAGTTAATGATATTTTTTCATTTTTTGGTCATAATGATGGTACATCTACGTCCATACCTGATCCTATATTTGGTAAAATGACAAACAGTGAGGATGTGAAGAAGGTCCGCAAGTTGACCACCAGCTATAGAAGAGTCGACTCAAGTTGGCTCAACTATAGAAGCCATCCATCGATCCATGAAACCAAGCATGGACCGTTAGCTCAGCAGAAGACACCCAATCACACGCTGCCACATGGTGGACCAAGATCCTTAAAGAGTTTACAGAAAATTCATCACGACAAATAGGAGCAAAATGGTAATTTCACAGGATGTGGTGCACGCTGATTGGTCCAGTCTTCAAATGTGCTCACTCTACATGATCCATGGCTACAGCAATGGTGCGATCGTGTGGCTCAGGTTGATTGCGATTTAGATCCAACGGTGGAGGTTTATTCCCATTTTGATTCAGATTCCATTAGCTTCCAGACTTCAATCGAATGGTCGTGCGTGTTCCTACCATTGATCCAATAGCTAACAAAGCACCCAATAGTGATTAATCTCTCCAAGCATGATCCAATGGCTCCGGACACTCCAAAACTTCGATCGAACAGCCAGTATTCAATCCGACTGGGAAAAGAATTTTAGTATGGTTTTTTATGCGATCTGATGGCTGAAAATGCTCCATCAAACTTCATCCAATGGCCAGAATTTAATCCGACTTGATTTAGGCTTTAAAACATCAATTTTTGATGATTTTGGGACCATTTGATCAAGATCTAATGGCTAGAACCCATCGAATTGCATAGAATTTGTCCAAGGGCTATTTTAATCCAATTTTCACTCTGATTTCTTCTATATTTGTCGATCAAACTCTTTTTTAGTCTCACATTACCTGCAGCAAGAATCTCCAGTCCTCCAACACCTATAAAAAAGATTCCAGGCCATCAAATTAAGTTATCTTCGATCATGGAAAGGTGATGGTATAGGTTGAGGCATACTTGAATTCGTGGATGCTTCAAGGAAGACGATGCCAAACGAAAGAGCTAACTTCTACACCATCTCAACGCCAACGCTGATCCAAGATCAAATATTAGCTTATTTTAATTTTTTTTATTTCATATATTTAAATTTTGAATTAAATTTTAATTAATGCAAAATTTATTTTTTTGCTTTTTAAATTTCATGCACTTTAATTTTATTGTAAATTTAATTATTGCTCTTTATTTTTATTGCAAGTAGATGCTAAGATCTAACTAGTAGATCTTAGTATCAGGTTTATTTTTCTACTTCATTTAATTTTTACTTTTTATTTTATTTTTTAACTTTAACTTTATTTTCAAAAAAAAAAATTTATAAAAATCAAAAATTTTAAAATTAAAATATTATCTTCTCTGTGGATTTGACCCGACTCATTACTTTCTATCTATTTTAAATTATTTAAGAAGTCAAAATTAAATCGATAAACACGACATCTTAACGACAACATCATACTCTTATCAGCACGTCCTAGCTCTATGTTTGCAATGCTGATCGGTACCTTCCCTTGGCCTGAGTGTGCAGGGCCTAGATGTCTTAGATGCTAGTCGGGACCCAAGTCTCAAGTATGTAAGGCATGCCTCGACCTCGTGTTTGCAATGCTGCCTAGCACCTTCGCTCGGTCCGAGCGCTCTACATGTCGAGACCCAAGTTTTCTACTTCTAATTAATTAATTAATTAATTATCTAACTAATTAATTAAATTAATATTTAATTAATTAATTTTAAATATCTAATTATACTTAATTAATATAATTTAAATAAAAAAATTAATTTTTAGTGATGGTATTAGTTGTCGCTAATACTTAGAATAATAGATGGCTGCCATGCAAAATTGAGGTGTGAGCTGGTGCACAAGGACTGAGACACGAGGGGATGGCTCGAGGACTGGACGTTGGCTCAGGGATGTGGCCGCAGACATGAGAGCATGCAGATGGAACCGCAAGTCAGGCCAATGGGGTAGGGGCCGCAAGGTCGGGGCCGCAAGCTAGGGGCGGTGGGGTAGGGGCCATGGGGTCAGGGCGACAGCATGAGGATGTGGCCACAAAAATGAGGGCATAGGGATGCGCCTACAGGAAGATGGTACAAGGCAGGGCTGCAGGGTTGGGCCAGGGGGAGGTGGAAGGCGGCCAGGGGCTCACGACCGGGGGCTCGGGGAGGCAGAAGGCGGCTGGGGGCTCACGGTCGGGAGCTCATGGTCGGAGGCTTGGGGAGACGATCGGGTGCACGAGGACGTCGAATCCAACGGCGTGGCAAGAGAAAATAGGCACCATAGGGTAAAGAGGGGGGTGGTGGGGGGATCGGAGGTGGGGAAAACATAAAGGGTGGGGGATAATGTAGGAGGTGAGGGAAAATGAGGATGAGTGGAAGAAAAAATGAGAAAAAATTTGGAGGAAAGTTATTAGCAACGATAAAATACCATCGCTAATAATTTTCTTCCATCGATAATAATTATAAAAAATATAAAAAAATTATCAGCAATGATAAAATATTATCGCTAATAATTTTATTTCATCACTAATAATTATAAAAATATATCAAAAATAAAATTATTTTAATTAGAGATGATAATTTATCATCCTTAATAAATTATTTTTTCATTAGTAATCATAAAAGTTATTAAAAAATAAAATTACTTTTTTATTTATTAGTGATGGTGTTTTACCGTCTCTAATAAGTATCCTACCATCTCTAACAATAATAAAACTAAATTTTAAAAAATAAAATTATTTTTTTAGCGACATGATTATCGTCGCTAAAATTCTAAAATTCCATCGCTAATATTTTTTTATGATAAAATAATTATTGGTTGGTAAAAAAACTTAGAAAATATAATATATGTTCTAATAAGGATCATTAATTGAAAATTGGCCATCCAAAATCTTCATCATAGTTAAGGCTGGAACTGGGCTAGGCTAAACTAAGCCCTACCCATACCCAAGGTCAGTCCGAAAATACTGCTACTGGTTAAAAGCTGTACTTAAATTAAAGACCAACAAAATAAACAAGAAAAAGAATAAAAGAAGAAGGCTCAGATCTGCTATTAAAAAATAAGGCATTGCAAGTTCCTCTACATCTTTAACCATAAGATGGCTGCAAGCGGTTGCCTGCGATATAACAAACCATCCAAACTTGTCCTGCAACTATAAGAATAGAAATGCATCACCTCCATATCTCTGTAGATTTTTTAGACACAACAGGCTATCGTTATAGCCTCTTTATGAATAGAGCACTGCTGATTTTGGATTGGATGTAGGTTGGCAGTATCGAGCCCACTCTCGGACTGGGCTTGGGTCGAGCCAAAGATATCTAGATGGAAAGCAGCTGGGAGCTCAGGAAGGTAGGAGACGGTCGAGGGCTCCTGCAGGGAGGTAGTTGGGGGCTCGGGGAAGTAAAATCTAGCGGTCGAGGTCTCGAGAAAGCAAGATCCGATGGTGGGGGAAATTAAGACGGAGACCCAAGGTGGAAAAAAGAAGGGGATGGTGACGAGATGAGCGAAAATGAAAGAAATAGAAAAAGTATTACCAAAGGCAAAACTACCGTCGCTAATTCTATTAGCAATGGACTAATAAAATTTTTCATCATTAATAAGATTACCATCAAATTAAAAAAAAAATACTAGTTATTAGTGACAGCTGAACCTCCGTCACTAAAGCCATCACTAATAAGTATTAGCGACAACTAATTTAGCCGTCACTAATAATTAATGACTTTTAGCGATGAAAAAATTTTTAATTATTCTGTCGGTAAAGATCTCTATTAGCGACAGCTGTTAGCCGTCGCTAATACTAGATTTTCTTATAGTAATACCATTTTCAATGAATGAAGCATGTTATATAAAAATATCTACGAATTTAATCCCTTACTCATCTGAAAGCTTATGAGATCTTCTCCATCAGAAATACTCGGATTGGGATTAGGAAAACCAAGACTCCGAGGAGCACATCCAGAATTTTTTTATGTAGGTTGTAGATTGTTATAGGTTGATTCTTTAGGCTTGAATAATAATGATTGAAAGTTTTTTTTTTTTTAGATATATCTAGATTAATATTTTAATTCTTCACATGAATCTGCTAGATATTTTGTGTTCAAGCAGTTCTGATACGTAGCTACCAGTAGCTGGAGTTCAGTTGAAAAGATCTGGACCTAAAAATCTCGGCTTCGATATTAGTAGGAAACCAATTTCTGAAATTTATTGTGCCGGAGTTGGTGGAAGACTTGAAGATTCCTCGTAGACCTTTCCTTCCTGAACGCCCGATAACCTCCTTATATGGAGACCTCCTCTCCTCTCTCTCTATATATATCATAATTAACCTCTCATCTGTTCAGCCCCAAGATCCTTCCATAAACAACCAGAAATAACATGAAGGTACGTACGGCCAACTCGACCTTCTTCTTCGTATAGTTATTTTGACACCGCATGAAAATATGCTGCTGGTCGAACGGCAGCACTATTTTCTTAGGGTATCTATACTTACTCTTTTTTTGATTGCTATTGGATCGACTCAACATCATTCCACAGCAAATTGCTAAAATTTAATATGGTTTCTTACATGGTGATATATGTCTATACTTCTGTTCGCAGAAGGAGGTTGTGATCAAGGTGCAGATGAACTGCGACAAGTGCTCGAGGAAGGCTATGAAGTTGGTTGCATCAGCACATGGTAGCTTACCAAATTCTTGAGACTCATCTTTGCTGAATATATACATAAATTAGAAGTCAGAGAGGAATATAACTATTCCTATCGTCTCACAAATATATATATATGGACTCTCATGATGTTAACCTCCAATTATCGATTCAACTCTTTTTTCTTTTTAATATGATAGGCGTTGGTTCTGTTAAGCTAGATGGGGAGGAGAAGAACCGGTTGGTGGTCGTCGGAGAAGGCTTCGATCCTGTTACTTTGACATACATTTTGAGGAAGAAGGTAGGCCATTCTGACATAGTTAAAGTGGAGGAAATGAAGAAAGGTGACGGAGAAACGAAATCAAAGGGACCAAAGATTGAGCCTAACAATGCATGGTATGGTTGCCCCCGAGCTCAGCCCGTGGTAGTGTACCATGTGCCCTATGATTCGAATCCCAGTGGTTGTTCCATCTTGTAAATTATGGTTCACTGGGACCATCCATAATTGTTTTGCTGGTTTTTACTGTGAGGACTTCAAATATCTGGGTAGCATGTTGTCCGTGAAGAATAGAGTAGGTTGGTTCTGCAACCACTCAACTACCTATATAACCCTTTCAATATAATGTCTGAATATTTCAAATTTATATAGGCTTGGTATGGTTCTTATCTAATATTAAAAAGGGGTAGCTCCCAGCTACCTTACCTCTCGTTCAGTTTCAACCACCTGTATATATGTAAGCATGGTATGCGTGTTGTTATGGTATTGATTTTGTTGATCTTGCTGATCTGATGCTGAGTGCTTTGATGATGTACAAGAGATTTTTAATCTAGTCTTCTGGCCTGAAGCCCAAACTGCTGTGGATTAAGCTTAATTATAGACTTCAAACTTTTATTTTAAAGAAAGATTTTGAAGATATAAGTTTTCACCAAAAATATGATGCATTGAAATGGTTACCGTTTTTGCCCAAGTTTGCATTTAGCTATGCAATCGAACGTTGGTGCAAACTCGGAAGACGTGTAATCTGACCATTGGTTGTCAACGTCCGCGCAGGTACCTACGTACAATTCTAAAACTCAAGATTTAATAAACCTAGTATTTTGAGCCTGGACGTGGGAGCTTTGTGTCCAAGGTGTGATGTTAGATCGATGTAACTGGTAAGGTTCATGGAGAATTTCAAGCGGTCAATTATGAGGAACGCTAGGGCGGGTCACCAAGAGAACTTTGGTCACCGCATGGGCTTGATTTTTCTATTTCTTGGAGAATATATGATGCGTACGTGAGTACCCCGCCGGAGAGTAAATGGAGACCTCTGTGCACGCCGAGAGTTCAGCCAAGATGATGATGGGAAGTTATTTCCAATGTTTTTAGAATCAGATCAGATCGATCAGTCGGATCAAAACTAATTTTAATCCTGAAGCGGAACTTGGCCTGGACCAACTAATCTTCAACTCGTAAAAAAATTGATAAGAACCGTTGAATCGATTGACTCGTAATGAACCGGCCAGACCACGGATTAATCATTTGCGATAAAAAACTATAGGCGCTCGCTGAGGGTATTTTAATTTTCAGGATCGATCCTGACTCTCCATTTTCTTTCTTTCATTCATCATCATTTCTCAAAAATTCAAGCCCTAGCCTCATCGTCGATCGCCATGGCCCACCAGACAAGCATCACAATCTTCTACCGAACAAGCATCGCAGTCTCTGCCTCTCTACGATCGAAAGCTCAAAAATAGATGCTTCTTTATTTTATGTGTTGTTTCTTCTATAGAACTAATAATTTATATTATTTCTCGTGGAGAACTTTATGTCCGTTATTTCTTGTATAAAATGTTTATTGCTAATGTTTATGATGTTTTTTTAATAAATTTTATGAAAAAATATTAATTTTTAAATTTTTAAATTTTTTAAAAGTAAATAAAATTTTAAATATACATCATGATTTTATTAAATTATTAATTTAATTTTTAAAAGAATTATTATTTTTATTTTTTATATTTTTAAAAAATAAAATATATTTATTATATTATAATTATATCATATTGATGTTATAGGCTAATTAACTAGGCCAACCGGCGGATCCAGTGGACCTCGATTTTTTTTTTCATTCCGATCCGATGTCTGATCCGAGCCTTAAAATATCGATTATTTTCATAGGCATTGGCCGTTGACGGGCAATTAAATTGCTGGCCAAGAAAGCAAAATATTACTTTAGTTGTCGGCCACTGTTCCATCTCTTTCCCCAGAAAAGTCCCAACGCTAAATAACAAAATTTTCTAGACTTCCTAGAAGACCTTTGGACCAGGTCCAGAGCATCTTAGATCATACTGGATCATCGATCAATGAGACATTAGTTCACTACATGTGGTTCATGCGCCGAGACATTGTTCCTGGTGCTCCATCCCAATAATACCAAATTCTAATAATAAATAACCCTATTAACAGATTCCCTAAAAAGTGTAATGCACATTTATGTATGCATACTTAATTATCTTTAAACTATTATCCATTATTAAAAAAATTATTAAAAATTATTATTATTAATTTATTCGTACCACTCGGCCCTCAACATGGTTGGGCTTTGAAACAAAAGAAATATGTTCACGAGTGCCCAACAGCAGCTGACCCACCAAATTTTAGTCTGTTCTATGATGGTCATATACTTATGATGCTTGTGTAAAAAATTAACAAAATATAATGATATTAATTGGTTGTAAATTATGCTAATGGGCTAGCTAAATGAAACACCATGTCAACTATATTCGAAATCTATAGTTTCAAAAAAAAAAAAAAAAAAAAAGCCTATTTTTGAAATCTAGTGTCCACAGAAGCCCCATCCAAGTTTGGGCTACTTGTCGTGTAGTGAAGCCCGTAGCTCCATGCCCAGCTAATTGGCAGGAACCGGTCAATATTCCACCCAGAAGAAAATTCGGAGATCAACCCTTTCAAAAGTCATCAATGGGAACGAGACCAAGAAAGTCTTGCACTGGAGAAAAAAATACACGGGTGTAACCTTCGCCTCTGCGTGGTCTCCATATACTGCACCATTCCACGTTGGTTCCCTCCTAAAGCCAAAAAATTCATTTTAATCTTAGCCGAACTTGACTCATGCAACTTATTTAATAAATGAATTGGATCAAATTTGAGTAAAATAGGACAGTTAATCTAGTTTTTTATTAAAAAATGATTAATTGCAAGATAAACTCAAGTAATCAGACAACAAAAAATTTTATATTAAGCGTTAAAATGTTATTTTAGCTGAAAATCAAATTCAGTCGTAACAAAATGGAAAAGTAAAATTTGATACCATTGATGAAACTAATTCATTCACAAAATCCTATTAGTAATTAGTAATAGAATAATAAAAAGGCACAAGAAAACCTAATCATAGAAAAGTACTCTACTTTTTTCAATGAAACCTTATATGTCTCCAATAAACAAATATTTAATAAAAAATATTATCATTGTCAAAAAAAAAACTCAAAATATTTTGCAGTAATTTAGATTAATTTATCACTCTTTGCAGAAATAAATCTTAAATAATTAGTAGTATAAATTATTTAATTTGTTATAGAAGTTATAAAATGATGTATAGATGACAAAGTTTAGTTCATCACCAAATATTCAATATTCTCTAATAAAATTAAATATATTGCCAATAATAAAGAAATAGTATTATCATTAAAAATTATATAAGTAATTAGCAATGAGAAACTATTTTGTCATAAATTTACGCAACGAAGAATTCATTACAAAACACTCTTTATCATTAAATAGTCTATGTTTTATGACAAAAATTATAGACATCATCAAAAATTAAACATTTAGCAATGAAATATTATCCTCACCCAAAAATCAAAATCCATTTATGATGAGAACTATTTGTCATTAAATATAAAAGTATTAGTGACAAAGCTTTTATCGCCAAAAATATGTAGCTAACTTTTTATTTTTTAATCTATAAATATATATTTGGAAATGATTCTAATAATATTGCCAAATTAACAACTTATTAAGGACTAGAATATATGATCGAGATATTTGTGATAATAGTATTTAGTTGGAGATAAATTCTGCTTCCATCGAAGTTCAGTCTGATACTTAGCCTAATATAACTGATAAATTACGGAAGAGCTTCGATCGAAAATTTTTTCTCCAGCGGTCGAACTCCTCCAGCGATCGAATTTCTTTCAGAGCCGAACTTCTCCTTCAGCCGAACTCCTCCCAGACTTCTCCTCGGTTGAACTCCTTCCGGACTTCTCCTTCAATCGGATTCCTTCAGGAGCCGAACTTCTTCTAGACTTCTTCAGTCGGATTCCTTCAGAAGCCGAACTCTTTTCAGACTTCTCCTTCAGCCGAACTTCTCCATCAGTCGAACTTCTTCTGGACTTCTCCATCGGTCGAACTCCATCCAGATTCCTCCAGTAGATTACTTCCATATTTCAACTAGCATTCCTTCCGGATGATCCCCTCTAGCGGTATTCCCTTTAGGAGTCTGAACTCCTCTGAAATTGACATATGTCAAAGCTCTTTACCAACCAACGCCTGCTTTCTCCGAATTTCGATTATTAAATCTCCACGAATAAGAGACCCCACTACCGGACGTTTACGGCTGTCATTATCAGTCTGCTACAGGCAACCCCACTACCAGATGGTTACGACTGTCATTATCAATCTGCTACGGATGACATCTCTCTTCATAATAAATTTCATGTGGCTCCGAGCAATTCACTACCGGACGGTTACGGCTGTCAGTCTGTTACAAGCTCCGCCTATAAAAAGGGACCCTTCAGATACATTTTCTCTAAGCTCTCTTCTCGTTCCCAAAACTCTGCTGAATCCTTTCCTGAGCACTCCATTTCTGTCGGCCAGAAGAGTTGACTTGATCGTCGGAGGATCCTATCAGAGCCACCACCACCGACTCCGAATGAAATTTTATTTTGCAGATCATCGGCGGTAACTTCTTCTTCCTCAGCTCTACCTTCATCCGGCGTCAACCAGATTCTGCACCAATATATTTTATGGCAAAAAGTTTTAAATTATCATATCTAGTAATAATAATTAGTCACGAAACTATATTTCATCACCATAAATATTATTCAAGAGATATTCCATGACAAAATTTTTATTTCATTACTTTATAATTCTTACTAGCAATAAATTATAGTTAGTAGAAAAAATATTTCGTTGCTAATTGACTATTTTTTTACGATGAAGTTGTCATCCATATCATCGCTGCCAGTGACAAATTGCATATAATGTGGTTCAGATACAAGCTGTTCGTCAAATGCAACTTGGAAGCCAGTTGTCTCATAATAATCTGAAGTCGCGTAGCTATGTAAAATCCAAGCATCGAGAATCCAACTAGGTGGCAGCATGATGTTGAAACCCAATTATACCTAGCTCCTTCTTAGGCATGTTCGGGAGAGATGACCATAAATATAATGCACAAGAAGTGCGCAAGTTCGCATGACAGCACCTTAATGAACCTCATATCATTTGTTACGGGCTATATTACTTCATTGGTGAATATAGTTATAGGGATAGAAGAATACTTTTGTCAATCATAACATTTAGATAAGATTCGGCATAGATATCTTTCCACAATTATTGGTTTCACACAATAAATTGATTAGGAAACTGCCCGGAAACTCACATATCCAGCACAAGGAAGCGGAGTATCTTAGGAAGGTGAGAGAGTGGCTAAATTACCATTCTCAGTTATATACCGTTAATTCTCTATTCAAATTTTATTCCAAATTAGATTTGGATTGTGATGGTCAGTCCAGCCCATCACGAAGATGGCCCAAACCCCATCAAGCAGCCAAAAAGAAAAGAAAAAAAAAAAAGAAAAAAAAAAAAAGAAAAAAAAAAGATGAAGACTTCTAGTGGGAGTCTTCTTTTCACCAATTCGATGGAGAAGAAATAGAATCCGAGAAGGATTCGGCCTCTCCTCTATCCTATTTATAGGCATGAGCCTCCTCTTCAAAGCTATCGCTACAAGCCCGAGCTCTCCTCTCGTCTTCTTCCTCTCTCTTTCTCTTGATTTTTGCCGACTTTTCATATTCGTGCCTACTGGAAATCAGAGCCGACGATGCTACCGGAGCTAAGGTAAGGCCCCGATTCTTTTTTCTCTCTTTCTTTCCTATCTTCTCTTGGCTTTGGGCACCACCGCCAACCATCGATTCGGCTAAAAAGATCAAGAAAAAAGGCCGAATGCCCTATTTCTTTTGAGCCCTTTTTCATGATTTTCCGCTACTTGGTTCTAGCTGTCGGCCGCCTATACACCATCACCTGTTGCCACCCACTGTCGGCCATCGGCTATCGTTGCCTATCGCTGGTCTTTCAATCAAGAACCACCACCCTGTCCCTCCCCTATTTCGGTTAGAAGGAAAGAAGAAAAGAAAAGAAAGAAAGAAAGAAGAGAAGAAAAGAAAAGAAAAGATAAAAGAGGAAAAGAAAAGAAAAAAGAGAGAAAAGATTTTCTCTCCTCTCTCTCCTTTTCTACCTAGGGTCTTCCTACTCTTTCTATTTCTCTCTCTAAACTACACCATGGATCCCACGATGAACTTGAGATGAAAACAAGATGATCCGAAATTGCTTTGAAATCTATACAATAGGTCGGATCCAAATTCGGCTCTTGCCAGAAATTCATAGCATTTTATTATGAATAATCTCTATTGAATCATCCTGACATGATCTTGATGATCTTGATCATGATTATCTCTATTGAAGAATACAAAGATTCTCTCTCTACTCTCTCTATTTTCTCTTTCCTTACCTACTTTCTTTCTAGAGACTTCAGTTCCAAGTCATTTCTTTCTTTTCTAGGGATCTATGTTGAATTTGACGAGATAATTTTGAATCGATTTGGTATCCAAATGGTCTGTCAGATTGATCACCTGATCAATCATCTCTTTTATTATTATTTAATTTTATTAAATTTAATAAATAAAAATTAACTATAATTAATATTTAAAATAGGATTATTTGATTCTTTTAATGAAGTCTGAAGATTTAGGATGATCAAGGTAAGTAAAATTTTATGCTTCTTATTTATTTTAAATTATCATATTTTCCATGCAAATGAATTATTGTTAATGAATTCATATTTTTCATAAAATAAGGATCATCATATAAGATATATGTGAACATTATATTTTACTATGATGATTGATTTCATGAATATATTTTATAAAAATAATATATTTATGAAGCATGAATTTTATTATTTTTTATCTATATATATGTATATTTTAAAAAAATATATATGTCAAGATTTTAAAGGCTCTCCGGTAGCTATAAATGCATTTCTATAGAAAGGTCAACATCCGGAGCTAGCATCCATAAGAATATAGGTCCTGCCAGTAAGTATAAAATTGGCATACGAAATAAGAATTATATCGATTAAGAACACCGACCCTGTTATGGATATAAAGTGATCATAGCACGAATATGTATGAGCAATATTTTAAAATATGATACGAATACCTAAGAAGAATAATTTACGAATTATGTTTACAAAATTTCATGTTTTATACATACATGATTATTTTTATAACTTGATTTATTATATGATCTATGAAATGTTTTATCTTATAGTAGCTGTTATTTTCTAAATATTGTATTATCATGGAAAAAACTTATACTTGATCTGGTAAGAAAGTGTAGGTTTTACTTCCTGAGCTAGTGTAGCTCATACATTTTTATTTTTATTTTTTTATAGAGGAATAAAGTTAGGATCAATGAAGGATAAAGCCATTATAATTCTGATTCTGATCATGAATTAAATGCATATTTTACATGTAGTATATACTATTTATTGGGATTAAACCCATTCCTATTGAAGTTCGGCCTGGTATCTGATCCTAAGATAATTCCAAGATGGTCAATCTTCAATCAGCCAGCTGATCTTCTAGACTACATGAGTAAACTATAAAACCCATGAAGCATTGCGGATCCTGCTCAAACGAGCTTAAATAGTGAAAGTGATCATTTTCCACTTGATGGTAAGGCTTGAGTATCAGAACCCAATTGGACTGACTCTATTCAGTGATAAGTTGTGAATAACAGCCGAATTCCTTCGATACAAGCAACTGATTCTTATTGAATCCTTCTTGGATGAACTTAAACAAGAAAAGCAGTCACCTAAGCAATTGGCTAAGCATTCAATCCCTGCATAACCTAGCCTAGCCGATCTTGAAGCTGGCTGAACTTCTATCTAATCAGATCCCCTTCAGGGCAAGTCTCTGATCTCTCGACAAAAATCATAGACTAGCAGAGCTCCTCCATAGACAAACCTCTATGCCTTACTAAAAGTGGTAGATCTCAGCCCTATTGAATCTAGAGCCTCGAGTGTACGAGCTAGGATAAACAAAAGAACTCCATCATCAGATTAAGCCCAAACTCCTTCCTGAAGATCCTGGCCATAATTCTAAATCAGTGAATCCACCGTCCATATCAACCTTCAATCAATGACGGTTATTTAGTTGCAGACGACCTCGAAGAAATCTGAACTTCTCCAAAACTGTTATGATATGAAGCTTTTCATCGCCAATAGCTATTCCATTTGAACTTCAACTATTAAATTCTAACAGACTGACGCGTCACGACAATGGACACTACCCTCTATAACAAACTCCATATGGTCTCGAACGGTCCACTACCATGCAGTTATGGCTGTCACCATCAATCTATTACAAGCTCCACCTATTTAAGGGATCCTCTAGATATATTTTCTCTTTAGGCTCTAAACTCTACTTCAATTTTTCTGAGTGCTCCATTTTTGTTAGCCAGAAGAGCTGACTTAATCGTCGAAGGATCCTATCGGAGCCACCCCCCAACTCCGATCAGGACTTGTCTTGTAGGTTACCGATGGCGACCTCATCTTCTCCAGCTCTAGTTCATTTCCAACGTCAATCAGATTCTGCATCAACAAAATTGAAGCTAGAGGAAGGGACCATTTAGATTCTTTGTTCTTAAAGGAGCACTTGGCAGAATTCCCTCTCTACTTCAACCTCTTCTTCTTCCTCGATTGGCTCTGCAAGATGCCGCCCAAAAAAGCATCAACCAGGCGATCTATTGCTTCTACAGCTAGATCTCATCCAGATCAAATAGCTTCGACTTCATCTCCGGCACCCCAGCATCCTCCACCAACAATGGTGGTAGATGTGGAGTAATTCAACATGCTGATCCAGTGGTCAAAGGCCTCATGGAAGTAGTGCAGGTCATGCAGCAGCACCCGACCTCGGTTCAGCAGGAGAGAGCTTCATCAAAATATCAGGATCCGATGTTGGGATGGCCCACCTGGGCTAGTCATCCGATGACCCCTAGAAAAGGGAAGCAAAGGGCGGGCAGCCCTTGTTCTGATCATGACTCCATTCCCGGAGGATCATTGCCTCTATTCTGCCAAAAGATCCTTGAGATCTACGATCGAGAGGATCTTCTGGATCAGAAGTTCCAAAAAATGAATCGACGGTTTGAGAAATTTCGTCATGCGCTCCCCACCCATGGCGATGATATCTACACCGACCCTCCTTTCTCCCAGCGAATCATGCAGGAGTTGGTCCCGTCAAACTTTAAGCTTCCTCAATTCGAGAGCTACGATGGGACCACTGACCTGGTCGACCATATGGAGGTCTTTCAAACTATGATACTACTCCATGATACACCAGACGCCATCCTATGTCAGGCTTTTCCATCAACTCTAAAGGAAGCAGCAAGAAATTGGTACTCGATGCTTAAGTCGAGTATGATCTTTTCCTTCGACCAAATGAGCCATCAATTTGTAGCTTATTTCGTGAGCAACCAACGTCCAAGACGAGGCTCAGACTCTCTCATCAACATCAAGCAGAAAGAAGGAAAGTCCATCCAAGCTTACGTCAGCCGCTTCAATGCTGTTATCCTTGAGGTCAGGAACCTGGACCAATCCATTACTATGGCCGCATTAAAGGGCAATTTTTAGAAGAATGATCTTCTATACTCCTTGGAAAGGAAATATCCTAAAAACTTTGCTGATATGCTGGCACGGACTGAAGGTTATGCCCGAGCTAAGAAGGCCTTCAAAATAAAGGATGATGAGACCGTGGGAGAGTGGCAGGCGGGCAAATCCAGCAAGTCCATAGTTGAACAAAAGCCGAGTGAAGTTCGACCATGCTCTAGAACTCTTCCTGGGCGTAGACGAGCTTGGACTCCTTCCCAAGCTCGTCGATAAAGAAGACCTAATCGAAGGGCACGATGAAACTCTCCCCCTAAAAGATTCCACAACTATATCCCCCTCAATGCTCCGAAGACTCAAGTGCTGATAGAGATCAAGAAGCAACTGCCAAGGTCGGAAAGAATGCGCACTCATCCTGACAAACGCTATCATAACAAATACTCTCTCTATGATCATGATCACGATCACGATACTAAAGAATGCATTCAGCTCCAAGATGAGATTGAGGAGCTCATCAGACGAGGTCGGCTTGCCAATTTCTGCGACGTCAGCCTAAGGCAAGGAAAGAGCGGCTGAGAGGACTGCCACAGCCAGAGCCACTAAGAAGGAAGGAGCAGCAAAGAGATCAACCCCCACTTGTCATCATTAATACTATTTCTGGGAGACTTTGATGAAAAGAGGCTAGCAGACCGATAGAGCCGGCTAAAAGGTAGAGGATTGAAGAATCCCTCGCTTTCATTAAAGAAAGTATGCAAGGGATTCAATTTCCGCACAACGATGCGGTTATAGTTTCTTTAAGTATTGCAGACTATGATGTACGTTGCGTTCTTATCGATAATGAAAGCTCTATCGATATCTTGTTTTATAATGCTTTCTCCAAAATATCTATACCAATAATCAATTAGGACCAATGAACTCTCCATTGGTAGGCTTCACTGGCGATGCTATACCAGTTAAAGGGATCACTACTTCAAAAAGAATCTATGGCAGCGCATACTATGACAGCGATTTTTGAAACCGCTGCCATAAATCCTACGGCAGCGATTTTTGTTAACCGTTGCTATAGGTCGGACCTATGGTAGCGGTTTTTGTAATCGCTGCCATAGGTCCGACCTATAGCAGCGGTTAACGAAAATCGCTGCCGTAAGTCAGATCTATAACAACGATTACAAAAAACTGCTATCATAGGTCGACCTATAGCAGTGGTTCATTATAACCGCTGCTATAGGTCGGACTTATAGCCGCTGCCATAAGTCGAACCTATAGCAGCGGTTAGTAGGAACCGCTGCTATAAGCTTATTTATGACAGCAGTTAATTGTAACCGCTGTCATATATATTTTTTTAAATACTATATAATTTTAAAATTTAATTTTTCATCTTTATTATTTATTATCTAAATAATTATCATTAGAGTGTCGTCGTAAAAGATCGCCTCGATCTGATGGCCCTAGCTTCGTCAATCAGAAAAATTTGATTTCGATGACCATGAACGACGATACGATGATCTGATAGATGGAGACATCCGATAGATCTAAAAATCTACAATGATGATTTTGGTGATGTTTGTAGTGTACTATCAAAGTTTTATTTCAATCGAATATCGTTATCTTGGTCAATTTAGTATAGGTTAGTTTCGACCATTAAATGATAAACGAGTGATCAAAGAACCAAATGATGTTCGATTATGAGATAATTTTTTTATAAATGATCTTAGCTACTACTTTAATATCTTTTTATAATGATAATTATAAAATTTAACTCATGAGAGGAAGAACGATCTAAAACTATACGTCTTCTGATAACCATTCTAAAACTTCATTGGTTGTTATGCTCGTGCTTTTGCAATATCTACCTAACATGAATAGTTTATACAAAAATGATTTGAATTTTACCATCGTCACTGTATAAAATATTTAAAATTATAACAAAGATCATTTAACTAAAAGATTATCTCATAATCGGACGTTGTTTAATCCTTTGATCGCTTGTTTCTAATTTAACGGTCAAAATCATTCCATACTAAATTGATCATGATAACGATATCCGATTGAAGTGAAACTTTGATAGCATGCTACAAACATCATCAAGATCATCATTGTAGATTTTTGAAACCATCGAAGATCTTCATCTATCAGATCATCGCATCGTCGTTCGTGATCGTCGAAATCAAATATTTCTGATCGATGAAGCTAGGGCCATCGGATTGAGGCGATCTTTTACGATGATATTCTAATGATAATTATTTAGATAATGAATGTTGAAGATGGACATTAAATTTTAAAATTATATAATATTTAGAAAAAAAATAAGAAAAAAATTATTTTCAATCTATGGCAGCGGTTATCAAAAATCGCTGCTATAGATCTAGGCAGCGGTTATAGAACCGCTGCCATAGATCTATGACAGTGGTTCGATAACCACTACCATAAGTTAGGTTAAAAATCTTCAATTTTTTTCTGCTTCCCTCCCATGCGCACTCGATCTCTCTCTGTCTCTCCCCCTCTTCTCCATCGCTAGTGAGGCTTCTTCCCTCCTTGCCGGTGCCGCCCCTCCTTCTTCCTCGGCCGACGCCGCCCCTCCTTCCTCCTCACCCTCCAGCCCTGCATCCCCGACCGCCCCCCCCACCATCGCCCCTCTCCACCACCCGCCACCCCCACCCGGCAACCCCACCCCACACCCTTCCCCCGGCCGCCCCCTCTTCCCTTCCATCCTCGACCGCTCCTCCCCCGCCACCCCCCACTCGGCCCCCCCCTCCCCCCGGCCACCCCACCTTCCCCAATCCTCGTCGCCCCTCCCGCCACCCCCAACCCCCCCATCTTCGCCGCCCCTCCTGCCACCCCCCCTCCCCCCTGCCCCTCCCCCCCATCCATCCCCGACCGCCCCTCCCACCATCCTGGCCACCCCCCAGCCCCCCCATCCCCGGCCGCCCCTCTCCGCCACCCCCTATCCGGCCCACCCACCCCCACACTTCCTCTTCCGATCGTCAACCCTCTCGTCACTGTGCCTCCGGCCTCCTCGTCACTATGTGCCCCCTTTCCTAGCCCCCATCCCCATCCACCCCTTCTCTTCCTCTCTCTTCTCTCTATCTCATTATCTTGCTTTTATTTCATAGGTTACCTCTAGTGCCGTCATCCTTCTCTAGCATCATCGCCGACGACCCTTGAAGCTTTCGATGTGATCCGCTCTCTATAGCAGTAAGTATATATTTTTTTTAATTTTATAGTATTATTTATTAATCATATATATTTATTATAATTTATAGAATATTTATAATAAATATTATAAATATTTATTATAAATATTATAATTATCTGCATGCCGTAGTTTTTGGACCGTGCCGTGGTGGTAGCTTTGGATTGTGCCATGTCGATGACTGTGGACTAGATCTGTCAATGGATTGGATTTAGATCGAAACCTGGATATTCAGATCCGGACTTAATTTTAATTACTGATACCGGATCCGAACCTGAATACCCGATGGATCTATACTTGAAGTACCAGATCCAGATCCTAATGAATCTCGAAAGGTCGGACCCGATTTTGGGATCTAAAACTAAGAAATGGAGAGATTGAGAGGAAGATCGACAGATTGAGAGAGGGAGGGCTGGTCGCTCGCCGGCCGTCGGTAAGGGAGACCAAGAGTGGGAGGGAGGGGGTCTGGCCTTGCCACCATCGCCAGTGAGGGAGATCGAGAGAGGGAGAGAGGAAGGAAGGGATCCGACCTCGCCGCCATCATTGGGAGGGAAGAGGGTCCGACCTCGCGCCATCATTGGGAGGAAGGGGGTCCGACCTCGTCGTGAGGGAGATCGAGAGAGGAAGAGTGGGATATCGAGAGAGCGAGAGAGGAAGGAAGGGGGTCCGGCCTTGCCGGCATCACTGGGAGGGATGGGGTCCGACCTTGCCGGCGAGGAAGATCGAGAAAGTGACAAAGGAAGGGATGGGGTCCAGCCTCGTCGATAAGAGAGATCGAGAGAGGGAGAGAGGAAGATCGAGAGATGAAAAAGTTGGAAGGTAGGGATTCGGCCTCGCCGCCGTCATCAGTGAGAGAGATCTAGAGAGGGAGTGATCGAGGGGATAGCACACAGTCGAGTCGGCTCGGATATGCAGTCGAGCTGACTCGGGCCGTGATCGAGTCGGCTGGGGGAGGACCCGAGCTGGATGTCTCAGGCATGGAGTCGGCTGTCTCAGGTACGGAGCTGGCTCGACTTCTGAGTGAATAGAATTTGATATGTCTCTCTAAGGTTTCAACTTTAAGCCATAAGATGCCACCATCATCTACTTTATTCTTCTTTCAAGTTTTTAGATTAATACCAAGGTTCGCGCAAGAGATCAGATCTACGACTGTTGCTCATCCTTAATTATTTATGAATGTAATTCATGTTGTAAAATTTATTGCATAATATTTTCTGAATGTTTATATCTTGTTGCTTTTATTTATTGCATTACATAATGATAGACCCATCAATTGATTAGTGTACATAATCTCCAACATCCGTATAATTATATGTAATTATACGAATTAGAGAATTATGTACAATGATCAATTGATTGTCCAATATGGATAGTTTGAAAATTATAGATAATTCTATAGGTATGGGATCGGGTATGAAAGGAGATATGGATAAATACGCGCATCTTAGTTATATTTATGCATTTTATATGTTTACACTATATATGTTTGATTAGAATAATTTTGTAACTGATTTTTGATAACTTTGTGCAGAGGAGGTATGACTTTTCCGATCATGAGAGGACTTGAGATGCCTGACTGAGGAAGATCGAAGAGTTATACCAGAGTTACAAGGTCAAGCTCCACAAAGGATGGCTCAAGCACCGATGAGACACTCCAGAGAAGCTTGTTCCTTGGATACATGATTATCCTCCGAGTCAGTGGGAGAGGATGGTTAGACACTAGAGGAGCCAGAAGTTTGAGATAAAATTTCTAACTTTTAAATTTTTTAATATGCTTAAAGTTTTATTTAAATATTTTTTTAATATTTATTATTTATTTGAATACTTGTTGGGCTATCTTTTGTCAGAATCGAAAAAATCGTGCAGTCCAAAAGTATACGCACACTCTAGGCCACGAGTCTATGGCCAGTCGTATGTATAGAGACGTAATTAATTTTAAATCTTACTAGATAAATTAAATTCATATTTTTTATCATCTTTCTGATAAATTTATTCTTTGTTATAGTTGATGAGAGATAGAGTGATGCCCAGCCGTAGCAAGATCTTCCAATCTAACCGTATGGACAAGATGGGCAGGCTGATGAACGTCATGATCGGACATATTTTTGTAAGTATTAAATATATTAGTATATATGATTAATATTATAGTATTTTTTATAAAATTTTATTTTAATTTATAATTATATGATCAGTTAGATACGCCCGCGAGTGAGGGCCCGAATATCTTTGAGCCCCATGACCATCTATCTCAGGTCTTAGGGTCTGAGCACTCTGAGAGGATCCGATGTAGGTCTGAACACACGTTGATGAGCTACTGATCCGAGGTGAGCGTCTCCTCACAGACTTTCGGTATCGTCAGTCGGAAGGAGCTTGAGGAAGCATTGGCATGGGTAAATCATGCTGCGATGCGGGCAGATCGGGCTTAGGAGTGTGCATCTCATCTGGAGGGCATCATGAGAGACATGATGTCGACGCTCAGCATGCATTTTAGAGTCACGAACTTTGAGGATATATTGGTCCGCATTCTAGCCCCAGCTCCAGCTCTAGCTCCGACTTCGACTCCCGGTGACGATGATGATGATGTAGATTTATGAAATTTTTAATATATTTTATTTTTTAAAAAAAATATTATAATAAATTTTATTTGATAATAAAATTTTAGCATTTCAGAATAATTTTTATGTTTATTATATTTTTTATGTTATATATCTATATTTATCAGATAAAATATATAAAAAATAAAAATTTTAATTTTTTAATTATTCAAGATCTACGATATTAATTTTATAACCACTATCATATCCGTACCAATCGCTGTCATAGGTCGCTGATGCAAACGGTGCCAACTATTGCATTAGATCTATGGCAATGGTTAAGTAATCGCTGCCATAGGTAATTGATCGATCTATTGCAGTAGTTTATAAACTCTTGCAATAGGCTATCTATGGCAGCGATTTAAACAACCACTGCAACAATCGCTGTCATAGAGCTACGGTGACGGCTGTAGTAGCAGCGGTTAGAGAACCGCTGCCATAGCTTATGACAGTAATTTTTTGGGCTACGACAGCGGTTACGAACCACTACTGTAATCCTATTCTGTAGTAGTATATGATAACATTAACTATGGCTACAAGGTGATACCCAAGATAGTCTAAGACACGAGTGGATTTTTTGGTGGTAAGGGCTCCATATGCTTACAACGCAATTCTAGGCCAACCAGGTTTGAATGCACTCCAAGCAATAGTGTCAACTTATTATCTAAAAATAAAGTTTCCTACAAGTTATGGGATTAGAGAGGTCAGAGAAGATCAATCTCTGGCGATGCATTGCTACTCAATTGCTTTGCAAGAGAGCGAACAGCCAGATCCCTATTCAGTCGATGGGCTGGATGTCCGTGATGATCTTACTGAAGAGCGGAGGAAACCTATGGAAGATCTTATCTCAATTTCTTTAGATGATGGGAATGAAGAACATACTATGTAGATTAGCTCTAGCCTGAGAGAGGAGGTTCAAAAGCAACTCGTCGCCTTCTTGTAGAGAAATGTAGATGTTTTTGCTTAGATCCCAACAGGCATGCTTGGAATTGATGCTGAACTCATGAAACATCATTTGGTTGTTGATCCCAAGCATCGGCCAGTAAAGAAAAAATGCATAGCTATGCCCCAGAGAGATAGAAGGCAATTGTAGAAGAAGTTGACAAGCTCCTGAAGGCCAGATTCATCCAAAAAGTCTCTTATCCGAACTGGATCTCCAATATAGTCCTCATCAAAAAGGCGAATGACAAATAGAGTATGTGCATAGACTTGAAGAAGTTGAATAAAGCCTGCTCAAAAGATAGCTATCTCCTATCCAAAATTGATCAACTGATGGATGCAACTTCGGGCTATGAGCTCCTCACTTTCATGGATGCCTTCTCCAGCTACAACCAAATTTGGATGGCACCAGAAGATAAGAAGAAAACTACTTTTATTACTAATCGTGGTCTCTATTATTACAGAGTTATATTCTTTGGGCTCAAAAATATAGGTGCAACCTAGCAGCGCTTGGTGAATAAAATTTTTAAGGAGCAGATCGGCTGCAACATTGAGGTCTATGTAGACGACATGCTTGTCTAGAGCCGATCTTCAACAAATCATATTATCAACCTTGAAGAAACCTTCAGTACCTTTTGAAAGTATAAGATGAAGTTGAACCCAACCGAGTGTACCTTCAGAGTAACCTTGAAGAAGTTCCCGGGGTTCGTGGTATTGAAGCACGAAATCAAAGTTAATCTAGAGAAGATCTGAGCCATTTAAGAGATGACTGCCCCAAAATCAATAAAAGAAGTTCAGCATCTAACGAGAAAGATAGCAGCTCTAAATCACTTTATTTTAAAGTTGGCCGAACGATGCATGCCTTTCTTTCAAGTTCTTAAACAACCAAAGAATTTCTGCTGGACTTCTGAATGTCAGCGAGCATTTGAAGAACTGAAGAGCTACCTCAGCTTACCATCCTTATTGTCCAAGCCGAAATCGAAGAAGAATTATTTTTGTATCTGGCGGTCTCTCCAGCGCCTTGCAGCGGTCTTAATCAAGGAAGAACTGAAAGTGCAGCGACCGATCTACTATATAAACTAAGTCTCGAGGGATGTTGAGATCAGGTATACCAAGTAAGAAAAACTAACTTATGCTTTAGAAAAACTAACTTATGCTCTATTAATTATAGCCCGAAGGCTCCGATCCTATTTTCAGGGGCATACTATAACGCTTCTCACTAATCACCCAATCAAGATAGTTCTTCATTGAACAGATGCCTCTAGAAAAATAGGAAAATGGATAATTGAGCTTATAGAGTTTGACATCAACTTCCAACCTTGGCCATCAATCAAAGCTCAAATATTGATAGATTTTATAGTAGAATACACTATTTCGGATGAAGCCGAGCTTGATCAAAATGAAGCCAGTGCATCACGTCTACAGTCGGACTCCCCTTAAGAAAGAGTAGACCTTCCTAAAGACTTTTGGACCCTGTATATGGATGGTTCATCTAATACTTCTGGTGTAGGTGCAGGTATGATCTTGGTTAACCCAGAAAGAATCATTGCCAAATACGTACTACGTTACGAGTTTCCTGCAACAAATAATGGAGCTGAATATAAAGCACTGATCGTGGAATTGAAAATAGCCAAAAAATTAGAAGCAGATCGGCTCTAAGCTTACAGTGACTCCCAGTTTGTGGTGGGATAAGTTAGTGATAATTATGAAGCTCGAAAGAAAAGCATGATGAAGTATCTGAAAAAGATGAGAAGTTTGACCTCGGTCTTCAACAGTTTTAGCATTTAACAAATTCCAAAAGTAAAAAATGCTAGGGCCGACCTTCTCTCCAAGTTAGCCACACTAGCCCCAAATGAACTACCAAGAGAAGTTTTCTTTGAAGTTCAAAAATATCCAAGTTTAGAGGAACCTCAGACTGTAATGCAAGTTGATCGTGAGCCCAGCTGGATTGACCTACTTGTTGCTTATCTTAAAGATGGCGTTCTTCCTTAGAATTCAAAGAAAGTTCGAAAACTAAGAAATCAAGTCATCTAGTATGTTCTGTATGAGAATAAGTTGTATAAAAGATCGTACTCTTTGCCATTACTAAAATGCCTCCGACCTTCTGAAGCCAACTATGCTCTATGGAAAGTGCATGAAGAAATATATGGAAGTCATTTGAGGATCAGATCTTTATCTCACAAGCTACTTCGACAGGACTACTATTAACCAACCATGCATCAAGACTCTATGTAGTATGTCAGAAAATGCGACTAGTATCAAAGAAATACAAGTATTCAAAGACAACCGATCTCTGAACTTACACCCTCGAGCATCCCATAGCCATTTGCACAGTAGGAGATGGATATACTCGAATTCTTTTCTATGGCATCTAGACAGCGAAAGTTTCTCTTAGTGGTAATTAATTATTTACCAAATGGGTCAAAGTCAAATTTCTAGCCAAAATCACTAAAGTTAAAGTACAGAACTTCGTCTGAAAGTCAATAGTCTACAGATTTGGCCCACCTCAGACTCTTATAACAGATAATGGGTGTCAGTTTAGAGGAACGAGATTTATCGAGTTCTGTAAAAATCTAAACATCTTCCATAATTTTACATCAGTAGCTCATCCACAGGCAAATCGAGAGACTGAGGTGACCAACAGAACTTTATTGCAAGGCATAAAGACAAGGCTTGAAAGAGCGAGAAAAATTTGGATAGACGAATTTTATCATGTACTCTGGGCATACCGAACTATCCAAAGGTTGCCGACTGGAGAGACACCATTTGCTCTGACTTTCGAAATCGAAGCAGTCATCCCGATAGAGCTCAAACTTTCGTCAGCATGAGTCGTGGCATTTAATGAATAGAAAAACTTGCATAATCTTAGAGCCAACCTTGACTTATTGGAAGAAAACTGAGAAGAAACCCAAGTTTGGATGATGGCTTACAGGCAAAAGGTAGCTTACTACTACAATTCCAGAGTTAGAAGCAAAGCATTCAAAGTGAAAAACTTAGTACTTCGGCGAGTGGCTGTCTCACAACCATAGAATCAAGAAAAGCTTGTCCCGAATTGGAAAGGCTCTTATAAGATCAAGGAGGTCATTCGGCCTGGAACTTATCATCTGAAGAAACTTGGAGGAGCTAAACTTTCGCGATCATGAAACTCAAAAAACTTACGAATGTACCATCAATAACTTCATTTCAATAAAATTTTCCTATCTTAATATCTTCGCCTTTGGTATAAGGCTGTGATGACAGGGAATTACCTCTCGAGCTTAGTCGGTAAACAAAACTAACCATATTAGGAATAGGAGGAGAATCTCATCCTGACATGGATGAAGACCTTTAGTTATTTAAGACAAGAGGATGGAAGAGGCCCGTATAATGGCTCTTTTTGTATCAAAAATAAGAGGAGAATCTCATCCTGATATGTATGAAGACCTCCGATTGCTTAAGACAAGAGGAGAGGAGAAGCCCTTTCAATGGTCCTTTAGTGTTCCAATGGCCATGTTAGGAATAGGAGGAGAACCTTGTCCTAACAGAAAAAAAGATCAAGTATGTCAGGATCAGAAGGAGAACCTCATCCTGACATAAGAAAAAATCTTTAATATTCAAGAATGGAAGATGATCTCATCCAAGTAAAAATCATGATCAACCATAAATGGGATTAGGGGACCTCATCTAGACACGAAAGATGCGAAGATCCAATTATGCAAATTGGGGTACCCAAGGGCCATCATCATCAAAGAGTACATATGTTACTACAACCATTCTTGAAGGGTAGCTCTACGATTGTGAATACCATAAGAAAAAAGGAGAAAAGGGGGAGTGAAAAACTACATGAGCAGACAACTAAGATGAAGCAAACAAAATTATGTTTTCATTAAAATAAAAAATTCAATACATGGGGAGGTCTGTGAGACCATTTATAAAAAAAAGAAGAAGATGAAGTTCTATTCGTGGTTGGACTTTGGACTATCAGCTTCAGCCATCACAAGAAAGAGTTTCAAACCTTTGACCTCCTCCTCGAGTCTCTATCGAGCCGCCAAACTCTTTCTCAGCATCCTCTCCCATCTGCACGACTCCTCCTCCATCTCCCTAAGCCTTTTTCTTAGAACTGCAGATTCGACTTCGGCGTCTTTCACGATGTCCTTTTGGTACATCATTTGAATCTTTAATTTACGCAGCTCGGCTTTGTCTTTTTCGTACACTGTGGACTGACTCTCCAAAATGCCCCTCAAAGAAAGAATCTTCTGTGAGTCTCTGCTCGAGCCGGCTTGAACTCTATCCGATAATTACTGTCGAAGTTGGGTGATCTCACCATCAGTCTTTTGGAGTTTATGTTGAAGATCGGCAACTTGACCACACCAACTACATCTATAATCATTATATGAGTCCTTGACTGTTTGTAACTGGCCCTATAATTCGGAGAACCTTTTCAACCAATTTCAACCATACTCAGTCCGATTGGTGGACCATGCTAAACTTCCTTCGAGTATTTGAATCCTCTCTTATACAGCCTTCAGCTCGATTTAAAGAGAGCTTATCTTGGCAGTCAAAGTCCAAACCTTCTCACTGTCGAGCTTCTTCGTCCATTCCAGTTCTTCAGTCAAATGGTGCTTGTTATTGATATAAACCATAGAATCCTTCTTATGAACTTGGCGTAAGCGAGTAACCTCGATCATCAACTCTAAACAATTTTTTCTTAATTTTTAAAGCTCATCTTCCATCTTTTTCAATTTCTTCTTTAAATGAAGAACTTCTTTCTTCAAGTTCCTAATCATGGACTTCAGAGGGACACCCTGAGGTAGTGGCTCAGTCTCGACTGGGGACGATGGGTCATGACTACGATCACTAGAAAGATTCTGAACAATACACACCACAGCACAAATATAAAAAGAGAAATATATTCTCATTGCTCAAAATGATTTGTATACATCGGAAGAAAAGGAGAAAAAGTATAATTATCAAAAGTTCTTGACCTTGGGTGGCACGACAGCAGACGAGGTTGATGCATTTTTCGCGACCTTGGGTTCGGGAGCAAATTTGGGGGCTACGGTTGCAGGTTCAAGAACTTCAGGGGCAGGTTCAGCAGCGAGAGAGGCGGCACCAGCATTGGAGGGACTCGCTTCTTCACCAAGCTCATTCGTTAAAAGGTCGAGGTCTACATCCGAAAAGTTCTTTGCGACCCTCCTCATGCAGATCTCGAACCTCTCCAAAAAGGCCTCCTTAGTGAAGGCGATCTTGATGTCCTCCATGGCTTTGGAGGACTTGAAGGCCTCGACAACCCGCTCTTTCTCAATGCCGACCTCCTCTTCGATCTTCTTCCTCTTGTTCTTAGAAAGAGTTAAGGCTGCTTTCAATCCTGCAGAAGCCTTTTCTTCTCTCCATAACATCTCCCGAAGGTGCTCAACTTTTGCAGTCTGAACCTTCGAGGCCACCTTCAAGCAGTCGACCTCGGCCCGAACCTTCTCGATCTCTATCTGGACCTCTTAGAGGGCTTTGAAAGTCTTATCCTGGTGGAGATCTACTGCCTTTGAGTGAGTGAATAAATAGTGCCCCAACTACAGAATGAAGATCAGGTCAGAACTTCAAAAGTACATTCGATATTTAATCAAGATCAAGAAAGATCAATTACCTTGAGATAAGCAGTGAAGGACTCGTCAAACCTCTCTGCATTCTTCATCCAAACCATCTTAACAATGATATGCAGGAGGATGCTACCCTCCATCAAAGAATGGACGACCTCTCTATCATCCAAAGAATCCTACTCCTGGCTGGAGCTATCGCCGCCAGAACGTCCAACCTTCCTCTTAACCTTCTTGGCAATAGCGTTCCTCTCCTTCTTCCTCCTCTTCTCCGCAACTTCCCCCTACTTGGGAGGTGCAGGGGCATCAGCATCATCAGGCAAGGTCAGACTCGGTGCTGCCGCAGTAGTTTCTGGGGTAGGCGTGGCTTGGATTGGCACGACCGGGCTCGACTCTTCAATGCGAGCCTTCTTCGATGATTTTCTGATAGAACTGCCCTTCCTTTTGAGAGACTTAATTTCTTTGGACAAACAATTTCATTCTTTCGAAGTCATCTCTACAACAAAATTAGTTAAAGTCAGAAGAAAAAATAATGCATGATTGACTAGTTATGGGGCACTACCTACCGGATCAAGAGGACTAAGGTCGAGGTTAAATAAAGCTTGATCGTCCAGGAGTCTGAAAATTAGAGGAGCTCGGTAGTTTTTCAGTTTATCGGCCAAGTTTCGATCTTCTTTCTCTATCCCGAAAGCTCGACAGACCGAATCTCTCATATCCTCTCCAAGAAGGAAGTCCTAACTCTAAGGAGGGTCACGAAACAAAGAAGAATATCTCCTTTCAGTTGTGAATGAAAGTAGTGCTCTTAAGCAATCCCTTCTTATCGAACTGGAGAGAGACATACCACTAATCTTTGGTAGTAGGATGATGTTTGAAAGTGAAGAAGTTATGGAATAAAGAAATGATGGATTGGATATCGGCCATGATGCACAAGAAAAGAAATCCTATAATGAGCCTAAACGAGTTCGATACCATGAAAACGAGGAAGATATTCAAGAATCTAAAGAGAACTACCATGAAAGAAAAAATTGGTAGCCTAAGTCCGGCACGAAGGGCCTCAACATACAAGCAAATACGACCTGAAGGAGGGGAGCAAACTTGGTCACTGAAACTTGGAAGCTCGACCTCATACTCAGGAGGGACCCCGAATTAGATTCTGATCAGAGAAAGATCTTTATACCGAAGTTTGCAAAGGATGGTGTTAGGAATAAAAGGAGGTCGAGATACTTCTACAGGTTTGGTGTCCTTAAGGGATGGATCCATCAGGCCATATGGGCCGAACTCCTAGAACAGGTTGATTAGGATTCTTTGATGGATATATGGATCAAACTAAGTTTTGAAAAATCCTCAGAAATCGAGAAAAATAAGATACAAGGCTTCTTCGAAGAAACCAAAAGGACAAAATACAAAAGGCATAGGAACAATCAAAAGAGAGATTTTGGAACTAACCTAAACTGATTGGGAAGAACGAGGAGGCAACGGATGCGATGGAAATCGAGCAGGAAGGCGCTAAGGGCCGAAGAAGATGGTGGAAGAAGTTGGAACTCTCGAGCGAGAGGAAGAAAGAGAAGATTTTGGGTGACATGAAGCCCTGGAGGAAGAAGGCGGGCTTAAATACTCTGAGGAGCTCGAGACAGTTATGATTGCAAGTCTCCCTCAGTCGATCTTCAATTGATGCATGTCTCACTCAACATGGCAGAGGACTAACAATGGCAGAATCTTAATTGCGCCATACCTTAGAAAGAGCTTCGGCAGGAGTTTCAAAAAATTATCTTTTCAGATCACCTCATATTGAAGAAGCTTCGGCGCCAACATGAAAAATGCCAAAACTTTCCATCTAACGATCGCAAAAAATCAAAAAAGAATTTCGACGGTCGCCCTCTTTATACTTCCTTCCTTCGAACTTCGAACTCGAGAGTAGGAGAACTATTGTTGGGGTTAAACCTGCTCCTGCCAAAGTTTGGCCTGGTATCTGATTCCAAGGTAATCCCAAAATGGCCGACCTTCAATCAACTAGCTGATCTTCTAGACTACATGGATAAACTACAGAGCCCGTGAAGCATTGTGGACCCCGCCTAGACGAGCTTAAATAGTGAAAGTGATCATTTTTCACGTGAGTATCAGAATCCAATTGGTCCGACTTTATTTAATGACAAGTTATGAAAACAACCGAATTCCTTCGATATGAGCAGTAGATTCTAGCTGAACCCTTCTTGGACGAACTTTAACAGGAAAAGCGGTCGCCTAAGCAGTTGGCTGAGCATTCAATCCCTGCATAACCTAGCCTAGCCGATCTTGAAGCTGGCCGAACTCCTATCTAACCAAACCTCCTTCAGGCCAAGTCTCGCTATTGCAGATTGGATCTATCGACAAGAATCATAGACTAGCAGAGCTCCTCCTAGACGAACCTCTATGCCTTATTAAGAGTGACAGGTCTCGGCTCTATTGAATCTGGAGCCTTAAGTGTGCAAGCCACGATAAACAAAAGAACTCCATCATTAGATTAAGCCCAAACTCTTTTCTGAAGAGTCTGGTCGTAATTCTAAATCAATGAATCCGTCGTCTTTATCAACCTTCAATCAATGACGGTTATTTAGTTGCAAATAATCTCGAAAAAATTTGAACTTCTCCAGAACTGTTATAATATGAAGCTCTTCATCGTCAATAGCTATTCCATCCGAACTTCAACTATTAAATCCCAACAGAATGATGCATCATGATAATGGACACTACCCTCTATAACAAATTTCACGTGGTTCCGACGGTCCACTATCAGGCAGTTATGGCTATCACCATCAATCTGTTACGAGATCTGCCCATTTAAGAGATCCTTCAGATACATTTTCTCTTTAGGCTCTAAACTCTACTTTAATTTTCTTGAGTGCTCAATTTCTATTGGCCAGAAGAGCAGATTTGATCGTCGAAAGTTTCTGCCGGAGCTACCTCCAACTTCGATCAGGATTTGTCTTGCAGGTCACCGATGGCGACCTCGTCTTCTTCAGCTCCAGTCTAGTTCTAACGTCAACTAGATTATGCATCAACACTATTTTTATATTATGACTCGTTTAATTCAAAAAAAGTGAAGAGAGAAAAGTATGATAAATGAAAAATAAAAATATTAACTATATTCGACTATCTTTATTATATTTGATTATAATTTTTATATTTGATTTTAAAAATTATTTTTATATTCGACTATCTTTATTATAACTACTATAGTTTTTACCACTATCTATTTTTATTTTTTAAAAAAATAACTATATCAAATATATTTATATTTTTTAAAAAATAAAAAATAAAAATAAAAATTTTATTTTTTATAATTTAAAAATATAAAAAATAAAAGTAATGCCTAATGGTACCTAGATTTAGTTTCTGATTATTTCTGTTTCTATAAAGCAAAACTAATATCAAACAAAGTGTCTAATGGTCTCTCTTTATTAAAGAATCTGGATCCGGATCCGGATCTCGTTGTGCTCACCTTGCGCCTTGCATGCAAACTTATGCGTGCATTGCAGCGGGCTGCAGCGTGCAGGGCCTGGTGCGGCATCAATTGAATGTGGCATGTATGGGGGATGCACCATGCACGCGTACAAGGGGAAGCGTGCGCTCAATTAGGAGACTTTATCCCGCAATGAAGGAAGAATTGCCGGCGCTTAAAAAGGATTTTTTTATTAATTTATTATTTTTTTATTTTTTATTCTAAAAAATATCATCTCCGTTAATTTATTTTCAAAATTAACGTCCACGTTGAAATCGCCGTAGGCTAATGTGGCACTAAAATCACCATTTAACGGGTTCCGATGATTTCGAACTCGTCTCATGAAATGGTGGTTTCATCGTATAACTTTTTATTTTTTTTAATTCTCAAATGAAAAATGGATCGAATGGAGAGAGGGGATGCGAGCCTGGGGGGCGATGGGAGACGGGACGAAGGATGGAGGGATGGGGGACGCGAGTGCGAGGGGCAAGGCACGGAGGGGAGGATTTTATTTTCTTTTTGGTATATGGACGGGGAGGGGGGCGTGGTTGCCGGTGATGATCAGCGGCAGGGACCTCACAGAGATGTTGGGGTGGCATGGGGACGAAGGGGAGGGAGGCGCGGACGGAGGGAGAGGGGAGCACGGTTGATGATGTTGACCGACGGTGGAAATCCGACCGAGATGTGGGGGTGGCGGTGTAGATGGGATGGCACGGGGGTAGAGGGGAGGGAGGCGGATGGTGACAGTAGCCGAGGGGGAAGGAAGGAATATTTTTTTTAATATTTATTTATTTATTTATATAATAATACTTTAAAAAATATAAAAAATAAATAAAATAAAATAATATAAAATATAAAATATTCAACTATATTTAATGACGTTTTCAAAATAATAAGAAAATATTATTTTTTAAAAAAAATAAATTAAAAAATAATTTAAAAAAAGAAGGAAAAGAAAAATAAAAAATAAGAAAAAAAATAAGAAAAAAAAATAAAAATAATAAGGATTAAATATTATTTTTTATCTAGGGTGGGGTGGGCGGTGGTGGTGATGGGTGGGGCCCCCATCACCATTGCCCTCCTCCATCAGGCAAAAATAAAAAAGAAAAACTCAGAAATCGTCACTGGTGCGGTGATTTCTACGTGATGGTAGTTTTGAAAATAAGTTAGAAAAGAACATAGTTTTATAAAATAAAAAATAAATAAAAATAAATAATTTTTTTTTCTTTTTTTTCTTTTTTTCTTTTTTTTTATTTTTAATTTTTTTGGCTGATGGAGGCGAAAGGAGAAGGGATTTTTTTTCTTAAAAATACCTAAAAATAAGAAAATAATAAATAATAAATAAAATAATTAATTAGATTTTTAAAATGATGATAAAATATTATTTTTAAAAAAATAAATTTGAAAATATGTAGATGACATCGAGGAGTGGCGACCATGGGCGATGCCGATGGGAGGATTTGGATGTTCGGTGCAAAGTCATGGGTGGAGGAGTCGCGAATAGTGCTGAAGGGAGGTATGGATATTCGCAAAGAAATTTTTTTTAAATAATAATAAAAATTTATTTTAAAAATAAATTTTTAAAAAAATGTTAAAAATCTAGAGAACTCAATCAGCTCTCGAGCGCACTCCTTGGCAGAGTTGGAAGGCACTTATTTTTTAAATTATTTTTTAAAATTAATATTTTAAAAATTAATTTTTATTATTATTTTAAAAAATATTAATTTTTTAAAATAATTTTAAAAAGCGCCTCCCAGCTCCATCGAAGAAACTCAGGATCTTAAGTATTTTTTCAAATTATTTTTTAAAAATAATTTATTATTATTATTTTAATTTTTTTTTGTTTTCATTTTTTTTTTCTGCACACCCTCCGCCCCTCGCATGTTGGCCATTGCTTCGCATACCCTCCAACTCCCCACATGCTGGTGGTCTCTCCCCACCCCGCACGACTGCGTAATCATGCAGGGTGGCGAGGGACTGCCAGCATGCTAGGGGTCAAAAGGATGCGCTTAATGGTCAGCATTAAAATTTTATTATTTTATTTTATTTTATTTTTTTTATTTTTAAGCATTAATTTTTTTCATTTCATTCTTCTTCTTTCATGGATCTGCATCGAGCATCCATACCTTTCCTCCGGCATCACTCATGGCTCCTTGGCACGACCGCTACTTCTCAATGCCTACCCACATATTTTTTAAAATTATTTTTTTAAATAATATTTTATTTTTATTTTAAAATCTAATTAGATATTTTTGAATAATTTAATTTAATTTATTTATTATTATTTTATTTTTTAATTCTTATTTTTTATTTTTTATTATTAAAAACCCTCCCTTCATTATTATTTTATTATTTTATTTTATTTATTTTTTATTTTTTTTAATTTTAAGTATTAAAAAAATACACACCTTCCTTCCTCCCAGACCTCGCGCCTCCCTCCCTCTCCATCCATGCCTCCCTCCCCTTCGCCCTCGTGCCACGGCCACCCCACACTCCGGTCGAGTCCCTACCGCTGGTTGCCATCGGTAACCGTACCCCCTTCCCCTCTATATGCAAAAAAAAAAAAAAAACTCTCCCCTCCGCGATCATGTCCCCCTCCTTTCGTCCGATCCCCATCCTCCACCCCCCTCCCCCTACTCGCATCCCCTTCCTCCATTCGGTGCCCCCCTCTCCCAGCTCGTGTCCCCTCCCTCCATCCTCCATCTGAGTCCGGTCCCCCCTCCCCCCGTGCTCACGTCCCTCCTCCTTCGTCCAGTCCATCCTCCATTAAGAATAAAAAAGAAAAAAAAGACAAAATCATCGATTGAAGAGATGAGTCTATCTGAAATCGAGTCCCACCAGTAAGTTTGAACTCACCGATGAGTTTGAACTCATCAATTCAACCGGCACTTTCAACTGAATTTGCCCATTGGACTGGCGAGTTTGAAATCATCAGTATAATTGGCGATTTCTTTTCGAGCCACATCATCGTACTCTACTGGCAAGTTAGGTAATTTTGAAAATAAATTTTAGATAGGATTATTTTAAAATTAAGTATTTTAAAAATAATAAAAAATAATCTCTTTCCAAATATAGCCGCACACGCAGGGTCTAGTCCCATGGCCATCAAAGATAACAATATTTCTTTATTCAAGAGAAAAGAACAACCCACTTATATTTGAGTAACAAAGTCGGTCGGATCAAATGTCAATATATCTATATTTATTTTTATTTTTTTGTAAATATAAATACAAATAAGGAAGGGATTAAACGATGCTTCCCAATCCTCTAGACAATATTTTTTTTAATTTACTAATTTTTCAAAAATATGACATTAATCAAGAAGTGGGATTTTCTGATGGACATAAAAGAGTTGTTTATATCTGAATTATCCGATTCAACCCGGCTCGATTGCACTTCTATTTGGCAACCTAATGATTTTCTAAAACGATCGGTACTTTTTTATGTGTTTTCTACGGTGCAAAAGATACATTATTGATGATCCAAATTGTCCAAGATTTTTGATAATATAATTTTTGTATCTTATAATTTTGTACCATGAATAACCACAACAGTTGGGCAGCTCTCTTTCGTTATCACGATGATATCTCATCATATTTCAGGACTGAATAAGAGCTGGACGTCTTTGGGTTACGTAATATGGTGACGATCTGTGATGGTAGAAAACTCTGTGGTCCGAGCTTGTTAACCGGAGCTGAGGCGTAGGGAACGTGTTTGAACGATGAATTTAAGCGGACTCCATATTCAAATGATCCATCTCTGTGCTTCTGGCCTACTGCTTTTTATCCTCCAAAGCCCTCTCCACTTCACCAAAGGAACACGGAAAGCAAACTATTGCTCTGTTTGCGGAGAGAAGAGAATCATAGAGGGCTCCAGTCTCAAGGGGAAAGAGTGACATGGAATCGTTATGGTGGCAATCGAAGAGGGGCAAACTAGAGACAATTTAGACGATGGCTCATGCCCGTTAGGAGGTTGGACTTCAATGCACTTCTTGATGGGATATGGATTTGTAACGGGAAGACCAGGATGAGTCTTAAAAGATTCTGACACTGTGATCAAACTACAGGCGAGTGGGGACAGGATTGTGTCAAGATGAATATTGTGGTGCCGGACTAAGGAACGAGGATCCACGGGGCTGGTCTGATGCATACAGGTGGAATGAGTACCAGGTGCTTGACGGAATGCGCAGTTAGTGGGAGAGAATAATGCAGTCCAGGACAGTGAAGGAAATTAAAGTATGGTGTGTTTGAGTAGGGAAAAGTTGAGATTCTGATGGAGAAAGGGCTTATTACTCCTTCGATAGAGAGATGTTGGACAAGTTTAATCGGATGATAGCATCAAGTCAGGTTACAGCCTACATGAAAGAGCCTCTTTTATCTTTTCTGGTTTTCATTTGTCATTTTCCAATTTCAATGTACTTCACAAGGTAAATCCCTTATTCTTCTAAATTGTTATTTTCCACGTAGTTCTTGTTTGACATGCAGAGTCCGTCATAATTTTTAACCTATCGCAGACAATATCGTAAGTAAGAAAATGCATAAAAATCCATTTATGTCTATATACATATATCAGGAAGAAACGCTTTTAAGTCTTGGGAAGAAACTACAAGCAAGCAAGAAGCAATGAACTTATGCTACCATGGTTGAACTACCACCCTCCCATTTGACAAACAAAAGCTGAAAAATCTTCATAAAAATCAAATTAACAAGTTTTGAATGGTAGGAGGTGCCGAGGTGCATAAATTCTGAATGTTCTTTTTCTCCAATCTTTCATATTGAGAATTTTCTCCAAAATCCATAGAATGCTTATCTTATCCAATAACTATTTGGCACTTGGATTCTTAATGAGCTCTAATGCTTCTCATGCTACTTTACTTCTTATTGCCCTTGATTGCCTCAATTTGATTTTCATGGGTGATTATTCTCACCTAAATGGGCTCTTAATCACCTCCAATCCTTGTATTTCCAAATGCATAGCCATCTCCCAAGCATCATGGCAGTCATTTGCTCCTGTCTGCGACCTCTGTACGCATTGCAGAAGGAACTGAGAGTATTTGCTTCTTTGCAAATGTCAATTTGCTCAAAAGCATATGCGGTCACTCCGGGATTGCTACAGTCTTACATCTGACTATTCACAATCTCCAGTGATAAATCCAGAGCATGCTCTGTTCCACCAAGTGGAGTATCTAGCACTTGAACTTTAGCTGTTTCATCAATGCCATGTCAAGCAGGAGGCAAAATTGTTTCTATATTGACCACTTGAGCTTATTTTGGTTATTTATCACTTGTCTTTCATGTTTTTCTATTGCTTTCTCAAATTAGAAATTAACTCTTTCCCATTCTTCGTTAGTATGATCAGTACTTATATATAGATATATTATTTAGGGACGCTTGCGAATGAAATATCAAAAACACATGTTGTAGATTTTATTGATGATGGAGAAAGTACTAAGACAGAATCATCACAAAAGAAATACAACTGTCGAAATGATAACAACGAAAATAACAAAAAAATTGATAAAAAAAATTAGTCTCCAACCCAAAGACATTTAGACCCGGACTCGTGATTTCCTTGGTCTCCAAGCAGACATAGACCGATGATTTACTTGGAATCTAAAGACTTTCACACCTAAAAAGAGGTCAAATAAGGTGGGAAAAAAGTGCATAACTTTGGCATGATCAGCAAATATGTTGCAGTTATCCCAGCATTCCCATCATTTGATATGTATAAGCATCAGCCAGAATTTGAATGGTAGTGCAGTCTGTATGCACGTTAAATGAAGTTAAAAAGGAGAAGAAAAGATAAAATTATTAATAAAAAATTATGATTTTATTTTAAAGTCAAATAAATATGGAAATGGGTGTAGGGAGGAGAAAAATAGGAGTCATGACAAGATCAAGAGAATCTGACGGGGGTTAGACCTCAGAAATAAATAACATCGGTAAAAGATAAACAGGTAAGAGACTGTTAGCTGGACATCATTTTTTTTAATATATACAGTAATTTATATTAGAATCAAGGATATAATAACCACCAGAATGGAATGGTGCAAGCAGTACCATACTGTTCCGGTAGAAAACTAGACCAGTACAAATTATGTCAGTATGAGATTACATCCTGTACCATGTGTTGGTACCTGCACCGTACCAATTTTTCAAAAAATGCTACAGTATAAATTTTTAAAACCTTGATTAGAATGAACTTTATGAATGAAATTTCACTTAAAACGAACTAATGGAAGTTTTGCTAGAAATGACTCCCAGACACAGGCCAGCTTGCTCTTTTTTAATCTATTATGGATATGAAGTCATATCACCTATATGTCATTTCATTGTATGCCTTATTTTTTATGGAATCATGGAGATTGATTTGCTTCATACGTAAAGAATAAAAATTATGTTTTGTGGAAGCAAGTTCTGTGCTTTAATTTCATGAATAATGTGATATTGTCCTGTTAGACAAAGCCTTGATATGGTGGTTGCTTTTATATTATGATATCTATGCTTCAATTTAAAGTTTTAAATATGCACTTCACTAATAAAACTTGCTATGATAAGAGATTGGATGCTTTCTGGAAGCTTTTGTCAACTCATGGCATTAAATGTTTAACTCCATGATGCTAGAAAGTCTAGATAAAACAAACAAACAACTGTAGATATGCTTGGTAAATGCAGTCATGTCAGCTTCAAGATACTATTCTAGTGTTACTTGAAATACATATAACAGACTTTTGACTTCTTGTAATTTCAGCAAAAAACAACTTAGAATTAAAACTGCTCAAAACATGCATGCAAAAGAAAAACTCTAGAAATACTTGGTCAATGCAGACATGCTAGATTGAAGATATTATTGTCAGCGTATCTGACATACATATAACAGACTTTCTGTACATTCAACAGAGAACGACTTAGGATTTAAACTGTTCTACATCAACCCCAAGAATGCAGAAAATTTTCTGGACAGTTATAACAACACATCTGGAGGGGAAAGAACACTTAAAAGATGCCAGAACATTTTTGAAACACATCTTCAATATGATGTGCCTTTAATTGGCTGAAGCTTGTAATTGGATGTCTGAAGAAATATATTACCGGAGCTTCTGCTGCAACCTGGACAACAATTTGAGGCAAAGGCTAAAAGGGCTCCCAAGGAAGATCTAGAAACTTGTGAGATGCATTGTACATAGAAAAAAAAGGGTTAAAAAACATTAATGAATATTTGAATTGTTAATTACTTTCTGTTCTATAAAGAAAAACAAAGATTCGAAAGCATGAAGTTATTGTTTAAATTGTTTCTTACTAGGTTAGCTATGTCTTAGTTAACAATTACCTTCCCTCCAATATCAATTGCATGCTTCACTATTTCTTTTATGTTTTATGGAGGGCTTGTATAATTGTAGCAATATAAATTGTTAGATGGCAATGTTGTTCTAAATTCAAACTATTTAGAAAAAATTGATTTTATCATGACTAATATCATTAGTTGTAAGCTAGGGATTACATATCATACTTTTAGCAAATCAATTTTTATTGCTGTTTGTCTATGAAAACTTTCAGTTTAATTTGCAAACTTATTCCATGCAAATGAAATGAAACTCAACTGATACCAATATATTTCGAGTTTTGGAGAACATTAAAGCACCTAAGGTGATATTTTCCCAGCTTTCTAGATGTTTATGTAAACTGTGTAATTCCCGAAAAAAAGGTCAAATAAAATTAAAGCAGGTAGTGAAACCATCAGCTATGGTATGAAGTATTTTTGAAATTATTCATCCATGTTGATCCATGTTTCTTTCCTTCTTTTATAAAGTAAAATGTATGACTGTTTTCTAGCTGTTATCAAAATGAATTGTAGTTCATTATGGTTAGAAGGGATATAGAGTTGAGTACACATTTAAGAAAGTTGAAGTAATTGATGCAACATGTTTCATTAAATACAAATTAAATGGACAGGAGTGTAAACCCATCATAAGTCTGTGTAAAGTTCTCATGTTGCCCTTCGTATATTACAACTCTAAATCCACACAACCACCTTAATGTTGATGGAAATAAGACCACAGTATTGACAGAAAATTAAGAAAAATAGATAAATATAAAGTACTCACCAGATAAATATCTCGACCTCCTAACTTCTGACTTCCTTAGGTGAATGAATTGCTAACTTTGAATCTATTGAATTGGATATAGCTTCTGAATAATCTATAGATGTAACCTATTTCTAAAACAACCTTGTCTACCTGAGCCTTCCCATGAGCACCCATAAATGTTCTCTTGTCGGAAAAATGGATTAAGTGGAAAATGCTCCCTTTTTTATAAAAAAAAAAAACTTTGTGAGCACCAAGTTTGATATTTTCTAGATGCTTTTTCCCCAGTGATAATTCATTTTGGACTTGGTAACCACACAATGCAAATAGAGTTTAATCTTTACAAAAAGATACAATAACAAATGACAGCAGGTGATACACAAAATGAAGGTATTGGCACTCACCAGAACCACTAGTTGGAACTCAATTCTGTCAGCAGTTAAATAAGTTGTTAAAGTTCTTCATACGCCCGATCTTCATGATCATAAGATCTCACTATTGGAATGTGCTTCACTTTGGGTCTATCTCCCCCTCCATGTCTCCGTAGCCTTTGCACAAACGCTTCAGGCATATCAAACAAGTGGAGCTCTTTGAGGTTTATTAGTTGCTCAATTCCAAGCGGCACCACCTTCAACCGCATACAATGCCTAATATACATCTTTTGGAGATTTGGCATTGCTCCATCTAGTATTACAAAAAGCAAATTATCCAACTGTTCTAGATCCAAAATTTGCAGCTTTTGAAATCCTCCTTTTTGACAACATAATTGAACACCATCATATGCACCGATAAGTGTGAGTTCTACCAGATTTGGAAGAGCTTGAAGAACTCCGAGCGAATCCTCTTTCAATTTAGACCACCTTAGGCGCATTCTAACAAGGTTTTGAAGAGTCGAAATCCAATTTGGTAACGTCTGCAAGGGTCCTCTCAAATATAGACGTTGTAGATCTGCTGGGGGAGATTTTAAATATTGCAGATCAAGAAACTCATCCATTCCAATTGATGTCACTGAGATAGAGCGAAGGTTGTTCATTTTTTCAATGGAAGCACAAAGGTTTACCCCATCTTCCGTTCTCAGTTTCACTATGCCCAACCTCCTTAGTTGAGTTAGGTATCCGAGTTCTCTAACTATGCCACTGTCTTGATTTGCCTCTATGTATGTGAGCTTCTGCAAATCTCTTAATCTGCCTATCCCTCGAGGCACTTTCACACCATTTGTGTAATAGAAAGGGGGATGGCGACCGGTGTAATAGTGATATGCAAGAAGATGGCGTAAGCTTTGGAGTTTGAGGATCTTTGTCGGCAATTCAGAAACATAGGTGCCCTTCAGATCTAAGGTTTCTAGGTTCTTGAGCTTTCCCAAGGATTTTGAGAGTTTGTTGATCCTTGTATTTCGCAAACTCAAGTACCTCAAGTGGAGGAGCTTCCCGAATTCTATTGGAAACCTCTCAATTGGTGCACCTTCCAAATCCAAGACCTTCAATAATCTAAAGCTATAGAATAGGTTGCGCATGGAAGAGGATGACAGGGCATTAACACCAAACATGAACAGAGCACGAAGATGAGACAAGCTTGTATTTTGTAGAACATCTTTACCGGTGTTATGTATTGATAGGCGACGAATCCTTCCAAGCATACGTGTTTTCTGTCTGTAAAGAGACGTGCTGAAATTCTCCTCCTTCGATTTCAAGAGAATGATCTCATGGATAAGATCATGTACCCGATAACTCCGTACTCTTCCATAATCGTAATACTCCGCCACTTGAACCATGTTTCGATCGATGAGGTCGTCGAGGTAGTCCACTGCAACCTTCTCCATTGTCTCCCCCCTCTCACTTTCTATAAACCCTTCCGCCATCCACAGCCGAATCAAAGTGATGCGCTTGACAGGGTAATCCTTGGGGAAAATGCTAAAATACAAGAAACAAGATTTGAGGAAGTGTGGCAAATCATTGTAGCTTAATAATAATATTCTCTTGATAGGCTCAAGTTTAGGATTGTTGGCTAACTCTGCATGGAGATTATCTCGCAATGTCCTCCATTCTAAAACACTAGTCTCTTTTTTGGATAGGAGACCCGCTATTGCCACGATTGCAAGAGGCAATCCATCACATATTTTGACAATATCCCGAGAAATATCTTCGAGCTCTGGAGGGCAGGCTCCCCCCGTGGTGGATCGAAAAGCCTTTTTACAAAACAGAGACCAAGCCTTTACTGGAGGTAGTGGTTCAAGTTTGTAGACATAACCACATGTTTCAACGCATGAGAGACCCACATCCATAATTCGTGTTGTAACTAGAACTCTACTAGCACAATCATTGTCAGGTAATGCATATTTTAAATGATCCCATTCTTGGATGTGCCATAGATCATCTAAAACAACCACGTACCTTTTATCCCGTAGGAAATGGCGAAGTATCTCTATCAGCTGAATGCCTTCTGTTGCATCAATTCTTCCAGGAAATAATTCATTTCTTTCCTTATAGAATTGATTTATGATGCTTCTCAGGAGCTCGTCAATTGTGAACAACTGCGTCACGGTAATCCAAGCATGACAACTAAACCATCCCTTCACTCTTTCATGGTCGTAGACTTTCCTGACAAGAGTAGTTTTGCCCAAACCACCCATGCCAACTACCGAAATCACCTTCCGCTGTGATTCTCCCTTTACCAACCACCCAATGAGTTCCTCTTTGGGCTTTTCAATGCCCACCAGTTCAGCTTCCTCAATAAAAATAGCAGCCATGTGACGATCATGCAATCTATTTGTAGCAGCAGCATTAGAAGTTCCATTGTCGATAAACTTGATGGTATACATATCTTTTCTCTGGGAGATGTTACGGACCTGTATTTTGATTTCTCGTATTGCAGTAGCTATCCGACGGCGAGTACCCAGATGCATGATGTAGCGAACACCCTTGTGAAGGAAGCTAGCAAATCCATGCCCATGAGGCCGGTCAATGTGGAGCATGAACTCATCAAGAACATCCTCAATATCATATGCTATCTCTCGTACTTGATTCACCCATGTTTTCATGCCATCTCTATCTTCTCTAGCATCTGCCTCTCTCAAAAATGATTTTATGCACTCCAGCTCATCTCTGATATCTTTGACTCCTGTGTCTACCCCTCTCAACAATTGTTGTTCTTTCACAAGCAAGGAATCCAACTTCTGGAGTGCAAACTGTAGAGCACCACCAGCCATTATTGTGCTCTCTCTCGGTTGTATCTTCGATCAAGCGTTGTTTGAAAAATCCCTCTTTGCAAATCTTCAGACATTTGTGTCTGCATGTCCCTCACCATGATGTGTAGGTAGGCAGCATCCTCAGCTGTTCTATTTCAAGTTATTGAATAAATTAGTCTTGAAAAAGCTATGAAATATAATTTTTTCCGCCCACATTGGTTGGAAAGGGAAATTGACTGACTTTTGAGTTTCTTGTCCTTGATGGATTTCACCGTCTACTGCACTAACACAAAATATCATGTGTGATCTAATTAATTTGTCGTCGTGCGGAAGCTGAGTCAGACGATCGCTTTTGTCAATCAGATGAAATAGCTATGCATCATAGAGATCAAAATGCACTACGAAACTCAGATCCATGACCTTTAGAAACTAAAGTCTAGAAAAATGTTTTGGTTGTCATATTATACTAGATTTGCTCCTTGATGTAGGAAATTTGGACAGGGAGATACCATCCTGAGAAGCTAGGTGGGATGAGTTTGGTGCAAAACAAACTAGTATTTCACCATGTTGCTTTTATTGCTTTCCTCCAACCTGGGTTTTCGATGCCATCGCCAGCGCAGGCTTATATCAGCTTAATGTTGTTGATGGTGAGATGATACAAATTTGAGGAGGCTTCCTTGAAAGATGACCATTGAAACTTGGCTGCTCGGCTGCTCGTGCTAGTTAACAAATCTATACAATGGTTGCAGAATTTTTTATTGAGGCAAGACCACTTTTTTTAACCCTAATTATCTCTTTGCTTCCCGAGAATTTCAGGTTCATGCATCAGCTCTGAGTATTTAATGTGACAATGAAGCATCTAATATCAATTAAGCCAATTCATACTTTGTTTTTGTACAAGGGGTCTATATTAATATAAGGTATTATGACTGCAACCCTTGCAGCTAATCTTTATCTGCTCTCGGTGGTCCATTACTCCTATGACTGCTTGCGAAAGAAAAATGGTGATATCACCTTTCAATAATTGACAGCAATTATATGTGGTCCAGATCTAGATGAAAGTTCCTGGTTACTATGAATTCTAGGGCCTTGTCATGGTTGGATGTAACTTGTAACGTATCCCATCAAATTCTTTGCCATCTCCTCTTGCAGATGACTCCTTGGTCTTCTTTTTTCTTCTCTTTCTTTTATTTATTGGTTTATTTTTTTACTCTCTTTGCCTCTGAATTAACCTTGTTGTAGTATGCAAGTTATGCCTGCCCTAATTTGCTCATCAGATGGTGACTGATGGAAAAATTCAAAGAAAGCCAATTTGCAATATCGAAAATATTGAAAGGTGCTTTCATTTGATTTATTCAGCTTTTTATTTTAAGCAATTCCACTTGAGCATCCTTGACCTTACAAGGTCAAGAACTCCGTGACATCAAGCCGTGAACCATTCAATGCTTATCGGGGAATATTTATATTTTTATGAATGTGCGCATACAAATGCATGCATAAGCTGCTACATATATCAGACCATACGGACTGAATTTTGTTACCAAACCTCTACCGAAGTTGGCACTTGAAAATCTGGGAATTCCGAACTGCGAACCTGAGAAGCAAATCAATGTGCACTCTAAATTGCAAATCATAACTTCTTTAACAAAGTGAACTTAGGGATCAGATGTATGTGCTAGTGATTATTTGACCTTGTTTGTCCTGCTACTCACCATTACTTCAAAATGATTGCAACTTATTTCTCGTAGGAGGGAGAGAGGAGAGGAGGAATGGCACTTTTTTTTTATCTTAATAATATTATTTTAAAAAAATTATTAAAATAATGCTCTCTACAAACTATTTATGAGAATGCTGCTCGAAATAAAGTGTCCTATCTGGTGGAACGACTTTTTGTGCCATCTCCTCATCCTCTAAGTTGATTCATGAATTAGGTTGGCTGAGTCACGATAGCCGCTGTATGGTAAGGCGACTAAGTAAATCGTCCTATCATTGAATGCAACTTATTTTTGGAAGAGGAGAGGATGAATAAAATTTTTTTATCTTAATAATGTTATTTAAAAAAAAACTACTAAAATAATGCTCTTTACAAATTATTTACGAGAATGCTGCTTGAAATAAAGTCGTCCTACGGTGGAATGACTTTTTATACCATCTCCTCAGCCTCTAAGTTGATTCATGAATTAGATTGACTGAGTCACGATATTCGCTGTATGGTAAGACGACTAAATAAGTCGCCCTATCATTGAATGGCTTTTATAATCGCCTAACAATAGGATGACTATATTTAAATCACCCCTCCGTAGGACGACTATCGGGGCTTCTTATACCATCCAAGATCAAAATCCTCTTCTTCCCACAACAGCACCTTCTCCGCGACACCCTTTCTCCGACGATGCTCCTTCTCCGCGATGCATCTTCTCTAGCAACGCCCCTTCTTGCAACCTCCTCCACAACGCCCCTTCTCCAACCATAGCCAATGGCTCTTCCCGGATGACTGTTTTTAGCATGATAAATCAGTAACTAAATACTTTTTCTTGGGGGTTATATAAATATCTTTGAAGTCTAAATGTGTATTATTCAGATTCTTGCTATGGATCTTGGAAGATCCCCAAAGGGTTCCATAGATAACACAATAAAATGGATTAGATGGCCATGGACGTGTACATGGTGGTCCCCATATCCGAAGCTCTGGTTAGATTCTCGTTGTATCCAGCGCACCATCTCTCGTAGAAAAGAAACTAGGTTGGATTGGCATGGTGCAACAAAATGATGGTAGATTAAAAGATACATAAATAATTTAGCTATAAAATATTCATAATTCATTGCTTGTAAATGTGAACCTCTGGGCTCAGAGTATAAAATACAAACTAAAATTAATACATCCGACGATAATGAGGCCACATCCCATGAAGCATTGTCAGAACATCCATTCTTTGGTGGGAATGAGAAGTTAAGAAAAAAAAAATGATATTCAGATCAAAGAAGAAAGTCCAATGTGCCATGAAATAATATATCATTCGCACCTACTATTCTTTTAAAGTCATCGAGTCAAATAAAGTTAAATGAAGCATCATCTATAAATAGTCAGAGAGTTGCAACTAGCATCTTCGGACATACTTTCGGATCAGAACATAGCGATGAAAGATTACGATATACAAAGGGCTACACATATGCTTGAATGTAGATGTGATATGAGATCATCCACAGCTTGATACATGCATGATTATCGATATCATTAGAAAACCAGTGAGGATAAAAATATCTATATCTATATCAACCTATCAGAATTATATATGTGATATATAGCGACGCGAGGCATCTTATAGGAAGATATGGATAGCTAAATAACTTATAATCGGTGAGCTATTTGAAAATTGGTTTGAGTCCAACACATTAGGTCCTTGGCTAGCTGCAGTACGTCGTGCCAACGAGGGCATTGTGGTAAATTTTTATAAATTTTCTTCAATAGACCTAAATATTGAGGTATTCTATCGAGTTTTTTGGGTATTCGAGCCATGCATTTAAGGCTTCCAGTTCTGTCACCCACTGATTAGTATTGATGCAATATATATGTACAGCCGATATAAGGGTACATTGATGATAGCCCTGGGGAAGAATGAAAATGGAAGTATCTATCATCTAGTGTTTGCCATTTATGAAGGCAAGAATCATAGTAGCTAGGCATGGTTTTTATGGCATTTGCACTATTATATGGCACGTAATCGAATGGAGATCGACATAGTTTCGAACCTACATAAAAAAATATTATTTATTATTTTAGATATATCTGTTGGATGGACAGCGTCACATGAGTTTCACAGATTATGCATGAGACATGTAGAGGCAAATCTAAATGATCGATTCCACGATGCAATATTTTTTGTTTATTTTCATCAATCAGCTTTAGAAGTTTGATCGCAGCATGCAACATATTGAGAAAATATGGCCTAATTGCTTTTAATATCTCCAAAGAAATTTACTTGATGATCTGAGTAAATGGTCGCTAGCTTATGACACGGATGGATGCCGATATGGAATAATAAATACGAACCTATCCGAAAGTTTCAATAAGATGTTAAAGGAGACTCGCTCATTGTTAGTTATCGCTCTTGTCCATCTTTCATTTGAATGCTTATCAAAATAGTTTAATGTGCGACGTACAATAGCAGCATGGAGGAGGGAGGCCGGTAGGATGTTTACTGATAAAATTATACGTAAGTTAAATGAAAGCCAGCTAAAGTCTAGAGACCATGATGTGACTAAATATAATAATCAATCGAATTTATATGAGATTCGATTGAGACGTGGGCATTATAGCCCCGATAAACCTGATTATATACAAATAATCGATTTAAGGATTGACACATGTACATGTCGAAAGTGGCAGTTACTATATTATCCATGCTCCCATTTATTCGCTGTATATACTAGTGAGAATCTGCATTGAAAATAATTTATTGATAACTATTATACTATTACCCATTACAAGCAGTCCTATACGTCGTCTTTCTATCCTCCAAAGAGTCCTCATTATTGGCCTGCATGAACTACGTCTAGACTCATATTGAACCCATCCACAAGACAACTTGGAAAGGAACGTCCACAATCGAGGAGGATCTAAAATGATATGGATGCAATGGAAAGCCAAAATATGGTTCATTGTAGATTATGCAAGCAGATGGAACACAATCGATATAGATGCCCCCAATAGTGTTGATTTATCTTTTTTTTATGTGACTTGTAGACTTTCTTTATGTAAAAATTATATTTTTTTTAAAATTATTTTGGTTATGTAATTATATCATGTAAACAATTGAAGATATTGGTAAAATAAATCTATTATACATGTTGACAACTAATCATTAGTGAATTTTTTGATAATTAATAAATTTGTTAAATTCATGGAATCAATAGATACGATATGGCTGATTTAGATTCTAATGTGCATCCGGGACCGGTGGATCCTACTATGCTATATCTCCAAATCCGACATAGGAGTGACCATATATATTCTGGAGATGACATGGGATCCCTACGTTGCAGGCATAGAGGATCTACAGCGGTGCACACCTGACGGCCACATAATCAGATCATGCAGTATTTTCATATATCAAATTTTTTTGAGTATATAGAGTCTAGGATATACAGCTTGACTAGGCCCTCATCACAGCCATGGTAGAGCGATGGTGTCAGAAGACTTACACTTTTCATCTATACATCGAAAAGGCAACAATCACATTGTAGGATGTTGTAGTTCTTTTTGAATTATGAGTGCATGAGCTTGCCATCATCGGTATTACACACATCATCTGATCAGATCTTTGCAAGAAGTTATTCAGGATTATACCATCAGAGATGATGTTATTGGGGTCTTCTTTGAGGCTATGGCTTCGGCACACATTCTAACATTTATCTGATGATGCAGATGATAAGACTGTACTGCGGCATGCTCGAGCATTCATTCTATATCTTATCGATGGCTATTTATTCACTGATAAGTTCAGATCCCATATGCAGCTGCTATACTTACTCCTGCTACGTAATCTCCATGCATGTGGGCAGTTAAGTTAGGGCAGCACTATTTTAGCCTTCCTATATCGTGAGCTGTGCAGGTCCATCAGGACGGATGCTCATGAGATAGATGGGCCATTGATATTGTTACAGCTTTAGATATGAGAGTGTTTGCACGTCGGCGGCCAGATAGGATGCTTCCCGGTGTAGGAGCCCACTAGCCGATGCTGAAAGATGCTGCAGAAGGACATGAGCCATTAAATGTCCATGATGCTGCTATTCAGAATCCATTTGGTGGAATACAGCACGACCAATTTAATCCATTAGGATGTAGATATGTAACCAGTAGCACTAAATTTTTTATCAAAAATGACTATATATTTTATTAAAATTAATATTGACTTTATTTTTGACAAGTGGAGGACTCGTAACAGGTGCTAGCAGTTATATGCCACACACAGTTATATATTATAGAAATTAGCTGGACCAGCAACATGACGATCAGATGATATGAATGCCTTACACATCCGAGATATTAGCTGCATTGCCTGAGGTATGCCGATCGAATCAGCATGTATGAAGGACACATGCATCTCTCATTTATTTCGACATCGTAGAGATCTATTGTACAGAGCATGTGATGCAACAGTTCGACATACTTCAGGACATCTCCCCATCATGTGATACTCAAGACAGACTCCATACTCTTGATTGATGAGGGCGTGATCAACATGATTGGACTCGAGAGCATTGGAAGCATATTAACACATGGGAGCGACGGAAAAATTTGGTTGTGGCTGCTCCATGTATGCACCTAAGATCGATGGATTATTATGATCCATATCTCATATGATATAGGAGCATCACTAGACGATTTATCACATCAATTACAACTGAGCAGTCAGAAATAAGATTCCATCCTTAAGGCAGCATGATGGATGTTGTCATAAGTATATTATATTTTTATTTTATTTTATTTTTTAAATCTAATTTTATTATATTATTTTTTAAAATATTTATTAAATAATATCTATTTTTCATCTTAAACCTCATAGTTTTAAAGGATCACGACACTATACCATCAAGCAAGGAGTAGCTTCCATTCGATCACTATTGGATGTAAAGATCAAACGCTTACTGATATCATGGACGATCTTGTCGATACTATGCGAATTATCTCAGAGGATAGACGACTTGACATTATGCCTGCACCATCGATGGATGATCCAAGTACCTCATTACATAACGTCTCCAACTTCGACCTTCCCATAGATGATGCATCCATGTCAGAGAGGATGACTAAGCCTGAAAAGCCATCCAGCCGTCATGCACATGTTGATAGACACAGCACGACAGTATCTTTCTCTGCATCGATCGATACTGCACCAGAATCATTCCACCACCAGCTAAAAGTGACGTACGTTTATGAAAGATAAACGCACAGAAAGCCATAATATCTTAGCATATATATATCTCTCTCGATAGTAGTATAAGATTTTTTTTTATAATAAATATTGTAATGATCAATTATTAAATTTATATTATTTTAAAATTAATATTAAATTTTTTTTAGTCTGATTGTATATCCTATATTTTATATTCCGGTATTTCTAAGTTTTGGTGCTCATAAAGTTCATCAGACATGTTCTAGGAAAAGGAATGAAACGACCCAATTTCAAAAAATAATTTTTCCCTTCCTTTTCCTTCCCCCGCACGCCACAAACCCCGGCCGTCCGCCCCCGGCCCGCCAGCCGTCATGTCTTCGACACCGTCCCCGGCCCCCCCTCCCCTCCCCTCGGTCCCCAGCGGCTGTCCGCGGGAACACAAAACCGCCCAAACCCACACCCCGGCCGCTCCGCCTCTGGCCCCTCGGCCATCCGCCCCTAGCCCACCGGCCGTCACGTCTCTAGCACCATCCTCGGCCCCCCCGATCCCGGCGGCCATCCGTGGGAACACTACCAAACCTCCAGGCTCCGCCCCCGATCCGCAGGCCATCAGATCTCCGGCCCCGGCCCCCCTCTCTCCCCCCGGTACCCGGCGATCGTCCACGGAACACAAAACGCAACCCCCCCCCCGGCACCCGCACCGCCCCTCGATCCCGGCGGCGTCCGCGGGAACACCGCCCACACAACGCTCCCCCCCCACCCCGCCCTCCACTCCCGGCCACCCACACCGCCACCAGCCCGCGCCACCGGTCCCCCGTGGCCGTCCCGGGAACACAAACAACCCCAACACCCCACCCCCGCGCACCCCACGCACCGCCATCACCCTGCCGCCCCCCTTTCAGCCCGCGGCTTCACCCCTCCCCCCTCTAGCTAGTTGATTTCGAAAGGAATAGATCTTACCTTTGATCAGCGTGGCAACGGCAATGGCAACGGTGGCGGCAGCAACAGCGACGGGGGTGAAGCCGAGTAGAGCGAGGGCGGCATGGCTGCAGGATCGGCAGCGGTGGCCAGTGACGATGGAGAGGAGGCTTGGGAGGGGGCGCTCGCTCGCCAGTCGGTGTAAGCCCGGGAGTGGGGGAGAGACAGGTAGATTGGAGGAGGTTTCGCGGGAACCAAGGGAGGCAGGAAGTGGCACCGGATTTTTATTGAAGTTTCAGCGACACTGTGATATTTCCGTTACTAAAAATTATTATTAGTAATAAAAATTTTATTTTTATTATTAATAATTTTTGTTAAATTTTTTTTCTAAATTTTTTTAAAAAAAATTTAACTAAAAAATTTCATAAAAAATTAATTTCTAATAAAAAAATTCATCATTAATGCATTATTAGCTATGCAAATTATTTTTTCATCATTAATAATTTTCACTAAAAAAATATTTTTCCCTCTAAAAGTTTTTCCATCTAAAAAATTTAACCAAAAAATTTCATAAAAAAATAATTTGCGATGAAAAATTCTTAATAACTATTATTAGCAATGAAAATAGATTTTTGCTGCTAATAATTTTTGACAAAAAAAATTTTTCTCCTATAAATTTTTTTCTTTAAGAAAATTTAATCAAAATATTAGCGATGAAAAATATTTTATATTACAAATTCTTCCTACAAAAAAAGAATTATCTAAAAAAATTTTCCTCTAAAATAAATTTTATCCATGTGTTCCATGCATCGTGCATGTGTGGGCTCGCATGGCATGCTATATAGACAGGCATAGATGCATGCCATCTATATTATGATTGCAAATGAGGATGTGATGCAAAGAGTATAGGAATTTTAATAGTTTTCAGATCATTCGATGCAGAGCGGCATGCATGTCGTTCAATATAATATGGGGTGTATGCTATTCAATTTGATGCTCATGATCTTCGAAGTAAAAATGAGCCGGGTTGACCCATGATCCCATCTAAATCAATCCAATTAGATCGATTCAAAATTTTTTATCATAAATAATTGGACATTGACGATGGAAATGTAGCATCCATCAACAATTCATCCTTCTCGACTTTTGCCGTGCTCAAATTGATATTTTTTTTTGAGTCAGCCTAACGGTCCAAAAATTGTTAAAATTTGGGAGTTAGTATACAAAAAGAAGGATAGGAGATGAACGAAATTAGTGGAAGAAGAAGTTTGGAGAGCTGCAAGTTTGGACTTTAGGTTAAAGAGATATTAGTATAATATAGAGGAAAAAAAGTTGGTAGAGAAAGAGATACAGGGAAAAAATCAGTAGAAAAAAAATATCCATCATAAATAATCTATCATTTATTTTTTAAAAAATTTCTAATTTTTGTTGATTATTTGTGATAAAAAAATTTGGTTGCAAATAAATAAGTATTTGCGATGGAAATTAATTTTACATCTCGAATATATAATTATTTATGATGCAAAATTTTCATCGTAAATAATCTACTATTTATTTTTTTTATTTTTCATCGCTTATTTGTAATGCAAATAATTATATATTTATGACATAAACTTGATTTCTGCCATAACTACCCTCTTATTTGCGATGAATAATTTTCATCATAAATAATCAATCATTCATTCTTTTAAAATATTTAATTTTTTATTGATTATTTATGATAAAAATTTTCATCCTAAATAATTATATATTTATGATGTAAAATATATTTTCGTCTTAAATATCAACTTATTTGTGACATAAAATTTACATCATAAATCATCTTTTATTTATTTTTTTTAATTTTTAATTTTTCATCAATTATTTATGATGAAATTTTTTTATCATAAATAATTGTATATTTGCAATGTAAAATATTATTCAGTCGCAAATACCTACTTATTTGTGATAAAAAATTTTAATCATAAATAATCTATCATTTATTTTAATTTTTTTTTATTTTTTATTGATTATTTACGATAGAAATTTTTCATCATAAATAATTTTATATTTATAATAAAAAATATATTTTCATCATAAATATTAGTTTATTTGGGGCAAAAGATTTTCGTTGCAAATAATCTATCACTTATTTTTTAATTTCTAATTTTTCATTAATTATTTGCAACAAAAATTTTTCGTTCCAAGTCAATTGATATTTACGATGAAAATAAATTTTGCATCATAAATATTTAATTATTTAAGATAAAAAATATTTTCTTTGCCAATAATTATTATTTGTAATGAAAAATTTTTATGTCATAAATACTATTATTTATAATGAAAATTTTTTCGTCATAAATAATTTTGTCACAAAAATCTTATTTTTTTGTAGTGAAAAAAGATTATCCAACTTACATAGGCTATGTCTCGATTGACGGTGCCTTCAATATAAGCATCAGCAACTCATATAGTGAAGTTATCTCCTACATCTAAAGATCAAAATCTATTATCTAGGAAGGAAGACCAAAGTCAGAAATCATCTTTGAGCAAAGCTAAGTGGGTTAGCTATAAGACAGGGAAGCAAGTGTTGCCCCATCTTCAATTCTAATTTATGACAAGCTAAATCCTCTAATGCAGGTAGATTATCAGACTTGATGTAAACCACTTAAATCATTATGGATATCTAGAAGGATCAAGAGACTCAATATGGTATGTGGATTGCTTTCACTACTACGAGGACTTGCGATAGATCATATTGGCCACTATTAGTAAGAGCTAGACAGTGTCCGAGAGCAAGATCCATCATATGAAGAAGCCAAATCACATGCCAAACTTTAGAGACCATAATTTGCTTATATGATGCCCAATTGAGATAATATTTTTTTAAAAAAATAGATATTTTTTGAGATATAGAACTTGGGCCAGTCTCTAAAGTAGCAAAATAAGGCCAATATTTCATTGTTTGGGCTTCAAACTAGATTGCTCAAATTGAAGCTTTTCTTTTTAGAAAAGACTTTATTAGGAGTTATCTTTCAATCCATGAAAAATTAGATAAAGTGATAGAAGGTAAAATTGATATAAAAATTGAACTTTATCTTTTAAAAAAATTTTAATATTTTTTATGATTTTTTTATATTTATTATTTTTTTTAGAGATTTAGTTCTATTTAATTAGAAAGAAAAGTTTAATTTAACTCATTTAAAGGTGGACGTCTTTTTAGAAAGAAGAGGAATCCAACCTAAACTATGTAACGATAGACCTCACTATTATAAATAAATACTATATACCTTAGTTTATGGTATGAAGAATTAATTAATGAAAGAAATGAGGATTTATGCCCTGCTTTTACAATTCTTTCATTATCTTTTTTTTTTTCTTTTGTTAGATATGAATTGAGTGGGTTGAAGGAAATCTTCCTTTTCTCTCAGTCGGATTAGATTTGGAGTTTAATGGTTTTGTGAATGATAAGCTGATAGATGATAATATTAGGGAATAGTATTCAAGTAATCTTATGTAAATATATTTGTCTCAAAAGTCAAACACAACATGACACGCCAAAGTTTGAATCTCTCTGCTCAAAGCTTCTTCTCCGAACCACTGTACTCATGGATGCATGTTTGAGACTTCCAAATTCTTTGATTTTGATTCACCACCAACATCCCTTTTTTTGTTTTTTAATCTACTATTGTTTGCTTTATCTTGTTTTCTTTAATTTTGAGAAGAGCTGTTAAGAAGGATGACCCAGACTTGGATCAGCCACAGCCATCTTGCTTCAATATCAACATTCTCTATTTCATTGAATAAATGGGCATGTAGCTTGAGTGCGTGGTTGTGTGACCAAACACCTGCTTTACTCTAAATGATGAAATGGTCTTCCTTAACTAGACCATATATTGTGTTCATAAGTTTGAAACACATTCAAAAACCTCCATGGATCCCCTTTCCGAACCGCATCATGAGATGGCTGGTCTCCACTATATTTATGCAAGGAAATGGCACTTGAATTTCTTGTTCATAAAAGGAATTCTGATCCACTGGACTTACGTCCATGCTTAACATTTTATCCGTCCCAGCTCCATCATGGTACAGAGTTTACAGGCTTATGAAAGGGTTGCTAAGCTGAAAATATTGTTTGTTTGAAGGATTTAATTGGTTCCTTCTTATTAAGCTTTATGGTAGATCGTGCTCGGCACACTTTATGTTTAGTCCTTGTAATAACTCAACATGTTGGTGCTCCCTCCAACCATGATAAGATGTTAAAATCAGATAGGTCTGGCAAAACTAAAGCCAGAAAAAAAAAAAATCAGAGTACGATGTGCTAAAAACTAGGATCATATACTTCACAACCAAAAACCAACCAGTTCTTATAACTGGCTAACCGCAATGTGAGCTCCAACTTTTAAGTATTCAAGACAATGGGTAGAAAAAGAACGAAATGCTAAGATCAGATGCACCACAAGTATTGAAGCCCATAAAATGTAATAAGACAGTTCTCCAAGGGTGGGGAGATTTCTTATCTTCACAGACCAAATACTTGTGTTTTCTAGAAGTGGGGATAACTTCTTTTGATGTTTTGAGGGGTCAAAACTATGAGGAATAAAAAATGGACAAGATTTATAAAATAGGAATGCAAGGGGAAAAAAAAAGGTTTTCTTGGATAACCTTTCTGGAAAAAAAATCCATAATTTTATCTTCCTTTCATAATCTTCAAGGGCCCAAATGCTTGACTGCCCTCCTTAATTTTCTTTTTTGTATTTCATTTTCCCTTTTTTGTTGAAATGACTATTTTATAAAGCCGACATATACGAGCACTACTATCAATCATAACTATATCTCACAGGAATCCAGGTTGTATGCAAAAAAAAGATTCACCTTTCATTGCACAAATCCACCGTTGGATTATGCAATAGCTGCTTTGAGATCTATACAAATGGATGAATGAAGTTTAATATGTTTTCGGATCAAGATATCATTCAATGATTAAATATGTTTCCAACAATGATATATCTAATGATAAAATATTATTAGCACTAAAAATTATATATATAATTAGCAATGCAAAACTATTTCATCATAAATTTACACAATAAAGAATTCATTGCATAACACTCTTTATCATTACATAGCCTATGTTTTGTAGTAAAAATTATAACCATCGTCAAAAAAAAAAATGAAGTTGCCTCCTATGCCATCACCACCTCGTCTATCGTCATAGTCTTTACCACCATCCAGATGCTCATTGGTCTTCTTTTATTAAAGAATCCGGATCCTCCGGACCCTGTTGTCCTCACCTTGTGCCCTGCATGCAACTTATGCGTACATTGTGGCCACGGGTTGTAGCAATGCGGGGCCTAGCACAGCACCAATTGCATGCGAGGTACGTGATGGACGCACCATGCATGCGTACAAAAGGAAGCGTCCGCTTAATCAAGCGACTTTATGCCGGGGAAAAATGGGATAAAAGATTAAGAAACTTCTTTTATTTGGATGAGTTTGCAATGAAGAAAGAATTGCGCTTTGCAAATGTGCCTACAAACCAGTTAAGACCTACAGCCAGCATGGATGATAATTTTTCTTCATCGAAGGGAAAAAGAGAACGATCCATTTATTCAAGTAACAGTAACGAAACGGATACTAATATATCTATATTTATTTTTATTTTATTTAATAAATATAAATATAAACATAGAAGGGTTTAAATGATGTTGCCATTAAAGTCAGTCCCAATTCATTGGACAATAATTTTTTTAATTTATTAATTTTTTTAAAAATATCATGTTGATCAAGAAATGGAATCCTCTAATGGATATAATAGGGTTGTAAGCGCGCGCGTGTTATATATATATATATATATATATATATATATATATATATAGCTTTCTGCTTTCTGTGGTGCAAACGATGCATTATTATTGATCCAAATCATCCAGAATTCTCTGTAATATAATTCTGTACCATCGTAAATAATCACTACATCATCCATCGAAAATGGGCAGCTTTCCTTCATTATCGTCATATATCGTATAATATATCATACTAACAGTAGCTCATCATATTTTAGGGTTGAAGAGCTGTCCATCTTTGATATAGATGGTACGGTCACCATCCAAGATGGTACGGAGAGGTGACTATCCATGGGAATGTGTTGGAACGGTGCATTTAACCGGACTCCGTATTCAAATGATCCATCTCTGTGCTTCTTGCCTACTGCTTTTTATCATCCAAGGCCCTATCCAGTTCACCGAAGGAACACGGAAAGCAACCTATTGCTCTGTTTGCGAAGAGGAGAATTACAGACGGCTCCAGTTCTCAAGGGGAAAGAGTGACTTGAATCGTTATGGTGGCAATCGAACAGAGGCAAACTAGAGATCGATTTGTGATGGGAATACCCGGATGGGTTGACATTGTGATCACACCATAGGCAAATGGGGACAGGATTGTGTCAGGATGAATACATTGGTGTCGAACTAACGAAGGGAGTTCCTTGGGGCTTGTCTGATGCATGCAGGCGGAATAAGCACCAGGTGCTTGACGGAATGCGCAATTAGTGGGACAGAAGAATGAAGTCCAAGAGCTGTCAGGACAGTGAAGGAAATTAAAAGTATGGTGTGTTTCAGTAGGGAAAAGTTGAGAATATGACGGTGAACAGAGTTATTACTCCCTCCATAGAAAGATGTTGGACAAGTTTAATCGGATGATAGCATCAAGTCAGGCTACAGCCTAAAGGAAAGAGCCTCTTCCATCTTTTCTGGTTTTCATTTGCCATTTTCCAATTTCAATGTACTTCACAAGGTAAATACTTTATTCTTCTAAATTGTTATTTTCCATGTAGTTCTTGTTTGACATGCAGAGTCAATGATAATTTTTCGAATAAATTGGACTATGAGGGGACTTGACAAACCTGTACAATAGACAAAAGGAGAGTAGATCAAATCCTCTAATGGGTAATTTTCATCTTGTTATGTCTAAAAAGGAATTAGAAGTAAGAATTGATATATTATTAACCTATAACAGACAATATTGTAAGTAAAAAAAAAAAGCTTAAAAATTCATTTATACACGCATGCACTCACACAAATATATATATATATATATATATATATATATATATATATATATATATATATATATATATATATATATATATATATATATATATGTTTGAAAAGATGAAATCAGGAAGAAATGCTTTTAAGTCTTGGGAAGTAACTACAAGCAAGAAGCAATCAACTTATGCTACCATGGTTGAACTACCACCCTCCCATTTAACAAACAAAAGCTGAAAAATCTTCATAAAAATGAAATTAACAAGTTTTGAATGCTAGGATGTGTCAAGGTGCATAAATTCTGAATGGTCTTTTTCACCAATCTTTCATATTGAGATTTTTCTCTAAATGCCCTAGAATGCTCGTCTTATCCAATAACATTTTGGCACTTGGATTCTTAATGAGCTCTAATGCTTCTCATGCCTCTTTACTTCTTATTGCCCTTGATTGCCTCAATTTGAATTTCATGGATGATCGTTTTCACCTAAGTAGGCTCTTAATCACCTCCAAACCTTGTATTTCTGATGGTATGACCATGTCCCAAGCATCATGGCAGTCATGTGCTCCTGTCTCTAACCTCTATACACACAGCACAAGGAACTGAGAATATCATCTTTTTTGCAAATGTCAATTCAAAAGCATAAGCAGACACTGCAGGATTGCTACAGTGTTATATCTGACTATTCACAATCTTCCAGTGATAAATCGAGAGCATGCTCTGTCCAAACAAATGGAGCATCTAGCACTTCATCAATGCCATGTCAAGCAGGAGGCAAAATTGTTTCTACATTGACCACTTGAGCTTATCCCGGCTATTTATCACTTGCTTTCATGCTTTTATATTGCTTTCTTAAATTAGGAAATTAACTCTTTCCAATTCTTCATTAGTATGATTGGTACTTCTATATAGTTATATTATTTAGGGACGCTTGCAAAGGAAATGTCAAAAACACATGTTCTTGATTTTATTGAAGATGGAGAAAGTACTAAGACAGACTCACCACAATGATAATAATGGAAAGAGCAGAAAAATTTAGTCTCCAGCCCAAAGACATTCAGTTCCAAATTCATGATTTCCTTGGCCTCCAAGTACAGATAGGCCCGATGATTTACTTGGAATCTAAAGACTTCCAAACCCAAAAATAAGTCTAATAAAGTGAAAGGAAAGAACATCACTTTGGCATGTTCAGCAAGTATGTTGCAGTTATCACAACATTCCCGTCATTTGGTGTGTGTTAGCATCAGCCAGAGTTTGAATACTAGTCCAGTCTACATGCACGTTACATGTATATTAAGTTAAAAGGGAGAAGAAAGGTAAAATTATAATAAGAGGCAAAAATTATGGTTTTCTTTTGAAGTCAAATAAGTGCGGAAATGGATGTAGGGAGGAGAAAAATAGGAGTCATTACAAGATCAAGAGAATCTTTCTTGGGTTAGACCTTAGAAATAGAACATGAGTAAAAGATAAACAGGTAAGAGATTGTTAGCTGGACATCATTTTTTTAATATATGCAATAATTTATATTAGAATCAAGGATTTGAAAACCACCGGAATGGGATGGTACAAGCAGTATTGTACTGTTCTTGTAGAAAACTAGACTGGTACAAAGTATGTCTATACGAAACTACATCCTATACCATGTGTTGGTACCCACACTGTACCAATTTTTTAAAATACTGCTACACCCTCCAGTATTGATTTTTAAAACCTTGATTGAAATGAATTTTATGAATGAAGTTTCACTTAAAACAAATTTGTTGACGCAGATCTGATCGTCGCCGGATCCAGCTGGAGCGGAGGAGGACGAGGTCGCCGTCGGGGACCTGCAAAACAAAGTTCCATCCGGAGCCGGTGGGGGGTGACTCCAGTAGGATCCTCCGACGATCAAGTCTGCTCTGACCAACAGAAATGGAGTGCTCGAAAATGAGTTCCGCAGAGCTTAGAGAAGGAGAGGAGAGCTTAGAGCCTAGAGCTTGGAGCTTAGCGTATCTGGAGGGTCCTTTTTATAGGCGAAGCTTGATGGTGACAGCTGCAGCCACCTGGTGGTGGGCCGTTCGAGGCTGCACCGGGTTTGATGTGAAGAGGATGGTATCGTCAGGCCGATAGTGATAGCCATACCGTCCGACAGTGGTGGGCTGCTCGAAGTCTGGCGGAGTCAGTCACAGAGGGGGGCATCGTCCGTAGCATCGCCTGTGACAGACTGATGGTGACCGTTCGGCCAGATTTAATGACGGTAGCTCTGAGAAAGCGGACGTCAGTTGGTGGACCTCGGCATATATCGATTCCAAAAGAGTTCGGACTTCTGAAGGAGAAGCTCGAAAGGAGTTCGGCTCCCGTAGGCGTCTGGCTGGAGGAGTGCGGCTAAGGCTCGGTCGCTGGGGAGTTCAGAAGGAGCTCGATCGCTGAGGAGTTCGGTCGGCTGAGGGAGTTCGGCCGAGGCACGACCGCTGAGAAGTTCGACCGAAGGAGGAGCTTGGAAGGAGTTCGGCTCTTGTGGGAGTCCGACTAGAGCTCGGTCGCTGAGGAGTTCGGCTAAGGCCCGGATGAGTCCGCTGAAGCTCGTTCGTGGCTATCGGTTGCATTAGGCTGAGCATCGAACTGGACTTCGGCAGGAGCGGGGTTTATCCCTAACAAAAGATTGCCCCGTGGGAGATCTCATCTCCTGTAGACTTCGAAGTTCGATTTTAGACTTTTCCGAGGCAACCTCGGCGGTAGGAGATAAGATCTCCCCCGAGGCAATCTCGGCTGCAGGAGATAAGATTTCCTCCGAGCGTCCGGGCCAATCTCGGCAGCAGGAGATAAGATCTTCCCCAAGGCAATCTCGATGCCAGGAGATAAGATCTCCCTCGAGCTCCTGCATATCAATCCTCGGCCGTAGGAGATAAGATCTCTCCCGAGGGTCCGGACCAACCTCGACTGCAAGAGATAAGATCTCTTTCCGAGCGTCCGAGCCAATAACTCGATCGTAGGAGATAAGATCTCTTCTGAGCGCCCGAGACAACCTCGGCCAGAGATAAGATCTCCCTCAAGCATCCGTGCCAACCTCGGCTAGAGATAAGATCTCTTTCGACAACCGGCAGAATCGGAGACAATTCGTCAGAGACTCCGAGACCTCGACTAGTTCTCTTTACCGAGTCAACCTCGGCCAGAAATAAGATCTCCTTCCGAGCGCCCAAGCTTCGACTCGGCTAGAGCTAAATCTTCCCGAGCGATCGACCAACTCAGCCAGAGATAAGATCTCTTCCGAGCGCCGCGACAAACCTCGGCCAGAGAATAAGATCTCTCTCGAGTGCGACAACCTCGATCAGAGATAAGATCCTCTCTCCGAGCGACTGAGACAACCTTGGCCAGAGATAGATCTCTTCCGAGTGATCGAGCCAACCTCGGCTAGAGATAAGATCTCCCCCAAGCGTCTGTGCCATAATCTCGGCCAAAGATAAGATCTCTCCCGAGCGACCGAGACAACCTCGGTCCAGAGATAAGATCGGAGACAACCTCGTCCAGAAATCAGATCTCTTCCGAGCGTCCGTATTAACCTCGGCTGCAGGAGATAAGATCCCTCCGAAGCAACCTCGGCTGCTGGAGACAATATCGCCCCCGAGGAGCTCAACCTCCGACCTCGACTGTAGGAGACGGGATCTACTTCAATCTCGGCTAAAGATGAGATCTCCCTGGGACTTCAACTTCAACATCAACTTTGGCTGGAGATGAGATCTCCCCCACCCCCCCCGAGCTTCGAACCTAAACCAGCATGGAAGCCCAGAAGAGGACTTCGGCAGTCGCTTTTCCTGCACTCCCTTTCTTCGAGTTTCGAACTCGGAAGTGGGGGGACTATTATTGGGGATAAACCCCACTCCTGCCAAAGTCCAATTCGATGCTCAGTCTAATGCAATCGGTAGCCACGGACGAGCTTCAGCGGATGGGCTTTAGCCGAACTCCTCAGCGGTCGAGCTCCAGTCGGACTCCCACAGGAGCCGAACTCCTTCCAAGCTCCTCCTTCGATCGAACTCCTCAGCGGTCGTGCCCCGGCCAAACTTCCTTAGCCTTCCGAACTCCTCAGCGGGCGAGCTCCTTCCGAACTCCCTAGCGACCGAGCTTTAGCTGCACTCCTCCAACCAGACGCCTACGGGAGCCGAACTCCTTCCGAGCTTCTCCTTCAGGAGTCCGAACTCTTTTAAAATCGATATATGCCGAGGTCCACTAACCGACGTCCGCTTTTTCAAAGCTACCGTCATTAAATCTGGCCGAACGGTCACCATCAGTCTACCACAGGCGACGCTACGGACGGTGCCCCTCTCCGTGACTGACTCCGTCAGACCTCGAGCAGCCCACCACTGTCGGACGGTATGGCTGTCACTATCGGCCTGACGATACCATCCTCTCTGCATCAACCCAGTGCAGTCTCGAGCCTTCCGCCATCAGGCAGCTGCAACTATCACCATCAAGCTCCGCCTATAAAAAGGATCCTCCAGATACACTAAGCTCTAAGCTCTAGGCTCTAAGCTCTTCTCTCCTTCTCTAAGCTCTGCGGAACTCATTCCTGAGCACTCCATTTCTATTGGCCAGAGCTGACTTGATCGTCGGAGGGTCCTACCGAAGCCACCCCCCACCGGCTCTGGACAGGACTTTGTTTTGCAGGTTTCCGGCGGCGACCTCGTCCTCTTCCGCTCCAGCTGGATCTGGCGACGACCAGATTCTGCATCAACAAAACTAATGGTGGTTTTTTTTAGAATTGACTCCTAGACACAAGCCAACTTCCCTTTTTTAATGTGTTATGCATATGAAGTCGTGTTACCTATATTCTATTTCTTTGCATGCCTTATTTTTCTATAGAATTATGGAGATTGATTGGATTCATATGTAAAGAATAAAACTTTTCCTTTGTGAAAGCAAGTACTATGCTTTAATTTTGTGAATAATGCGATATTGTTCTGTTAGACAAAGCCTTGATGTGGTGCTTGCTTTTACAATATGATATCTGTGCTTCAATTTGAACTTTAAATATGCATTTCACTGATAAAACTTGCTATGGTAAGAGCTTGGTTGCTTTCTGGAAGCTTTCGTCAACTGATGGCATTAAACGTTTAACACCTTGATGCTAGAAAGTGTAGGTAAAACAAACAACTGTAGATATGCTTTGTAAATGCTGTCATGTCAGCCTCAAGATATTATTTTCAGTGTTCCTTGAATACATATAACAGACTTTGACTTTTTGTAATTTCAGCAAAGAACAATTTAGAATTAAAACTGTTCAAAACATGCATGTAAAAGACAAACTCCACAAATACCTAGTCAATGTAGCCATGCCAGATTGAAGATATTTTTGTCAGCATATCTGACATACATATAACAGACTTTCTGTAAATTCAACAGAGAACAACTTAGGATTTAAACTGTTCTAAATCAACTCCAAGAGTGCAGAAAATTTTCTGGACAGTTTTAAGAACACATCTGAGAGGGAAAAGAACACTTAAAAGATGCCAGAACATTTTTGAAACACATCTTCAATCTGATGTGTCTTTAATTGGCTGAATCTTGTAATTGGATGACTGAAGAAATATATTACCTGAGCTTCTTCTGCAACCTGGACAACAATTTGAGGCAAATGCTAAAGGGCACCCAAGGAAGATCTAGAATCTTGTTAGATGCATTGTATATTGGGGGAAAAAAGATTAGGAAGCATTAGTGAATATTTGAATTGTTAATTACTTTCTGTTCTATAAAGAAAAACAAAGATTTGGAAGCACGAAGTGATTATTTAAATTGTTCATTACTGGGTTGACCATGTCTTTGTTCACAATTACCTTCCCTCCAACATCAATTGCATGCTTCGCTATTTCTTTTGTGTTTTATGGAAGGCTTGTAGAATTGTAGCAATCTAAATTGTTAGATGTCAATGTTGTTCCAATTACAAACTATTTAGAAAATCTTGATTTTATCATGACTAATTTCATTAGTTGTAAGCTAGGGATTACATATCATACTTTTAGCAAATCAACTTTTTATTGCTGTTTGTCTATGAAAACTTTCAGTTTAATTTGCAAATTCATTCCATGCAAATGAAATGAAACTTAACTGAAACTGATATAGTTTGAGTTGGGAGAACATTAAAGCACTTAAGTTGATATTTTCAGATATCTAGATATTTGTGTAAACACTGTAATTCCAGAAAAAAGGTCAAATAAAATTAAAGCAGGTAGTGAAGCCATTAGCAGTCTAAGCTATAAAGAATTTTTGGAATTATTCATCCATGTTGATCTATATTTCTTTCATTCTCTTATAAAGTAAAATGTATGACTGTTTTTGTAGCTGTTATCAAAATGTATTGTAGTTCATTATGGTTACAAGGGAAATTATAGAGTTGGGTTCACAATTGAGAAAGTTGAAGTAATAGATGCAACATGTTTCATTAAATATAAATTATTAATGACAGGAGTTTAAACCCATAGCCAAATTCAAATACAGGGTTGCAAAATGAAAATCTAAACCTTTGGATGTGATATACAACGCATAAGTGCCCATAAGCGAGATTTCATATGTCTTGGAGACCCCTCAATCCCTCACCATGTGTCAAGTCATCCCAAGTCAAGAGTTCTAATGGTACAATTTGTCTTGGGATGACTTGATGCATAGGCAAGATATATACTTTGACTTTTTGTTTATATGCATTCTGGACCTCGTAGATCACATTCATTGCTTTGGATTTTCATTTTGCAACCCCCATCCCTATATTAATAAGTCTGTCTAAAGTTCTCATGCTGCCATTACATTAGAACTCTACTTACAACCACCTTAATGTCAATGGAAATAAGAACATGGTATTGATGGAAAATTAAGAAAAATAAATAAATAAAAGTACTCACCAGATAAATATTTCGACCTCTAACTTCTAAATTCCATACGTTAATGGATTGCTAAATTTGAATCTATATCATTTACTATGATACTCAGTTGGATATAGCTTCTAAATAATCTATAGATGTAACATATTGAAAAAAACAACCTTCAGTTGAGCCTCCCCATGAGCACCCATAAATGTTCTCTTTAAATGGATTAAGTGGAAAATTCCCCTTTTTTATAAAAGAAATAAGTTTGTGAGCACCAAGTTTGATATTTTCTAGACACTTTTTCACCCAGTGATAATTCATGTTGGACTTGGTAATGGACTTGGTACCCACACAATGCAAACAGAGTTTAATCTTTACAAAGATATGAGAACAAATGACGGCAGGTGATACACAGAATGGAAAGTATTGGTACTCACCAGAATCACTAGTTGGAACTCCTCAATTCTGTCAGCGATTAATAAGTTGTTAAAGTTCTTCATACACTTGATCTTCATGATCATAAGATCTCACTATTGGAATGTGCTTCGCTTTTGGTCTATCTGCCCCTCCCTGCCTCCGTAGCCTTTGCACAAATGCTTCAGGCATATCAAACAAGTGGAGCTCTTTGAGGTTCATTAGTTGCTCAATGCCAAAAGGCACCACCTTCAACTGCACACAATGCCTGATATACATCTTTTGAAGATTTGGCATTGCTCCATCAAGTATTACATAATTCAAATTATCCAACTGTTCTAAATCCAAAATTTTCAGCTTTTGAAATCCTCCTTTTTGACAACATAATTTAACACCATCATATGCACGGATAAGTGTGAGTTCTACCAGATTTGGAAGAGCTTGAAGAACTCCGAGTGAATCCTCTTTCAATTTAGACCACCTTAGGCGCATTCTAACAAGGTTTTGAAGAGTGGAAATCCAATCTGGTAAAGTCTGCAAGGGTCCTCTCAAATATAGACGTTGTAGATCTGATGGGGGAGATTTTAAATATTGCAGGTCAAGAAACTCATCCATTCCAATTGATGTCACTGAGATAGAGCGAAGGTTGTTCATCCTCTCAATGGAAGCACAAAGTTTCACCCCATCTTCTGTTCTCAGTTTCACTATGCCCAACCTCCTTAGTTGAGTTAGGTATCCGAGTTCTCTAACTATGGCACTGTCTTGATTTGCCTCTATGTATGTGAGCTTCTGCAAATCTCTTAGTCTGCCTATCCCTTGAGGCACCTTCACACCATTTGTATAATAGAAAGGTGGGTGGCGACCAGTGTAATGGTGATATGCAAGAAGATGGCGTAAACTTTGGAGTTTGAGGATATTTGTCGGCAATTCAGAAACATAGGTGCCCTTCAGATCTAAAGTTTCTAGGTTCTTGAGCTTTCCCAAGGATTTTGAGAGTTTGTTGATCCTCGTATTTCGCAAACTCAAGTACCTCAAGTGGAGGAGCTTCCCGAATTCTATTGGAAACCTCTCAATTGGTGCACCTTCCAAATCCGAGACCTTCAATAATCTAAAGCTATAGAATAGGTCGCGCATAGAAGAGGATGACAGGGCATTAACACCAAACATGAACAGAGCGCGAAGGTGAGACAAGCTTGTATTTTGTAAAACATCTTTACCAGTGTTATGTATTGATAGGCGTCGAATCCTTCCAAGCATATGTGTTTTCTGTCTGTAAAGAGACGTGCTGAAATTCTCCTCCTTTGATTTCAAGAGAATGATCTCATGGATAAGATCATGTACCCGATAACTTCGTACTCTTCCATAATTGTAATACTCTGCCACTTGAACCATGTTTCGATCGATGAGGTCGTCGAGGTAGTCCACTGCAACCTTCTCCATTGTCTCCCCCCTCTCACTTTCTATAAACCCTTCCGCCATCCACAGTCGAATCAAAGTGATGCGCTTGACAAGGTAATCCTTGGGGAAAATGCTAAAATACAAGAAACAAGATTTGAGGAAGTGTGGCAAATCATTGTAGCTTAATAATAATATTCTCTTGATAGGCTCAAGTTTAGGATTGTTGGCTAACTCTGCATGGAGATTATCTCGCAATGTCCTCCATTCTAAAACACTACTCTCTTTTTTGGACAGGAGATCTGCTATTGCCACGATTGCAAGAGGCAATCCATCACATATTTTGACAATATCCCGAGAAATATCTTCGAGCTCTGGAGGGCAGGCTCCCCCCGTGGTGGATTGAAAAGCCTTTTTACAAAACAGAGACCAAGCCTTTACTGGAGGTAGTGGTTCAAGTTTGTAGACATGACCACATGTTTCAACGCATGAGAGACCCACATCCATAATTCGTGTTGTAACTAGAACTCTACTAGCACAATCATTGTCAGGTAATGCATATTTTAAATGATCCCATTCTTGGATGTGCCATAGATCATCTAAAACAACCACATACCTTTTATCCCGTAGGAAATGGTGAAGTATCTCTATCAGCTGAATGCCTTCTGTTGCATCAATTCTTCCAAGAAATAATTCACTTCTTTCCTCGTATAATTGATTTATGATGCTTCTCAGGAGCTCGTCAATTGTGAACAACTGTGTCACAGTAATCCAAGCATGACAACTGAACCATCCCTTCACTCTTTCATGGTCGTAGAGTTTCCTGACAAGAGTAGTTTTGCCTAAACCACCCATGCCAACTACTGAAATCACCTTCCGCTGTGATTCTCCCTTTACCAACCACCCAATAAGTTCCTCTTTGGGCTTTTCAATGCCCACTAGTTCAGCTTCCTCAATGAAAAGAGCAGCCATGTGACGATCATGCAATCTATTTGTAGCAGCATTAGAAGTTCCATTGTCAATAAACTTGATAGTATACATATCTTTTCTCTGGGAGATGTTACGGACCTGTATTTTGATTTCTTGTATTGCAGTAGCTATCCGACGGCGAGTACCCAGATGCTTGATGTAGCGAACACCCTTGTGAAGGAAGCTAGCAAATCCATGCCCATGAGGCCGGTCAATGTGGAGCATGAACTCATCAAGAACATCCTCAATGTCATACGCTATCTCTCGTACTTGATTCACCCATGTTCTCATGCCATCTCCATCTTCTCTAGCATCTGCCTCTCTCAAAAATGATTTTATGCACTCAAGCTCATCTCTGATATCTTTGACTCCTGTGTCTACCCCTCTCAACAATTGTTGTTCTTTCACAAGCAAAGAATCCAACTTCTGGAGTGCAAACTGTAGAGTGCTGCCAGCCATTATTGTGCTCTCTCTCTCTCTCTCTCTCTCTCTCAGTTGTATGTTGGACCAAGCGTTTTTTGGAAACCTTTCTCTACAAATCTTCAGACATTTGTGTCTGCATGTCTCTCACCATGATGTGTAGGTAGGCAGCTTCCTCAGTTGTTTTATTTCAGTTCATTGAATAAATTATTCTTAAAAAAGTTATGAAGTATACTTTTCTTCCTCCCACATTAGTTGGAATCGGGAAATTGACTTGCTTTTGAGTTTCTTCTATTTGAAGGATTTCACTCTCTCATGCACTAACAAAATATCGTGTGTGATATAATAAATTTGTCCTTGTAGGGAATAGAATCCTCAATCAATTGCTTTTGTTAATCAGATGAAATAGCTACACAGCATAGCGATCAAATGCACTATGAAACTCAGATCCATGACCTTTAGAAAATAAAGTCTAGAAAATTGTTTTGGTTATCATATTATACTAGATTTGCTCCTTGATGTAGGACATTTGGACAGGGAGATACCATCCTGAGAAGCTAGGTAGGGTGAGTTTTGGTGCAAAGTAAACCAGTATTTCACCATGTTGCTTTTCTTGCTTTCCTCCAACCTGGGTTTTCAGTACTCTTGCCAGCTCAGGCTTATATCAGCTTAATGATGTCAACAGTGAGGTGTACCAATTTGAGGAGGCTTCCTTGAAAGATTACTTTTTTCTTTGGACTGTTGAAACTTGGTTGCTAATGCTATTTAACAACTCTATACAATGATTGCAGAATTTTTTATTTAGGCAAGACCAGTTTTTTAACCCTATATTATCTCTTTGCTTCTCGAAAGTTTCAGGTTCATGCATCAGCTCTGAGTATTTAATGTGACAATGAAGCATCTAATATCAATTAAGCCTATTCATACTTTGTTTTTGCATAGCCACTCCTACCAGCCGGTCTATATTAATATAAGGCATTCTGACAGCAACACTCGCAGCTAATCTTTATCTTCTTTAGGTGGTTCATTATTCCTAGGTCTGCTTGGGAAAGAAAATGGTAATATCACCTTGCAATAATCGACAGTACTTTAAATGTTGTCCAGAGATGAAAGTTCCTGTTTACCATGAATCCTAGGGCCTTGTCATGGTTGGATATAACTAATAATTTATCCCATCAAATTCTATGCTGTCTCCTCTTGCAGATGACCCCTCAGTCATCTTTTTTCTTCTCTTGCTTTTGTTATTTTTTTACTCTCTTTTCCTCTGAATTAACCTTGTTGTTGTATGCAAGTTACACCTGCCGTAATTTGCTTATCAGATGGTGACTGATGGGCAAATGCAAAGAAAGCCAATTTGCAATATTGTGCATTCCATATATGAAAAAATTGAATTGTGCTTTCATTTGATTTGTTCGACTTTTCATTTTAATCAATTCCACTTGAGTTTCCAAGATCTTATATGGTCAAGAACTTTGTAACATCAAGCCATGAACCATTCACTGCTTATCAGGGAATATTTATATTTTTATGAATGTACCCGTACAAATGCATGCATAAGCTGCTACGTATATCAGACCATACAGACTGAATTTTCTTACCGAACATCTAGTGTAGTTAGCACTTGAAAATTTGGGAATTGTGAACTGCGAACCTTAGAAGCAAATCAATGTGCACTCTAAATTGCAAATCATAACTTCTTTAACAAAATGAACTTGGGGATCAGATGTATGTGCTAGTAATTATTAGACCTTGTTTGTCCTGGTACTGACCATTATTTCAAAATGGTTGCAACTTATTTCTCGCAGGAGGGACAGAGGAGAGGAGGAATGGAGGGGGAGAGGAATCTGCTGCTAAAATATCGACTCCATAATTGAAACTGTGATGCCTTTATGTGTCATTTCAGTTGTGCATGTCCAATCTTGCCATTACGGAACCAGATGATCAGGTTTCTACGATTTGGTTCTCTGAAAGTTCATCAGAAAGGTTCTGGAAAATATTAGCAAAATAAATAGAAGGATTGATTTTAGAGTATTTGTAAATTATTTTGCATACTGACTTCTGGGATGCAACTAGTACACCAGATAATTGAATAAACACCTCTTCTGGTTTTAATTTCATGGAAATAAGTAAGCATATTTGGATCACTTCACCATTATGTGCAGATCTTTTTTTTTATTATTATTATTACTATATACTTAACCAAAATGAAATAAAGCAACCAAGTTGCCACCAATCCTAGTGCTATCAGAATGCATTAATATATTGGAGCTCACCAGTATCCCCCACCAACAAGCTATGTCAAAGCCAAGATTAGGCCAAACTTGCTCTGGTAGCTCTCGATCATGCAGGATCTTTTCGGATCATGCAGTTGTTACATCAAGATTAAGGCCTCTACATACTACTTCTTTCGGTTATCTTTATGAAGGTTGTCTTAAAGCCAAGGTAAAATGCCCCTTTCTCTAAGTGATGTTATTCGGCCAGAGACGGGGATGACATTACATGATGTGAATTATGTTTTGGAGGATACTTTCTCTGAGTGATGATATTTGAGTTTTTGGCAATCATAAAGTTTTTTGAAGCATTTTGTTGCTTGCCAACACGCTACATCAATTTCTTCCGATGTGTACAGCTGAAAACATCAGTTTGTAAATATTTTTTGTTGTTTAAGATTGATAATGTAGCAGATGATAAGACTATCTTCTTATTCACAGTATAGTGATTGAATCGAATGCTTGAATCGAATGCGCAGGAATAGACGTATTGAGCACTGAGCAACCAGTGCTGAATCCATGAAAACAATATCCAGAATGTTACTAATGTCAATTTATTTTGAAGCATTTTATAGGATGAGGTGTCTTGGTTTGTTCCCAAGGTGTGATGACCAAGAGGTTGGTGGGTCACAAGCTAGTCACGAGTTGCCAGTTTGGCAGGATGTTGTTGAAAGGTGCCGGCTGTTGAAGGAGTTGTTACTTTAGCAGAAGCAAAGGTTCATCCATGTTGGGATTTTTATGTCTCAAAGCCCGAAAATATGGAGAAGCCCATGCAACGCACAACACGAAGGAGCCCGAAAATATGGCACAGCGGGGCTGTAGTGCGTAGGCCCATAGGTTGGCCACAGGCCCGTGGGATGCGCGGTGCAAGAGTAGGATGCGCTGGCCCAGCGCAGATGCATGGCCCAAGCATGGGTATGGCACAGCATGGGCGCACAGCCCAGGTGTGGGTGCGCAGCCCAAGCATGAACACGTGGCCCAGGCAGCCCGTGTAATGTGGTCCACGATGGACCATGGGAGGAGAAGCGGTCCATGTGGCGCATGGACCGACCACACAGTCCATGCATGGTCCACATGCATTTTCCACAGGTTTCTCGCAGTCCATGGGTGGTTCACAGGCCATTTTGTGCGATCTAAAGGCCATAGGAGCTTGCAGTCGCGATCGAATGGTCAAGAAAGTTGTTGGAGTTCTTTTGAAGGTGGGATTTCAACAAGAAATGGGTTTTATACCTATAAAAAGGCCCTGATGGCCTAAGAGAATTAAGTGGTAGCAGCAGTTCTCAGGTGGTGGCTAAGATCATCAAGAAGCATTTAGGGGTTTCAGGGGACCCTAGTTCGGCAGGCCTAAGTCTTCTTTAGTTTTTTTTTTTTTTTTTGTAAGAGCTTTTGTAAAGAGTGAGAGTTGAGAGCTTTTTGTTGAAAGAGAGAGGTTTATAAGAGTTAAGTATGCAGTCTCCTCTTGTAATTATTTTATTTCATAGTGAAGCCTTTGCATGCCCCATAGAGGTAGACCTTAGTTGAGTCCATATATTTGATTTTGTCTTATTTTTATTTCTTCTTTCTTTCGGCTGCAACAAGTAATACCAGATCTCTAATAATTAATATCAGAACTAAATGGTACTAAGGCATAGGTTGTGACAGTGTTGATCAAGATTAAAGAAAATAGAGAAGATAAACGCAATCAACGTAGAGATCAACCAATTTGATAAGAAGGATAGTTTCTTCTTATAGCAAGTACGGATAAAGGGTATGCTCATCCAACAAGAATTGATCGATGCTCTCATATCCAAAGAGATGTTGGTTATAATAGAGGTGAAAGATTGGAAGCGGCTATAAATGCAGGTGGTAAGTATGATCCGCATGTACTTAGCAGATGATGTGGTGATCTATATGCTTGGCGAAACTTCCTCGACGGTAATGTGGTCGAAGGTCAAGAAGATTTACATGGCGAAGTACTCACCAACGCGCTCTTCCTTTGAAAGAAGTTCTACTAGCTGCATATGGACGAGGTACAAAGTATGCAAGAGCATCTTAAAAACTTTTAGAAGATCCTCACTGATCTCTTCAGTATTGGCAAGAAGGTTGAGGAGAAGATCAGGGTGTTAGTCTTGCTTTCATCACTTCTTTCTTCTTTTGAGTCTTTAGTAACTGCTCTTCTAGTAGGGAAGAGCACTATCAAAATAGAGAAGATCACTTCTGCACTTCTCTAGATCAAGATTCTCAGACGGAAGAACCGAGCTTCGAGTTTAGGTGGCAACTCAGCCCTGATGATGTTTGGAGATGGTGGTAGAAAACAAAGGGATGGGGGATCGCAAGATGAACAGTCCAAGTTCAGGATGAGGGACTAAGTAAGATCAAATACTATCGATGTGATGAGTTAGAGTATCAAATCAGAGATTGCCCATAACTCAGAGATCGAATGAAGACTACTATGACAATGACAAGTAACGATATAGAAGACAACGATAATGTTCTTCTGATGACTGATGAGGTATTTATTTTTTCCTCCTAGTAGATTTTGGATTCTACTTGTTTGCATCATGTATGTTACAGAGAGTAGCTGTTTGACTTTCTAGAGAGCAGTAAGGGTACTGTTCATCTGCCGAATGGATCGAGTTATGAGATTAAGGATAGCAGGATGGTCAGCTTATAGAATCATAATGGAATAGTGAAGAAGTTGGATAAGATCTGATATATATCCAGCTTTAGGAAAAAACTAATTTTACTGAGTAGACTAAATTCAAGCGGCTACAGGTAAAGAGCTGATGATGAAATCTTGAAAGTCATGCACGGTAGTAGGATTGTGATAAAAGGAAGAAGGTATGGAGGATATTACCTCTTGGCAGAAAGCTCAGCATGAGGTGGAGCGCTCTTTAGGAGCCAGTGGAAGTCTAGTGCGAGGTGGAGCTCCAGGAGCAGGTGGACCGGGCACAAGATGCGAAACTTGAAAGGACGATAGGCGATATCATAAGATAAAGTTTTTATTACTATAAAAGACTATCCCGAGTAGATCTCAGGTCAGACGGATCACAGCACATGATGGAAATGGGATTGAGTGGTCTGGCTCAACTCTCATATTTATTCATCGACAAATTGCAAGCATTTACCTCAAGGCATGGGGGCGAGATCATCTAGAAGCCCTTAGAGCTAGATAGAGGCCGAATATCGAGTCAAGATAAAGATTGTTTGGATTTTGATGTCTCGAATTCGATCCACTAGAGAAAAATCCAAGACGGAGAAGCCTAGCATGCAGCACATGATGTGGAGAAGCCCAAAAATGTGGCACAGTGGGGCCCACAACATGTAGACCCATAGGTTGGCCCATAAGCCCACAAGACACGTGACCCAAGTGCAGGGCGCACGGCCTAGATGTGTGTGCTAGGCTGCTTGTGTAATGTGGTCCACAGTGGATCGCAGGAGGAGAAGCGGTCCACGCATGGTGCATGGACCAACCATGTGGTCCACGCATGGTCCATGTGCATTTCCTACGTGTTTCTCATGGTCCATGGGTGGTTCACAGGCCATCTAGTGCGATCCAATGGCTGTGGGAGCTCATGGTTACAATCAACATACAAGCTCGTAGGTTGGCCCATAGGCCCACAAGATGCGTGACCCAAGTGCAGGGTGCACGGCCCAGATGTGTGTGCTAGGCCGCTTGTATTATGTGGTCCATAGTGGACCGCAGGAGGAGAAGCGGTCCATGCATGGTGCATGGATCGACCATGTGGTCTACGCATGGTCCATGTGCATTTCCTACGTGTTTTTCATGGTCCATGGGTGGTTCACAGGCCATCTTGTGTGATTCAATGGTTGTGGGAGCTCACGGTCGCAATCGGATAGTCAAGAAAGCTATTGGAGTCCTTTTGAAGGTAGGATTTTAACAAATAATGGGTTTTATGCCTATAAAAAGGGCCTGATGGCTTGAGAGAATTAAATGGCCACAGCAGAGTTCTCAGGTAGTGGCTGAGATCATCAGAAAGCATTCAGAGATTTCAGGGACCTTGGTTCGGTAGGCCTGAGTCTTCTTTGATTTTTTTTTTTTTTTGTAAGAGCTTTTGTAAAAAATGAGAGATGAGAGCTTCTTATTGAAGGAGAGAGATTTATAAGAGTTGAGTGTGTAGGCTTCTCTTATAATTTTTTTTTTTTATATATAGTAAAGCCTTTGCATATCCTATAAAGGTAGATCTTGGGCTAGTTTTTTTCCTCCATGGCAAGTGATGCCAGATTTCCAACATAAACAGAGGTATTTTCCTTCAGTTCAGAGGAGCATGTAGCATAGTTTAAATTGTTCGGGTACAAATTAGCCGGTTCATGCACATTTGTCCAAGGTTTAGACGGTGGAGTGGTTGATCAACAGTTTGACGTGGCTCCAGTGCAAGATACCAGAGTTTGATGCCATCTGAACATGGTGATAATTTTTGACTAAGGTATTCTTGATTGTTAACAATCTAAAGATGGATAATTTCAGTTGTAGTACTAGGAAATGACAAAGGGGACATCTTGGATATTAATTTGAGCAAAATGTTGCTATTAAACTATGCCTTTTTAGCTTCCAGAATGTTGGGCCACGAGCACTAATTTGGTCCAGCAAATGATAAAACCTTTGTGATGTACAAGATATAAACTCACAAATACAAATTTCATTGTCAATTGACATGTCGATGGAGATTAAGAAGCCAAAAGAGTTCAGATAGCAGCATCCTCTTTTTCTCTTCTATGTACCTTTTTTTTGCTTTTTTAATTGCAGCCGGGTGGTTTCTACCTCCCTAACCATTAAAAAAAAACAAAGGGTAGCCAAAATAGTTTCAAAGGTTCACAGATGTTTTCATGAGCAGCAACCGAACCATCATGCGTATCACTTTTATCTTCTAAATTCTTTTTTTTTTTTTTTTGATAGAAGTGGAGTCTTGTATGAATACAACCAAAAATATTAGAAAATAACAGATCATGAGGCCGCCTTTATATTATCCCTACCTAAGTCCAAAAATATCTTTTCAGAGTACTCTACTATGTAAGAGGCAATTTAATCAACAGCACCATTCACCTTCTAATACATGTATCTGATGATCAACAAAGTAGCCCCTGGAGATATTCTAAAGGAGTGGATGTGTCGCATTTGCCCATGGATGCTCCTAAATCTAACCCACCACCATAGCAAAGTCGCCCTCAATGATGAGATAATCAGCTTCTAAATCCAACCTCGCATAAGTGATGCCTGCTTAGGCAGCCCATAACTCTATCTCCTAGTACCATGGTCTTAAGCATATAACTCCCACCAACGGCCACTAGCCTCGAGTCTAGCTTATAAATAATAAATCATACACCTCTTTTGTTGTCAATCATACTACCATCAAAGTTGAACTTAAGATAGCTTAGAGGTGGGGGCTTTTAAGTGATGAACATCTGATGGATTGCTACAAGAGTAAAGGGAGTCCTAAAGACCCTAGGTTCTTAAGGCCAAATAGCGTATGAATAATCTTAGCTACATGCATCTGAGCTCTTTCCAAGATAAATCTCGCAGAGCATCTTCTCGACTCCAAAATAAGATAATTCTTGGTCAACCAAATATGATGGCAGCTCAAATACTCCATGCCCTGAAAGTCTCCAAGCTAGCACTCCACCGCACCATGTCCAAGAAGACCTACGCTCGAGACTCTGCCTGGGTGGTTCTCATGGGGTAGCCCGCCAAACACCAAACCTGCAAGGCTCTTAGACACAAAACAGAGCATACTCCACCATCTCGAGCTCTATATCGCAAGCCGAGCAGCTGGGCGGGAGGCCCATCCCTTTATCTCTCAGTATAGACCTAGTAGGAAGATGACCCTAAGCGAACTTCCATAAAAATAAGCTAACCCTCGAATGCATCCCTATCCTCCAGAGCCAAGCACCATCCAGTCGTCTCACCAGCTCTCTCTTGTACATGTTAGAGAGATCTCCAATCGGCACCCTCGGGCTGCAAGAGGACCTTCAGACTCTTATATTCTAGCCACCATATATGGATATAGCTAAGGATAGCACCTACTTAGCCAGCTGGTCGTCAAAGAAACTGACTACTACTGCAACACTCTCTACACTAGCATTAGGATGAAGCAAACCCCTATCTCAGTACTCACAAAGGTTGACCATCGACTTAGGAGGGTGTCAAATAGTTAAGAATCATGAAAAAATTTTAGTGTCCATCCATCTCTCACTAGCCATTTGGTACAGGCTCATACTTTTGGAGCATGAGAGAAAATCTACCTCCATATAAATGAGCTCCTCAGAATTACCGAAATGTCAGAACTAAGAGCTCAAGGACCGTATTTGGCTCTCATCACTCTACTCCAAAGGCAATTCAGGTGAAGGAGAAATCTAGCAATATGTCTTGTAATCAAAGCCTCTCGCCGGTCACCAAGGACTAGATACCAGCCCTCTATCCTTGAGTGGTGAGTAGAGCACATCCCAGACAACTAGATGCACATCTTTGTGCCCCCCAACCTCCCCTCACCCCACCCCGCACTCCCCAATGATGAGATCCCTATAAGAAGCTCCTAAATAGTTTATCGAGCCTCGCTAGGTAGGTCTTCAACAAGATTATATGAGAAAGTAGATAAACGAAAATAGCACTGAGAGCAAACCTCACTACAGTCATCCTTTTCATCATGGAAAGAGCTCTAGCTTGCCAACTCTCAATGTGCTCCTAAATCATCTGATTCACTGTTAAGCACACCACTATTCTCAATCTTCAATTGGTGATAGGAACCCCCAAGTATTGCCAGACTCTATTTTGCTCCGTGATGCCCAACCTCTTCTTCATCATATGGCTCAAGTGAACCTTCATCTTCGGGCTAAAAAAGATGGCCGACTTGAAGAGCTTTACCCTCTGTCTTGAAATAAGGCAATACTTCAAAATTTGCCTGAAGGCCATAATAAAATGCCATCAACCGCAAGTCTCAACAAAGCCCATCATTGTATCAGCATGGAACTCAAAACCTTGCAAATTAGTTCACCATTATACGACTTCTCTAGAAACCTTGAAAATTTTGAGTTTTCAATAATACCATCTTATTGGTATTTTTCATCCAAAAGCCTATGGAGTTGCCTAGGTTCAACTACTTAAGATTTTAAGCTAAGATCTATAGGGTCAAATTTTGAGATAATCGAAAAAAAGAGGAAGAGAAGAAGAACAAATAGAGGAAAAGGAAGGTGTAAGCATAGTGATAGAATGGGGTGAGATTTGCATAAATTGGAGTTAAAAATGGCCACTCAGATAATTAGGGTCAATTATGAAAGTTGGGCCAGAAGATTTTTTTTTTCTTTCTCTATCTTTTGTCTTTATTTTTTTGTCAAAAATAAATTTTATAAATAATATATTTGGATCTCTATGGTGCACATGCCCCGTGTAAAGTTGGATAGACAACAAGTCACCCATCTCCATGATGGATAATAAGATATCACCTATCATACTGCTATGTTAAATGGATCGGGGGTGCATCTTCCACATAAAAGGAGGATTCACTTTGCTTTGCATGAATCCACCGTTAGATCATCAACTAGTTGATATAATTAAGATCTATGTAGGTAGATGAATAATGGAGTTTGGAGCATTTTGAGATCTATGCGGTGGGTGATCTAATGATGCATTTGTGCAAAGAAAGATGATTCCTTCTTTCATACAAAGATACAATCTTAATCTATATCAACTTGGCTTACATGTTCAGTATGTGATAAGCAACATAATCCTCTACAATACAAAATGCATGTTGTTGTGGACCGCCACCTCGGCCTTGACTGATTTGATTCTCGATCATAGCTGAGGTCTCTACAGACTCAGCCCTTAAATAGAGCTGAGGCTATTAAGGGTCAACTATGACTAGAAGGAGTTGAATATAATGATCCAAATAAAGTTAGTTAACCCGATCCAATAAGAAGTCTTCATGATCCTGAAAAGACTAGACTCGAATCTTGGGCATACCTAAGGTAGGTGAAGGTCAGTTATGGTTGATATAAGAGAGTTGAAGATAATGATAGGGCGACAATCCCAATGCAAAAGGAATCCACTCTCCTTATGATTTTGGAAAAGCTAGATAAGGAAGACAATTGTTGAGATCAGGTTCTGTTGTGAATGGCAATTAACGGCTAGTCCCACATTGCGAACATGAAAATATGATCTTCGTCAATGTGATCCATGCATATTTTTCGGGAGTGGTAAGTCTCCCCAGTGTACACTACTCTCATTCCTCTTTTATAAATAGTAAGAAAAAGGAGATCCCATATAAGTTCTCAAAAAGCCTCAAGACACTCTACTCTTTCTCTATATTCTTCACTTTCCAACTGACTTGAGCATCAAAGGATTCTAGTCAGAAATTTTTTGTAGTTCTCACTCCAGCCTCTAGAGTCAACTACTTTCGCATTTCATCACTAAGCCGAGGTTTCATCTTTCTTATCCCAGTCGAGGACCCATTCTCCTCATCTTGGCTGAGGAGTGTTCAGCCAAGGAGATCTCCGCTCATTAGCTGTGATTGTGTAGATCAGCTCCTATCTCTTAGACTTTAAATTTGGCAGCAACACACATCGTAAAGGATCTCGACTCTATGAACACTGACAAATCCCTCTAGATAGTATTTGAAGAGTCCATATTCTAATGCATAAAAGCATTGTAGATGGTAGTGTATTGGTGGATATGCACCACTTCATGTACTGTTGATCGAATGAGTAACAAGGAGTAATCAGATGAGGAGCATTTATTAACCAAAATGGAACAACTTCTATTTGTTCTTATATAAATGGTGATGCCCAGATCCTCATATCCTAAAAGAATTAATGGTGATAACCATTCTTTCTTTCCATGCTCGAATCCTCATATTCTAGAAGGTTATCGCTACCATAGTCCTCCACCTCTCCTCAATTGCCTAGCTTGCCTTCAAGCTTCCCTCTAAATCTTCTTCTCTATCCATGATGACGGGTATGCATACAAGAAGTATTGAAAGATAAATAATTAAATAAGTATGCAATGTACAAATACAAATGAAAAAAAGTTCATTTTTTTATCCATGTTCCTCTATTCTTTAAAAAAAATTCTAATTATAATGATGATCATGAACATATCTTTTGAAAGCACGTGATCAATGTTTCCATGATCTTTAATTGACTAAAATTATATGCCTTGGACTCTTCATTATGTTCTTAAATATCATCTTCCACATTGTAGCACAAATTCATGATTGGGGGTTCGTTTACAATAAACATGGAAACTCTTTCCAACAATCCAAGTCTTTTAAGTTCACCAATGGCCGAGAGAGATGGAAAGGCAGAGAGGATATGTCATCTTCACTTTAATTTCTCTCATTTCTAATTATCTTTTTATTACCACAAGATGGTTGGAAAACTATACTAAGTAGTTATCACCAAATAATAATATCTGAATGAATGAAGGCTTGAATCAAGCTTGGATATGTCCTCATGAGTGTGCAATCTTGATTTCCAATACTTTTTTTTGGTAATTTATATTTATGCTTGTAAATTAAGCTCCAGAGGCTTGATACCCAACCAAAATAAAAGAGAGAGGGATGCAGAAGAGAGCACTCCACATTTGAGAGTTTGAATAAGAAAAAAGAGACTTCTCTTTTTTTGACATAAAGAGGGGCCAGGACCCTCTCGATATTTATGAGAGATGTACATAATTTATAGTGGTACTACAGATGGAGTGTTTAAGAAGAAAATATTAAATAGAGATTAACCATTAGCTAACTATCAAACTAAGAATGAAAGAAGGATCTACATCGAGGCATACAATACTCAATAATAAACAACTCTACTGCTCATTTTGCCTTTAGTGAACTGATAGCACAAGATATGCTTTCCAAATCAAGAGGAGATAGGGAAAACCATAAAATGTTGAAGTTGAAGCCTCAAACAATGAAGGTTAACATGAAGCTTCTCAAGAATCTCTATTGCTACAGGCTTGGATAGGTGTTTGTAATTTGTCTCTCTATTGAGAAAGTAACTAGCTGAAGAGTAGGTTTAGATCGATCAAGTAGAGTCTACTAGGAGAAATTTGTAAATTCAAATATATATTTGTTCATCTCTCTCTCCAAATTCTCTAGCAGATAATGGAGAAGATAATATCAAATATTAGTCAATTATGCTTGTTCAAGATATCGTTTTTATGAAAATTCCAGAAGTCCAAAACTTTTTCAAAGATGTGCTGGCTGTTGCCATTCAAAAAATAGATCTAAGGATATATAGAGTAAACATAATTAAGGAACAAATGATCTCGGAATTTCTGATGGATTGAGCAAAGTGGACAAAAAGGAGGCCTAGGGATGCCTTTCTTCCGAAGATTATCTATGGTCAATAGTTTGTTATTGTACAGAACCCAGCTCAAAACTTTGACCTTCTTAGCTATGGGTAGTTTCCAACCAGCTAGTGCAAATGAAAGTGTGATGCCTCCATGCAAAAGGAAAAGATAATATCTTTTAGTTGTGAACAGCCACGAGGAATGCCACTTTCAGAATCTAATGTTGCGTTCTTGAGAGGGCTTGAAATAGTTAGTGATTTGAAGAAGATTTTGATACTCAATCATAGTAATGGAGTCCAGAGGTTGTCTAAAAGTAGAAGAATTAATACTATATATAAGTGATGAAGTCAGAAACTTATCCATTTTGCTTATGAGCCACTATGAATAAGTTCGAGAGAGTATATTGGCTAGTCTTAATGCCACCTATCATGCCAGAAAGATGTCAATTTACCATCATGGATAGCTGGAGAGGAGAACGATTAAAAGAGCTCATGAAGGTGGAGGATATTCTTCCAGGAAGGAGAAGCTCTAGAGCCATAGCCTTAGGGCAGTTTGGTGGGAAAGTATTTTGAGTAGTAGATGCTGAAAATCAAATTCATCCGGGATCTATCAATGTCATTTTATAGTTTAAACCATCATCATAATAAAAAAGCTTTGTTGGCTATGCATAAATTTATGATGCCCATACCGCCAAAGCTCTTTGGGCGACAAACAATAGTCCACTTAGAAAGTTTTTTACTTTTTTTTTATTTGAGCAATTGTTATCTCAAAGGAAAGCTCTGCACAACTTATCAATCTTCAGAATGATTAGTGAAGGTATCCGACATATTGACATCCAAAAAATAGGAATAGATTGGAGCACTGATCAGATTAAATAGAACGACCAGCAAAAGAGTAAGTTTTTTTCTTCCAGCCGAAGAGCCATTGTGCTCTTGATCATTTTAAAGTAAAGAGGGAGACTATTGAATCGAAAAATCATCCACCTAGAAACCGAGCAGTAAATTAAGTAGAATTGGTTATTTCTGACTTATCAAGACAAAGATCCACTATTTTTGTTTTGTTGAAGTTGATTTTGAGGCCAGTGAGTAATTCGAAGGAGTAAAGGATGAGCTTTAGGATCTGTGGATATTTTTTTGAATAATTACAAAAGATTACGGTGTTGTTGGCATATTAGAGATGTATGATTTTTTCGATAATCTCTGATGGACCAACACCTGCAAACAAAATCCTCCTTAGCAACTAGATTAAGGACCTGTCTAGTAGATCAGCAACTAAGGTTAAGAGGAGTAGAAATATCAGGTTTCCTTGCTTAATCCCATGCTTATTTAGATTTGATGCAGGTGATCCAGACTGGACCAAAACCTTATCTTTCTAGCATCTCAAAAGGAAAATACCAAGAGATGGAATTAATGCCTTCGCAAAGTCTAGTTTACAAGGAACACCTTTGTGTTTGTTTCTTTTGCTATAAGAAATAATGCTGAAATATAACTCTCAAAGATTAACCAACCTTTGATGAAGGTGGTTTGTACTAGCAAGATCAAATCTTGTATACATCCTCTTAAACAACTAGCAAGAAATTTTGAAAAAAAATTAATGATAATGTGTTCTATACTAATCGATCTGAAATATCATGGAGTAGGATGTTTATTAATCTTTGGATGAGGGATATGAGGGTGAAGTTTAATCTTGCGGTAGCTGAAGGATTAACCTGCATTTGTTCGACGACCTTAACAATGTTCGATTTAATAATGTTCTAGAATTTTTGATAAAATGAGGCAGGGAATTTGTTCGGGCTTGCAGCTTTATAAATAGCGCTTTTCTGGTCTCTTCTTTGGTTATTTATATTTCTAGAATAACTAGGCATGCTCTTCCATCCAGATATAGATCCCAATCAGCAGCCACTATAGAGTCCATGGGTAGCCAAGTAACGAGGAAAAGTAATATTTAAATATTGCATGGATTTTATCTAAGTTGTGTATTATGGAACCATTGTAGATAACTTCTGAAATTATGTTTTCTGGTGTTTGTTACTATTGCAAATATGGAAGAATTTGGTATTTCGATTATCCTTTACAATCCATTATTTTCGAGAGCATTGATGCCAAAATAATTTTTCCTAACTGAGCATGTCTTCAAATTGGCGCTTGAGGTCAGAGCGTTATTCTCTTTCACATTATCCAGAACTTTTTCTTCTTCTAAAGAATCTAAGATCAATCTTGCTTCTGCTTAAATAGACTTAAGCCACAAGATTTGCTCCAAGATCTTAACTTTTGCCTCAGAAGGTGAAGCTTTGAAATGAAGTTTCCTACTGCATTACCCCACCAAGCGTGAATGTGGTCATCTAATTTGGAATGAACAAGCTACATATTTTCAAATTTGAGTGGCTTCTAAAGAGAATAGGAGACCTTTAATGAAGAGTCTAAAGATAACAGAAGTAGAGTATGGTCTGAAGGTCCAGAAGGATAGAGAGAATGGCCAGAAGAAATGACTCATGCCATTTAGTAGACGAGAGGCAACGGTCAAGTTTAGCAAGAATCGAGTTCTCTCGGAAATTAGACCATGTAAATCTTCCACCAGTAGCTTGGATATAAAGAAGTTCAAGATCATTTAGGATTTTATTAAATTTCTTTGATTCATAAAAACTCTTAGCTGAAGATGATAACCTTTCAGCAAAAGTGCAAGTGATATTAAAAAATGCCATGATAATCCACTGTTAAGAGAGAGTCGGTTTAATGAATCATAACTCCTCATAGAAGGATTTTCTTATTTGAGAGTTTGGACCATACATGTTAGTCAGAAATCACTGAAAATCGTTAACTTTGTTAATGAACTAAGTGGTAATGGAGAAAATTCCAGTATGAATGGGGTTGCCTTCAACCAACTCACTAATCCAAGATGTAATGATACCTCCAGAGACACCAAATGCTAGTAGAATATGCCATTGATTGAAATCGTTCCACAAGATGACCTAAGAAGCCTAATGTTGAAAGTATCCAGCTTAGTTTCTTGTAAACAAGCAATCCAACATGCCGGATCTTTCATTGTGTGTTTAATGGTGCGCCTTTTTGAGGCCAGGCCAATATGCCTCTTACTTTCCAACTCAAGATCAGCATTTTGGAGAAGAGCTATAACACTCAAGTAAAGAAGATAGATGGTATTAGCTGAGTGCCGATAACACAAACAACAAGAAATATTTGATAGCCAAGTACATCCATAGTAAAAATGAGAGGTGAGATATAGGCTCTCTCTCTTTGATAAGAAGCTAATTGAGACAAAAATAATATAAAATAGATTCCTAATAGAGTAAATATTTTGGATAAGATGGAAATCCAAAATGTCACAGGAATCCACAACATGTCTGACTAAAACTCTATCAGCTTGAAGGGGGCAAAGAGAGTCTACTACTCCTTTAAAAGGAGACTACTACACTGTAACACCCACTGCCTTGGTGTTTTTATATTCTTTGCATCTGGCAGTTTCCAACTTACTATGAGATAGAACAAGCGAGTTGTTCGAGTCATCAATATTAAGAAACTATAGTGCTTGTCCAATTCTATAAGATCAAGTCAGTGAATTGATGAATGTCATCTTCTTTGAGCTCCAGCTCCTCCAGCCCTGTGCCTTTAGTTTCTTGCTTCTTATACGAGGGCTTCTTTTCACGACATTAGGCAATGGTGATGGTATGGCATGAATTGCAATGAGGTGAGTAAGAGATTGTAGGCTGGCTAATAGCATCTGAAAAACTTTTTGTGATAACCTGATTTCTTTAATACCGACTGTATGAATCTTAAAGCAGTCAAAAAAAAAACAAAAAAAAAAAGAAGAAAAGAAAAATAATAGTGAAGAAGACTCCTGCTACGAGTCTTCTTGCATCCGAATTCCTAGAGGAGAAGTTGAATCCGGGTAGGATTCGGCCACCCCTCCATTCTATTTAAGGGCATGAACCCCTTCCTCTCTCCAAAGCCAACAAGCCCTAACCTCCTCCCCTCCTCTTCCTCTCTTTTCTATCATTGAAGCCGCAGCCTACTCTTATTATGCTTGTCGAAAATTGAAGCTGGAGACCTCATCTGAGCCTTAGGTAAGCCCAGCCTCTCTTCCTCTCCTTCTTCCCCTTCTTCTTATGTTTTTATGTATGGCTATCAACCGTCAGATCCATCGAAAAAGCCACATGAACAAAGATCCTATTTTTCTCCTATTTTCTGGATGTTTTTCCATGATTTCTATTGGCCGATCCTCATCATCGGCTGTCCCTTTCTCCATCGCCATTGCCCATTGTTGGCCATCTACTGCCATAGCCGCCATCGGTCTTCCAGCCCCCAGCCATCACGACCACCAACCCTCGCCCTCCCTTGTTCGGCCAAGAGAGAAAAGAAGAAAAGAAAAGAAAAAGAAAAAAAAAAGAAAAAGAAAGAGGAAGAAAAAGGATTTTCTCTCACCTCTTTCTCACTCTCTCTCTAGAACCCTACTCTCTCTCTTTAACTATCCCAAAGACCCCAAGGATGAACATGAGATGAAAATAGGATGACCGAATATTGCTTTAGAAGCCGTGCAGTTTATTGAATCCTAGTTCGATCTTATCAGAAATTCATATTATCTGATTATAGTTAACCCATATTGAGTTATCCTAACATGATTCTTGATAATCCTAATTATGATTGCCACTTTTGATAGATATAGAGATTCTCTTTTCAGTTTTTTTCTCTATTTTCTCTCTTCTCTCTATTTTTTTCTTTTTGAAAACTTCAATACCAAGTCATTCCTTCCTTTTTTAGAAATTTATATTGACTCCGACAAGATGATCTTAAATCAACTTGGTACTTGGATGACCTATCAGATTATTCATCCGATCAATCATCTTTTTTATTATTATTTAATTTTATTAAATTTAATAAATAAAAATTAATTATAAATTAATATTTAAAATAAAATTATCTAATTCTTCTAAAGAAGTCTGAAGATTTAGAACGATCGAGATAAGTGGATCTTACGCTCTTTATTTATTTTTAATTTACCATGCTTTTCGTGCAAATAAATTATTATTGGTGAAATCATTTTTTTTTATAAAAAAAGGATCAGCATATGGGATATGAAAAAGCATATTTTATTATGACCATTGATTTAATGAATATATTTTATGAAAATGACATGTTTTATGATGCATAAATTTTATTATTTTTTCATCTATATATATATGTTTTAAGAAAAAAATAAAGATTTCAAAGGCTCTCAAGTAGCTATAAATGAATTTTTATGAGAAGGTCAATACTCAGAGCTAGCATCCATAAGAACACTGACCCTGCCAGCAGGTATAAAGTTGGCATATACAAAACAAGAATTTATCGATTAAGAACACTGATCCCGTCATGAGTATAAAGTGACCATAGCATGAATATCTGTGAGCAATATTTTGAAACATGATATGAATACCTGATAATAATGATTTACGAATCATGTTTATAAAAATTTATAATTTATACATACATGATTATTTTTATGACTTGCTTTATTATATGATCTATGAAATACTTTATTTTTATAATATCTATTATTTTTTAAATATTATATTATCAGAAAAAAATTTATGCTTGATCTGGTAAGGAAGCATAGGTTTTACTTACAGGGCTAGTATAGCTCATATCCTTTTTATTTTTTTTTTTATAAAAAATTATTGTTAGGATCAATGAAGAATCTAGGCTTGGAGATCTGCATAGCAAATTTAAAAATTTTGATAGCTGAACTTAGTTTATTGGATGATTATAAACTTGTAGTTGTTTATTTATAATTTTGAGATATGAGTTTGGTTTTGATTATGGATTTAGATGCTCTGAACTAATCTTGGTTTAATTATTTGAGGAATGAAAGAATTGATCTTTGTTTATATTTTAATTATGATGGATTTTAGCTAATTATAATTGATAGGCTTCGTATTATCGAGAGCGGTATTCCTTAGTAACATGGCTGTGTTGTGTCTTGGATTTGAAGCATGACATTTTATGGTATCAAAGCAATAGGTTTGATCATGGGTAGACTTTAAAAATCTAGCAATAGAAAAATAGGTCTCATTTAACTAGATCATATTTGATTGAATGAGAATAGATGAGTTTTCTTAGAGTTTGTATTTCTTATTTAAGAAAATTGATTAATGCTTAGTATGTTTGATAGGTGATGATGAGCAACAGTGAGAATGAAGTCATGGTAAACAATACCACTAGGAGGAGCAAGAAGGACTACAACGAGAAATGCTAACCAGATGGTTGAGCAGGCTTCTAATATGCCAGCTACTCAAGTAGACATTGCTAGAATTTATGAAGTAGTGGCTCAGCTTATTTAACAAAACAACAAACACAAGGCTTCTCGATCTACACTCTATTTAGAGTCATATTATGAGAGGTTTAGAAGGCTCATCCACCACTATTTGAGGGTGGACTTGATTCTCTAGTTGCAGAGACCTGGATTCAGGAAATAAAAATAATGTTTGATGTACTACAGTATTCCGAGGATGTGAAGGCTAGGCTAGCCATTCCTATAATAAAAAAAAAATGCTAAGTTTTGGTGAACTGCAACAAAAACTGCATATGAAAATACTAATAATCAATTGACATGGGAGGAATTCAAGAAAATATTTTATGATCAATACTTTTTTGATTCAATAAGATTAGTAAAAGAAAATGAGTTCTTGGCTTTGAGGCCAAAAGATGATATGACAGTATTAGAGTAGGCAAATAAATTTAATGAGTTAGGCCACTTCTGCCCCTAGCTCATGGAGTTTTAAAGGAGTAAAGCTAACAGATTTGAGCAAGATCTAAGATATGAAATTCAATCTTGATTGTCTTTTTACCTTTTTAATGATTATAAAGATGCATTAGAATGAGTTTTGAAAGTGGAATCTGAGATGAAAAAATCAGAACAAGAGAGAAGTAACAAAAAAAGACTGAGGATAGTAGAAAATCTAAATGATGGACAGAAAAATTCTACTAATAATTTAGAAAATAATAAAAAAGCTATGACATGCAAATATTATGGCAAGGATCATTATGGACCTTATCTTAAAAAATTGGGAGCATGCTATTCATGCGGCAGAATAGGACACATGGCATGAGATTACCTATTAAGAAAAAAAATAATTCAAAGATTTCCAAAGTAACAAATTAGAAACTATAAGAAAATGCATGTGTTCGCTTTGATCCAGCAGGATGCCAATGCAAACGATCAAATAATTACAAGTATCATTCTAGTTAACCCATAGATATTGATGTGCTCATTCTTTTATTACTTCCAAATTTGACCATATATTTGTAGAATTGAATAAATCACTATATGATATCTATATTCTTATGAAAGTTATTCTCACTAATATTTTATTTAAACACTACATTTTTAAATAAGAAAGCTAGGATTGATAAAAACTAGTTTAAAGAATAATAAAGATAATATGAAGACAAAAAATTCTCACCTGTATATTTGAGAATGAAGGTATATCAAGTTTCGAGGATGAAATTTTTTGTAAGGAGGATAGAATGTGATAACCTGATTTTTTTAAGATCGATCACACGAATCTTAAAGCAATCAAAAGAAAAATAAAAAAAAAGAAGAAAAGAAAAAAAATAGAGTCTTCTTTCACCCGAATCTCCGGAGGAGAAGTCGAATCTAGGAAGAATTCGGCCTCCCCTCTATTCTATTTAGGGGCATGAACCCCTTCTTCTCTCTAAAGCCAATAAGTCCTAGCCTCCTCCCCTCTTCTTCCTCTCTTTTCTCTCATTGAAGCCGTGGCCTACTCTTATTGTGCTTGCCAAAAATTGAAGCTAGAGACCTCATCGGAGCCCCAGATAAGCCCAGCCTCTCTTCCTCTCCTTCTTCCCCTTCTTCCCATACTTCTATGTATGGCCATTGACCGTCGAATCCATCGAAAAAGCCACATGAACAAAGATCCTATTTTTTGGATGTTCTTCCATGATTTCTATTGGTCGATCCTTATCGCCGGCCGTCCCTTTCTCCATCGCCATTGCCCGTTGTCGACCACTTGCTGCCATAGCCGCCGTCGGTCTTCCAACCCCACCGGCCCCCACCCTTCCTTATTCAGCCAAAAGAGAAAAGAAGAAAAAAAAAGAAAGGAAAAAGGAAAGAAAATAAAAAAAAAAAAGAGAGAAAAAAAAATTCTCTCACCTCTCTCTCTCCTTCTCTCCTAGGGCCCTACTCTCTCTCTTTAACTACGCCACGGATCCCTAGGATAAACTTGAGATGAAAATAAGATGACCGGATATTACTTTGAATTCTAGTCTAGTTTATTGAATTCTAGTCCAATTTTTGTTAGAAATTCATAGTATCTAATCACAATTAACCCATATTGAGTCATCCTAATATGATCCTTGATGATCCTAATTATGATTGTCTCTTTTAATGGATATAAGATTCTCTCTCTATTTTCTCTCTCCTTTCTACTTTCTCTCTCTATGAACTTCAGTACCGAGTCATGTCTTTCTCTTTTAGGGATCCATATTGACTCCGACAAGATGATCTTGAATCGATTTGGTGCCCGAATAGCCTATTGGATTGATTACCTGATCAATCATCTCTTTTATTATTATTTAATTTTATTAAATTTAATGAATAAAAATTAATTATAAATTAATATTTAAAATAGAATTATCTGATTTTTCTAAAGAAGTCTGAAGATCTAGAATTATTCAGGTAAGTGGATCTTATGCTTCTTATTTATTTTCAAATTATCATGTTTTCCACATAAATGAATTATTATTGATAAAATCATTTTTTTTATAAAATAAGGACCAGCATATGGGATATGAAAAAGCATGTTTTATTATGACCGTTGATTTCGTAAATATCTTTTATGAAAATGGCATATTTTAAGATGCATAAATTTTTTTATTTTTTTATCATATATATATATATTTTAAAAAATAAAAATAAAAATTTTAAAGACTCTCAGATAGCTATGAATGAATTTATATGGAAAGATCGACATCTGAAACTAGCATCCATAAGAATACGATCCTGCTAGTGGGTATAAAGTTAGCATACGAAACAAGAATTTATCGGTTAAGAACACTGACCCTGTCATGTTTATAAAGTGACCATAGCACGAATATCTATGAGTAATATTTTGAAACATGATACGAATACCTGACAAGAATGAATTAAGAATTATGTTTATGAAATTTCATGATTTATACATGCATTGATTGTTTTTATGACTTGCTTTATTATATGATCTATAAAATACTTTATTTTTATAATATCTATTATTTTTTAAATATTATATTATCATTAAAAAAATATATGTTTGATCTAGTAAGAAAGTGTAAGTTTTACTTACTAGGCTAATATAGCTCATATCCTTTTTATTTTTTTTTCTTTTACAGAGAATTAAGGTTAGGATCGACAAAGGATCTAGGCTTGGAGATGTAGCAAGCTTAAAAATTTTGATAGCTGAACTTAGTTTATTGGATGATTATGAACTTATAGTTGTTTATTTATAATTTTGAGACGTGAGTTTGATTTTAATTATGGATTTAGATGCTCTGAACTAATCTTAATTTAATTATTTGAGGAATGATGGAATTGAGTCTTTATTTATATTTTAATTATGATGGATTTTAGCTGATTATGATTGATAGGCTTCATATTATCAAGGACGACATCCCTTGATAGCATGCCGTGTTGTATCCCGGATTTAGGGCGTGACACTTTTGAAACCAGAATGTTCAGCATATTTCCAGGGGCTTCAAGATGTTGTGAGATAAGGAGTCCAAATCAGAATCCGTTTAGAGGAGGGGCAACAAAGCTGGGACACGATTTTTCAAATTTTGAACTTAAGCCATAGGAGATAATTTTGAGATACTGTTGGATTGAGTCACCGAAAAGACAAGGATAGAGTCTAAAGAGATTAAGAGCGGCTAAGATCCTAGAGATGTCTAGAGGAGGTGCCCAGTCACCAGCGAGGCAAGTTCAGTGAAGTTGTGCCGACGAGATAGAGCATGGGTTGCAAGGACTCGAGTCTTTTCGACGAATTGATGTCTAAACGATGATCATGCCGATTTCCAAATTCACCCAGCTGATTAGGATTTGGATGACCAAACTAAAATTCTCAATCACCATCTCCTAGATCTCTTTGATTATCATAAGAGGAGAAATCTCCAAACGAGGGTTCGTGAAGAGAGGAGAAGTTAACTACAATCTTTAGGTACGACATTTGAATGCCAGTTATAAGTTCTGTATGATGCATTCAATCTATCGACTCTTTCTGCTTTCTGTTTACAGGAGAAGCAACTCCAACATCATTTTAAGTATTTGGGGTCTGATGGTTTTGCGAATGATAAGCTGATAGATGATAATATTGGGAAGTACTATTTAAGTAATCTGATGTGCACGTATCTGTCTCAGAAGTCGAACGCAACATGCTATGCCAAAGTTTGAATCTCTCTTCTCAAAGCTTTCTTCTCCAAACCACCGTACTCGTGGATGCATGTTTGAAACTTCCAATATCTTTGACGTTGATACACCAATAACATCTTTTCTTTTTTATCTACTAATTTTTGGTTTCTATTGTTGTATTTAATTTTGAGAAGAACTGTTAAGAAGGATGATCCAGACTTGGATCGGCCACAGCCAACTTGCTTCAGCATCAACATTCTCTATTTCATTGAATAAATGGGGATGTAGCTAAAGTACCAGACACCTGCTTTATTTTAAATGATGAAATAATCTTCCCTAACTAGCCCATATATTGTGTCCGTAAGTTTGAAACACATTCAAACACCTCCATGTATCCCCTTACCCAAATGATGGCCTCCACTATATTTATGCAAGGAAAAGCAAAAAAGTAGAGGATGATGTGCCAAGAACTAGGATCATATACTTCACAACAAAAAACCAACTAGTTCTTATAATTGGCCAACCGCAATGTGAAGTCGAACTTTTAATTATTCAAGGCAATGGATAGACAAAGAAGAACGAAATTGCTAACATCAGATGCACCACAAGTATTAGAGCCCATAACATGTGATAAGACATTTCTCCAAGTGTGGGAGCCACGTAAATGTAGAAGATAATATAGATAAATCTTCATAATAGGATATTTATGATTCCATTACATGATAATGTAATCATCTATAATCATATTTGTATCAAATAGTAATCTCATGTAATCATCTATAATCATATTTATGATTCTGTTATCTAATAGTGTAATCATCTATAATCATATTTGTATCAGATATCTCTCTATTTAAATACAGCAGATTCATCCTGACGAATAAGATGGGGTTTACAGAATTTTCTTTTTCTCAAATATTTTTATAATATCAGAGCTTGATATGGATAATTTTCTTAAATTTTTTTTTAGATTGATCCCAACTTTCTTTTTTCTTTTCATCCACATTCTTTTCTTCCCTCAACAACATCCTCTATAGAAATCCTGACCACCACTCATGGCCAATCTCTCAACCTCATCAAATACACAAACACTTTCCTCTACTATTCCAAACTTGCCCATCAAACTCGAGGGTCTAAACTATTATCTATAGAAGAATCTGATGATTCCATTTCTTCTGGCAAGCTTCTTGGATATGCCGATAGCACACTCAAAGCACCACCGGCGACACTCACTGTACTCTTGCTCTCCATAGATTTCTCTGTCGGATCCAATCTTATTGGACTCTCCTCTGCTCACGTCGCTTGGACTACTCTTGCCAATCTCTTTAATTCTCACGTCATGGCTCAAGAGGATTTTATTGATTTGCAATGGCATAAACTCGGTAAGGATAACAAATCCATGATGGCTTATCTGAAAAAGGCCTGTGATATTGCAAATCAATTTACATAGATCGGCAAGCCCATGATGCCAACACAGATTAATTGATGAATTATTTCAGATCTAGGCTTAAAATGGGAGCCGCCCGTGCTCACCCTTGCTCCCACTCTTTCAACAATGTCCACCGATAATTTGCAGGCGCTTCTTCTCCATCAAGAGGCACGATGCAACTTTGCCACCACATCCAAGCCATCACCATCCCTTACCAGTCTCTTAGGGCCAATTCCACAACCTACAGTGCACTGGGCAAACGATCGTGATGGCACTAGTGGTCAGAGCTTATGTGGCCGTCGAGGTGGACATGGTGGTCATGGCTGTCACAACGAAGGTAGAACTAGCTTCTCTCCTTTTTGGGCTAATTCTTATACTGTTTTTGGGTGCAACATTGGCATGGGTTTCTCTTAGACTAATTATTATAGCCAAAGTAGGCCTGTCAATTCTTTTTGATCCAACTCAGCTGCATCATGATCTGGCCACTCTGGTCAGCCAACTGGTCCTGCTCATGATTTTTCTGGCCCAGCCAACCGAACCTAGTCTACTTCCAACAATTCATACTACGGGCTCAACATATTTTTCATTTCCTATAATCAAGTTATTTATCAGATGTGTACATGACCCAATCATATGGCCCTATTCTATTCTCTTCATGCACAGATAGCCCGGACTCATTCTTTACAAGGATCAATATTTGGGACTTATGATCTAGGCTAGTATATTGATTCTGGTGCAATACATCATGTGATATCTGATCTTGCCAACCTCAACATCAAGATGATCAGTCAATCACAAATCATGTCTTTGTCGGTGATGGCTCAAGTTTATCTATCCTTGCCTCTAGCTTTTCTACTTTACATACATCTTATCATTCCTTACATATGAATAACATTTTATGTGCATCCAAAATTTTCAAAAATTTACTTTTCATATCCAAATTTGTTTGCAATAATACCTACTTTTTTTAGCTTCATCCTAAGTGTTTCATTATTAAGGACCTCCACACATGCCAGGAGCTTCTATAAGGGTTGTACTGCCTCTGCCCTAATACTAGCTGCTTTTTGAACCCATAGGCTCTCTTATCTACCTCGGATTCAACTATCTTATGGCATCAACGTTTAGGTCATCCTTCATTTTTTATTGTTCAACATAGTTTTCTTCTAGTGTTTCTCTAAATAAAGATCATGCTATCCATGTCTGTTCAGCATGTCAGATGGGTAAATTATAAATTGCTCTTTTCACCTACCATGAATTAAAGTTTTATGTTATTTGAACTTATGTATACAGACATTTGAGGTCCGGCATCTGTTACTTCTCATTCCGGCCATTTATATTATATTCATTTTCTTAATGATTATAGCAAATATTCTTGGTTCTTTCTTATAAAAAATTATTCCAATGTTACATGAATATTTCATGCTTTTCGCTTGCAAGTTGAGAATATTTATTCCCATAAAATAAAAAAATCTTCAATCTGATGGTGCTAAGAAATTTCTTTCCCATGACTTTCAAAATAAATTATAAAATAATGATATTTTTTATTGTATATCATGTCCTCGCACACCTCAGCAAAATGGTGTAGTTGAGTGGAAATACAGACATATTGTTAACATGGGTCTCACGCTTCTTACTCATTCTCACCTACCTCCCAAGTTCTAGTACTATGCATTCGAAACATCTATTTTTTTTATCAACTATCTTTCTACTAAATCTCTCTATTTTCAGTCACTTTATCAACTTTTGTGTGGACACACTTCAGATTATAATTTTCTTCATATTCTTTTATGTTTATGTTTTTCTATCTTCGACCCTACACATAACACAAACTTGAACCATATTCTCAACCCTGTGTTTTTCTTGGATATCCTTCGCATTACCTTGGGTATAGATATCTAGATCTTGCCACTGGTCGCATTTTTGTCTATCGTATGGAAGTGTTTAATGAATATTTTTTTTTCTATAGGTCCAAGACATCTATATCAGTCAATTCCAATACAGCCCGTGCTGGCTCCATGAATGCTTCAAGTACACCTTTTCCTCCCTTTAACCCATCATATACCATCCCTGTTCCACCATCTAGGCCATCTACTGATAATCTAGTGACCGATCCTCTTTCTCTGACTGGCATAACTTTTATTGTCTCTAAGCCACCACCACCATAGATTCATCAGATGGTGACTCGTTCTTATGATGGCTCTCTTCTACTGTCTCGGTTAATTTGTTATCTCTAGGCATCCAGCTGCCTTTTTTGTTTATGCTATTCTTCACAAACTAAAATCTTTTGTTATGGCTCGGAAAGATCCCAAGGGGATCCTAACATTGCAAGAGGAATATCAGGCCCTTGTTCAAAATCACATATGGGATCTTATTTCCTCTTCTATGCAAAATGTTACTGGCTGTAAATGGATCTATAAGATCAAGCAGCAGGCTAATGGCACCATTGATCATTACAAGGCCCATCTTGTGGCTAAGGCTTCAATCAATGGGAAGAGATTGACTATGAGGAGACGTTTAACCCTATTATCAAACTAGTTATCATTCAGATTATCCTATCCATTGCAGTTTCTCTTGGTTGGCCTATTCGACAACTTGATGTTAAAAATACTTTCTTACATGGGCACTTGAATGAAGAACTATACATGCAACAACTACTTGAATTCTTGGATACTTCTCATCCTCATTTTGTTGTTGGTTACGGCGATCTCTATATGGCCTTAAACAGGCCCCACGGGCATAATTCCAATACTTGAGTAGTTTTCTTTAGCACCTTGGCTTTTTTAATTCTTAAATAGATTCATCTCTATTTATCCTACGACGGTCTGGTTATATAGTGCTTCTCTTAGTCTATGTTGATAATATTATCCTCACTAGCATACCTGATGCCCCATTCACGTCTCTTCTTCCTGATCTCAATTAAGACTTTGCGATGAAGGATTTGAACCCTCTTCATTACTTTCTTGATATTAAGGCTATTTCTAGTTTCTATAGTCTTCATCTTACACAATCAAAGTATATTCATGATGTTCTGATCTATTGTGCTATGTTTGACTGTAAGCATCTCCATACTCCTATTGCCACAGGATCTCGTCTTTTCTTATTTGATGGTGATTTGTACGATAACCCTCTCTCTATTATAGTGTGATTGACGGTCTCTAATATCTCATCCTTATGAGATCTAATATTGCATATGCCGTTAATCAAGTCAACCAATTTATACATAGGCCTACCACATCTCATTGAACATCCATCAAATGCATCCTTCGCTATCTGAAAGGTACTATTACTCATGGGCTCTTTCTTCAATGTGATTTTTTATCGTTTTTGCATGGTTATTCTGATGCTATTGGGCTAGGAACCCCGATGATTAATACTCAATTAGCGGATACACCATTTTGCTAGGTCCAAATCTCATTTCTTAGTCATCTAAGAAGCAATGTACTATTGCTTGGTCAAGCATAGAGTCTGAATGTAAAAGTTTAGCTAACGCTACTACTGAACTTATTTGGATATAATTTTTGCTTTATGAATATTATCTACAACTTTGCTCTTCTCCGACTGTGTGATGTAATAATCTCTCTGCTATCTATCTTACAGCTAATCCGGTATTTCATATTCGCATCAAACACATTGAAATTGATTATCATTTTGTTCGAGAGCATATTTTTCAGAAGAAGTTATCCATCCGCTTTATTAACTCCAGTGATCAACTTGATAGGTTTACTAATAGGCTTGCTTTACCTTGCTTTGTGTTTCTTCGGTCCAAGCTTAATGTGCTTGACTCCCCATTATGCTTGCGGAAGGATAATAGAGATAAATCTTCATAATAGAATATTTATGATTCTATTATCCGATAGTATAATCATCTATAACCATATTTGTATCAGATAGTAATCTCATGTAATCATATTTATAATTCTATTATCTGATAGTGTAATCATCTATAACTATATTTGCATCAAATATCTCTTTATTTAAATACAATAGACTCATCTTGATGAATAAGATGAGGTTTTACCGTATTTAAAATGAGGTTTACTAAATTTTTTTTTTTTCAAATATTTTTAGAAGAGACATCCATAAGGAGAGGAGATTTCTTTTCTTCGTAGGCCAAATACTTATATTTTCTAGAAGTGGGACTAACTTATTTTAATGTTTTGAGGGGGGAGAACTATGAGGAATAAAAGATAGATCATAAAATGGGAATGCGAGGAAAAAAAAAGTTTTCTTGGGCAAAATTTTTGCCATGGTTTATCTTCCTTTCATGATCTTCTAGGGCCCAGAATCTTGACTCTCCTCAATCATTTTTTTTCTGCCCTGCAACAACTGCTACAAAGTCACCATAAACAAACACTAACATCAACCATACCGTAGGGTTTGGGTTGCAACTTTTGCGCGAAAGAAGGGTTTATCTTTCTTTGCACAAATCTGACAATAGCCACTTCAAAATGTATATAGATGAATAAATGGAATTCAAAGTACTTTAAAATCTACATAAGATACTATCTATCATTTGAAACCGTGAAAAAAGATCAAAAATTTTTTCGCATGGAAGACGCAACTCAAATCCATCCTCAAGTTGAAATTGGAGAAGCTTCCTATAACATGGTGCTCTCGTGGTCGGTCATATAAAATGCCATAATCATTTCATCCTTCAGGCGAAACGGTAGATGGTCTTGCACTTGCCACGGAATTTTTTGAATAAAAAATAAAAAGAAAAAGTTTCTAAAAAAATATTTTGATGGTCCGCATTATTAAAAAAAAAAGGTTGGTAGTGCTGATCCATGCTAACACTTTCTCTACAATAATTGTTGGGAGCTATCAGCCAAGGATTAAAATGGGCTGGAATTGGAACTGGAACTCGGACACGAGTGTCGATGAAAGCGCTCGGCTGTACCCGGATTCGCGGTGTACAAACTGGCCAAGAGGAAACCGACATGGCGGCAGTCAGGCGAGCAAGGCGTGGATCCAGCAGCGGAAGTGACCATTCCTCGGCGTCGCAGCTTTCGGCCGGAGCCGTTGGACCACATGCTTCACTAGAAATCTTACGTTTCTTCCCGTTCAGATCATTCTCGTTTGCCTGGTTCCTCCCGTACCTTTGTTTTCGTACTGCTGTATGCTTTTACTGCTTCGTATTTGAAAATAAAAAAACCTCTTTCCATCCACCGATCAAAATAAGAGAACGCTTAACCCTCAAGAATTAATGAAGCTTACATGAATCTAATTATAGTATTTATAGTTAATGATCGGAATGAATTCTTGAAATAGTTATATCCCTTAATATATTTAATTTTAAAATTAAAATTAAAATTTAAAAAAAATATAATTAAGCTTTGAGAAATTAAAATATTTATATTTTTTTTAAAATTAACATATTTTTTTGAAATAAATAATTTAATATGAAATCGCTGGTTCTCATACCTATTCCAATCAAATATAATTTTAGCCACTTACACCAAAAAAAAAAAAACTTTTAATTTTTTAAAAATATTTTAATCCAGTTGCACTATATTGTATAAAAATAATAATAATAATAATATTTTTTTCTCAACTTGACCAGAAATTTGTGCAACCTTTTTGTAGCTTACTTAACACCTCCAAATGCTAAAAGACATGGCATAAAAGATAAAATTTTGATTATTCTTATTTTTGGGATTCCTCCACATTCTTGGCTGACAAGTCCATCTGTACCACGTGGGCAGTGCGTTGGCAGCAAGCGAGGCCATGTGAAAGTCTTGCAGGAAAGATAGTTTATTCTTGTCCTCGGTCGCTATTGTTTGAGCTGAAATAGACGGTTTAGCAACCCAAACACCCCAATCATTGCACCAGCCTCCACAGTCCACACACGCACAAACGCACTCCTTTCTCTCTTCTCCAAATACATCATTCCCTTGTCCATTTTTAACTCCAAAGCAATTAATAAAGAAACCCAATGCTGCGGAATTACCACAATCATTTAAAAGTATTTACTTTCATTAGCAGAGTTGATGCACTAACCATCAAACACTCCAAGAATTCAGCCAATACAGCTACATCATCTAACAGATTACTGTGATTCACAAGGGCGAGCAAGACATTACTTGTAGCTTTTAATGAGAGCAAACCTTGTAAAACCATAGGTCATTACCAAAATTTCTATCCTTAACAAGCCATCAATCCTACTTCAGCTGGAGTAATCGGACATCGCCAATGAGCAATTTGATGAGCCCGGCAATGCCATGCTCCGGTCCGAAGAAGCCGTGGCGGTAGCACCAATGGTGGCCTCCTTAGGCTCATCGGTCGCCGGTCGTCTAATTTCCTTAAGCAACGCAGCAACATCCTTCATAGTCGGCCGGTCACCGGCACGAGGACTAATACATAGGACTGAGATGGCAAGTGCCTGCAGCATCTCTTGTATCTGATGGTCCAGACCGCCTCTGAGCCTTGGGTCAAGAAGATCTCTTGGGTCTCGCTTGCTGTGCAAGTGGTCACGGACCCATTGAACCAAGTGAGCTCCTCCAGGAAGTGTAGGGTCCAAAGGATGTCTTCCTGTGAGGACCTCAAGCAGGACAACACCATAGCTGTAGACATCACTCTTCTCCGTGATTCGTTGCATCGAAGCATACTCTGTTATAGAAAAATAAATGATTAATTTTTAATGATAATGGAACATATATAACATATAACCCTATAGGTCCCAAAAGTATTCTAAGCTTATTATTCACCTTTTAAACCTAATCTCTATCAACCACGCTTGTCTCATCTGACAGAGGCTGCCTCTGTGAATCGAAGTGTTATCCATAAATTATAAGAATAGCTCTCTAATACCTTGTTAGGTTCTAGGAATCAAGGCCTAGTTTTAAGCCAAGGGAACTTTTGGTAAACACTTTAAGACAGCTTAATATAATACTAAGAACACGAATTGGCCAGAAGAAAATTATCATATAGCTCATAGCAAGGCAAATTCTATCAAAAAAACACAATAGCAAAGCAAAGTTTAATAGAGGGAACTGAATTAATCTTCAAAGGCATGAATTAAAAGTTAAAGTGGATAAGATAAGACTTCAATGGTAATGAAACTAAAAATAATAAAGTGAATAATAATTACCTGGAGCTATGTATCCATAAGACCCAGCAATGCGAGGAGGAGCCTTGGAATCCAACTTGCTAGCATAAGCACCATCATTAACCCGGGTCAAAACTCTAGCCAGCCCAAAGTCCGCCAAGTATGGCTCAAATCTTGGCCCCAACAACACGTTCATGGCCTTCACATCGCCATGCAAGATGGCCGGCACGCAGTCATGGTGCAGGTATGCGATGGCGTGCGCCACCCCAACCGCAATCTCGTGTCTCGCCTCCCACTCTGCCACCCCCTTCCCGCTCCGGTGAAGGAACCCGCTCAGGCTCCCGTTCGGCAAATAGTTATAGAATAGTAGCTTGGTGCTCCGATTCGCTCCCCATCCCAGTAGCCGGACGATGTTCCGGTGCCGTATCGATCCCAGTGCAGTGATCTCATTGGTAAATGCCCCTGAGTCCTCCGACGACCACATCTTCTTGACGGCCAGCGTGTCGCCGGTCGGAATTATGACCTTGTAGACCACCCCCGAGCTTCCGGTTCCGATCACATTCGCCGACGTTAGTCCCCGGACTACTTCCTCCACCGAGAAATCGAGCTTCTGATACAGGGTGACCTCCCATGCGCCATCTTCATCTCCACGCAGGCTCGTGCGAGTGCGAACCAGCATGTAGGCGGCCATCAGGAGCAGCACGGCGCTTACGCTGATGAGGACCGACATGGCCAGCTTCAGCGCAGAGATGGTGGTCCTGCTCGATGAGTCCTCATGGGCCGTGGGACCGCTGGAGATGAACAGCCCGTGGTTTCCGGCGAGATCCGAGAGTGGGAGCTTGCGGAAGAACGGGGTGTCTGGCAATTCACCAGAGAAGGAGTTGAAGGAAATGTTCAGAGATACAAGGTTCTGGAGCGAGGCTAGCGCGTCAAGGTCGCCGCTGAGCTCGTTGTGAGAGATGTCGAGGCAGCCGAGCTTCCCTAGGCCGGAGAATTCGGTTGGAATCTCTCCAGTGAAATGGTTGCAGCTGAGGTTGAGTGAGATTTCGAGTGCCGGAAGCTGGCCTAATTCTGGCGGCATTCCACCGGAGAAAGCATTGTCGCCAATATCCAGCAGTTGTAACTTGCTGCAGGATCGAATCTCCACCGGAATCCTGCCGGATAACAGATTCCTCCCGGCGATAAGCTTGGTCAGCTCCTGCAACGACCCGATGCCGGGACTCAGCTGACCGGTGATCCTGTTATCCGAGACGTCAATGAATTGGAGGCTCTTTGGGAATGAATCAGGCAGGGCTCCATTAAGAGCGTTCGAATGAAGATCGAGGAATTCGAGATCCTCGCATCCTGATACCGTCGGTGGGATCTGACCCATCAGCCGGTTGTTGCTCAAGTCAAGGAAGTTGAGGTTCTTTAGATTACCAAGCTCGGCGGGGATGGCCCCTGCAAGCCGGTTACCGTTCAGCCGGAGCCGGAAGAGCCTAGTACACTTCCCGATATCCGGTGGTATGAATCCTGACAATTCATTGGACAGGAGGAGTAATTTGGTAAGATTCTGCAGCCTGAAGAGCTCTCTCGGTATCGGCCCGGTCAGATTGTTGTAGGAGAGATCGAGCGATTGAAGGCTGTGGCATCGGGCCAAGTTCGCCGGAATATTCCCTGTCAGCCTGTTCTGCCAGGCATAGAACAGGGTGAGATTTTCCAATTTCTGAAAATCTATCTGGATCTCGCCGGAGAGCCAGTTGTTGTCCACCTCGAGATCGGTCAGAGCAGTGCAGTTGGAGATCTCGGGTGGTATCAGACCTGTCAGCTGATTAGTACTCAACTGAAGCTGTTGAAGCTCTGAGAGGTTCCCGATGCTTCTAGGTATGCTTCCAGTCAGAAGATTCAGTGACAAGTCCACAAGAACAAGCTCTTTGCATCGCCCCAGCTCTGGAGGGATCGCCCCCACCAAGTTGTTCTGCCATAAGAGCAGACTCTGAAGCTTTTGGAGCTCGCCAAGCTGTGCCGGAATGAAACCTGACAGAGAATTCTGATATAGATACAAGCTTGTCAATTCAGTACAACTGCCAATCTCTTCTGGGATTGGACCTGAGAGGTAGGCAGTGTAGATAGCAATGGTCTGGATCTTCTTCAGCAATCCAATTGTGGAAGGGAGGCTTCCTGATATACTGGTCTCGGCGAGGCCCAGCATGGCAAGGTTGCTGCAGTTTCCAATCTCAGGAGGCAATATGCCTTTGAGATCTTGGTTCCCCCCGGCACGGAAAACTTCCAGCTTCTGCAGTTTTCCAATGGTGGGTGGGATCTCACCACTGAGACTATTGTCATATAAAGTTAGATAAGTAAGGCTTGAGAGGTTGCCAATATCAGAGGGGATGGCTCCTTGCAGAGAATTGGAATTCAGAGAGAGAGACACAAGCTTGTTCAACTTGCAGATCTCTGCTGGGATCTCGCCGGATATTCGGTTTCTGCTGATGTCTATGAAGGCCAGCTCCTGGTAGTCTCCAAATTCTTTTGGGATTGGGCCAGTGAGATTGGTGGCAGAAAGAATGAGTGTCTTCAGGGACTTGAGAGATTGGAAATTTGAAGGCAATGGACCTTGAAGATTCACTGTCTTCAAGCTTAGGCCGGTGACTTCGGATTTGGCATTGCAGGCGATGCCGAACCATTTGCATGGATCGGGGTCCGAAGGCTTCCATGACCTGAGTGCATCTGTAGAGCTGTTGAGAGTTTGCTTCCATGATAAGAGAGCTAGGCCTTGGTCATCAATAGAGAGGCAGCACAAGAAGGAAGAGATTATGGTGAGCAGGAGAATTATGGAACTGAAGGTGTTGAAACTAGAGGACAGTGATCGTGGGTTTGAAGGCATTGGTGATGGGAGAAGGGGAGCGGAGATGATCTGTGTTGGGATTGTAGAGGGGGGAAACCCATGTTTTGTTTATAGTAGAAAAGCATGAGATCTGGATCCGAAGAACTGGTCTGCTTTTTAATTTTAATATGTTTGCTGTTGTTTTGATGGTCGGATGGATGCATATGGGCTTTGGTTTAGTTTATGCAATTGGGTCTCGGTTATGCTATTAGATTGGTAGAAAGTTGGCTGGTTGGGGATGGCATGGAGAGCTGGATAATTTAATCATGAAGAGAAAGAGTGATGAGGAAGGTAGGTTTTGGGATAACATGGGTTGCCGTGGCTACTGTCATTATATATTTTATATAGTTGATACTTTTCTGTGTATGTTTCTTTAATACATATAACATTCGGAAAATGGTTGACCATCTATTCTTTTGTTTCAGTAGTGACAGAGAATTATATCTTCTTTTCTTCAGCTGAGATGATAGAGGGTGTTGTTTACTTGGTAACTTGGGAGGATGGAAGTTTTTCTTCTAAAAAGTAAATTCTTGTATTGTTGAAATCTATTCCACTTTCCTCTGTATATTTGGTACATCAAGTGGGCGATCTCTTCCAATTCTTGCAACTCATAAGGTTAAGAGTCATAGCATATAAAAGCATAGAGAGAAAATTTTCCAAATTATCAAAAAGTGCATGACCCAACACTTCGCTTATTCATTATAAATTCATTGGCTATTTATTGTCAAATAATACACTGGTCAGATTAACAAGACAACCTTTTCCTACTTATTCATGAAATTAGGTAACTGTTAATTATGTTATTTATGGTTATTATATCAATTATTTAAGCCATTGTTTTCGATATTGTTATTTTCTTTTCCATTCTTACTCTTTCTCCATGTCCTAGCAAATAGGTGTAATAATTTATTTTCATATATATTTTTTTTATTTTTTGGTTTGAAACCTTCCTAGTTTATACTTGTATTTGTTATATTATTTTTATTTTTAATTCTAAATCTTTATTAGATTATTTGAGACTCATTGTTTTACTTTTTGCACTTAATTGTAGTCTCATATTTCTTCTAAGGAGCTTTCATGCAGGTCAACTATCATAAAGAGAAAGAGAGCTAACATTAAAATCAAAATGTTCCTTTTTGCATTTCTTTTTTCTGAAATTCCGAAGGCCTAACTATCGTTTAAAGGATGGAAATAATTTTTTAATTGATTTCCTTTAGTTTTCAACTATAATCAAAGGAGAGAAGTGTTTATGCTCTAGGACTGATTTGCTCGGTTATCATTTATCCCATTTAGAAAATTGAAATAACTTATTGTAAGTTCTAAAAATACACATTAAAATTTCTTTCTAGTGTTCTTTCTTGCTATTGTTAATTCAATACAAGACATTTGTGGAGTTCTCTTAGTAATACAAACAATGCTTGGTAGAGGAGCAAGAGAGGAATCTTGAGGTGCACATGCTAGTAAGGTAGGAATAGGTTAATTTTAATCCTAAAAAATTTAGCAGCCAAGGTCATGTGAAAGGGCGGCAATCGCTAGGAAATATTAAGAAGAATACCAAGAACATCAACATGTCTTTGAGTGGAAGGGACAACAAGGGCAACATGGTGCTTCTCTCCTATCCTAATCTTTGCATTTGTCAATACTCCATGAAATTGTTAATAACCCAAGAGTTCTCTTCAGCATCAGGGGACAGGTAGACCACCTTCATTCACCATATAAAAACAAAGGCTGGTCTGAAAAGAACAAAGCCAACGCCCATCCATGACTTCCCCAAATAAATTTATTGATGATGGATTTTATTATACATTTGGTTTGCTGAATCTGAAGTCCAAATCATGGTTTACTTCAATAAGAAATAACCCAATAATGTTTAGCTTGTTTTATCATCAACCACTTCGATGGTGAGTATCAACCAATAATGTAGATTATTTACTTCTATGATTCAAGTGAAACATGCTCCTTTGATAAGGATTTAGACAAATCAACAAAAGTGAGAAGGAAAATGTCTTAACATGGTGGTTCTTATCGATAAAGACGTCTGGTTGAATTGTAATCATCAGCTAGTATTATTATTTTTATTGATAATCCAATGATGAAAGTAGTTCCTTTCCCTTTTTGATGTAAACACTACTTGCAGTGAATTAAGTGGTGCAAAATCATATCTAGCACTTATCATATTAGATGCGAATCAACCAAAATCTCCAATTGTGGTTTCAAATCAACTGTAAGGGTGAGAATGCAAAGGCTTTCACTTGGTGATGATGGACAGCTTTGGGGACAGATTAAGTGTCCCACATGGGGTTCAAGGTTTGTGTAACGGGTATGGAAGCATCATGGGACAAAGAGTATCTAGATCCAATCAAGAGAGAGAGAGAGAGAACGGGGAAAGATGCATTATGGGAATAAAGAGGATCTGGATCCAATCAATAGAGAGAGAGAGAGAGTCATAGCGTGAAGACAACATGGAGCACATGACAGGGAAGTAGTGAAGTGGTTGTGGTGGTGAAGTTATTGCTGGATTTTGTTAGCATAGTTTGTTCCTTAGTCGAGATGTAATGCATGTTCTTTCACATCTAATGCTTCCATTACTTTTCTGACATCATGTTATTTTAGAACCACTCGTAGCCAAACATGCCCATCTTTTACAGTGCCAGTTATGATGGTTACAAACAAAAAAATTAAAGGACTAGTCATGGCTTAATTATAGAGATAGAAACAGTTTGCACTCCATTTGACAATCTCTATTTATCTTCTTTGGTTTATTGATTTTGTCTTTCCATGGCATTTTACCATTTTTCAGGTCAAAGAAAACAACTTCCTTTTCAACAATCCAATCCATCTAATTACTTGGTTGAAAGAGATAAAAAAATATATGCATTCCGTGAAAAGTGAATGGTAATGGCATAAAGCTTCAATACCATTGCAAAGTCGCATTCACTTGGAGTTTTTATGTTGGAAAGGAAGAATGATTCTCTCTTCCTTCAAGGCTACAGATATTTTCTCAGGGATTCTTCTTAGCATCTCTCTTTTATCGCAAAGGTATACCATCTCAAGTTTCACGTCCCTCTTCTAGCTTCCAGACAAGATAATACAAGTATCAACCTTACATAATTCACCTTCTATACTTGGTTGTTTCTTGGTCTCGTTTCTCAAGCTGGCAAGTGTGTTGAATGGTCCTTTGTATGTTCGCTCGGCGATGGTAGGAATGTCAATGCAACCTAGAAGGAAAAGAAGGAATAAAAGCATTAGGTTGGACTGAGAATTAAAGTGGTTAAAAGGCAAAGTTTAAAGCTCCAATGATTTAATTAGAAGGGAAACACGTAAGGGCACATGGAAGGAGGAGGAAGATGTGGTGTTTCTCGTTTGTTATTAGGCAGCTGTTCACGTGCCATACCCTTTAAGAGCCAGAAATGGATAAAGGAGGAGCCAGTCCAATAGTGTAATCCCCAGAGATCCTGACTTCCAATTCATGAGATGCATCTTTGATGGGTCTCGTAAATAATTTCATCAATACCCCACTTGGATCACTGCATGAGAAGATGGTGAGATTATGTTAGTCCAAGGGCTGGAGTCACTAATTAACCAAAGCCAATTAGAAGCAAAATAATGCTCTAAGGTCCATGGCATGCTAAGAGAAGAATCTGAGTGATTATATATTTACTATGACATCCTGTGAATGAACATCATCAGAAGACTCCATTATAAACAAGATGTCAAAGAACAGCATTGTTAACCAACCTTGTTTAAGTTACACAATGCAAAGCGTCCCTCAGGTTAGAAGTACTGGTAAAATAATCCATTAACATAGCTTTGCAATTTTTTCCCTACATGAAGTTAGTTGAGATTCTAGCTACTCGACAATATTTTTTGAGGCAAAGAGTTGGGCCACTTGGAATTTGAGGTATGACCATCAACAACCGAGTCATTTGGATAGCCCTGATAGCGAACGCCGTAGTCTCCATGAAAAGCATCGTAGCAGGCTCACTTCAAAAAAGAAAAGCATTGTAGCAGACGTATTGGTGGAGAAGATGCGACGTGTTACTTTAATCTGATTATATAAAATTAATATTATTATTATTTTAAAGTGTATGTTGGAATTGTAAATAAGATAAGTCATTAGGAAGAAGCCTAACTTTCTAATTTCCATTCTACTAATCGAATATAATTTCAAAGAGCATCACACGAAGATGGTCATGTTTTATTTTAAGAGAGACGTCGCTAACAAAGACTAAAGGTTTTGGCCTTTCTCTCAGCACTACTGTCCATATTTTCCGACGAGCTTTGTTAAAGACAAATTGTCCAGCACTTTGATTGTGCAGGGACCCATCAATATCTTTGTCATTCCTTTTTCTAGTGACATTTTCTACTCCATTCATGTCCAAATCTGCCTTTCCTTAGTGATCTTGTATTAAAATGGTGTGAACTTGCTGGGGCTAACTCCATTGATGTCAATTCATTGTCTCCTAAGCACCGAGCCAGTGGTGGAGGTTATCTTCTTCCCTAATTTCAGGATTGTGTTGTCTTAACACCCTCCTCACTAGCCTTTCCTTTTTGTCTTTAGGCTTTAGAATGAGAGAATGGTTAGGAGAGTGGGGTATTAACACTCATTACTCCTTTATAATTTTATTCCGAGGCAAGACTTCTAGATTGCTTTGCTTTGCTCGGCCAGAGGATTGGAACATGCACCTACTACCAAATAATCTTCTATATAACCGCTAACCCCACACCGAAAATGATAACGATCGAGCAGGGAATACTCTTACTGTACGTTGATGGCTCAATCTTGGACCTGGCTTTGTCATATTGGCATGGAACTTTGACCTAGCCGGCCGATCAAGATCAACAATTTTGGCACAAAGAAGGAAGTTATCAATGAACCATACTGTTTAGGCTTAGTCACAAGATTGGCCCTCCACCAAAACAAATTAAATTAAACGGTCATGGTGCTAGCGGTTTTAACTTGTTAGACCTGGCCTTGTCATATAGGCATGGAACTTCGACTTGGCCGGCCGACTGAAATCAACAGCTTTGGCATGAAAGAGAAAGGTGTCAATGAATCATATTCTTTAGGCTTGGTTGCAAGCTTGGCCTTCCATGCAAACAAACTTAAACGGGTCATGTTGTCTGCAGTTTTAAGTTCTCAAACCTGGCCTTGTCATATTGGCATGGAACTACTTTGCCGGCCAAGTGAGATCTATGGCACAAAGACGGAAGATGTCTACTAACCATGTTGTTTAGGCACGGTGACAAGCTTGGCCTCCAGTGTGAACAAGTTTCAATGGCTATCATGCCAGCACAAAGAAGAAAGATTTCGATGAACCATATTGCTTAGCCATAGTTGCAAGCCTGGCCTGCCATGAGAACAAATTTAAATGATTATAGTACCAGCAATTTTAAGTTTTAATTGAGATTTCTTTTAAAAAAGACCTCATGATCCAGACAATCTGGGGTCCGCGGTGGTTTTTGTACAGAATGGTTTTCTAATGAATTGAATCTGCACCATTTAACTTTTCAGCTCAATCCTTATACCATTGAATCAAGCAATGGGTCCCCTATAGGAATATATATATATATATATATTAAAAAATATTAAGGACTTTCATGTGATGAATTATGTCCATAAACTAATTCTGTAATATAGTTGAGCTAGATCTGTTAGAAAAGTACATCTATACCTTCATGTTAAAGGTATGACATGCAAATAGTTTCGGGAGGCAAACCTAGTGGTTGATTGGTCGGCCATTAAGGATGGTTCTATTGAAGGCTAGGATAAGCCAGTTGGTAATTATCTTGTTCTACTGAAAGAGGTTTGTTCATTTAATGAATTTTCTTATGCTCAGAGAACGTGGTTCTAAATAGAGCGGAATGGAGAGAATGGTTTATATAACCAATCCCAACTATTCTGGGATTAACGCTTGGTTAGGTTGAGTCGTTCATTACATGGATTTGGAAATATTTTTAATTTGAAATAAAAAATAGAAATACATGTTTAAGTGTTGGTAAGGTCCCTAATCCTCTTGATAAGTTGGGCACCATCAGACTCAAAATATCAACGGTGGTAGATTATAACTTGATTTATCCCTAAGATATGACTAGCCATGAAGAATCATTGGTTAAAAGAAAAAATAATATAATTTACAAACCTTCAAGAAATATTAGAGATCAATAATTAACTAATCATTTACAATAAATCTAATAGCTTTTTAAAATATAATATTTATAATAATTCAAAATCACATTCAAAAAGACTAGTCGAAAGATATTATTTGAATTTTTTGATCCTATATAAATACGCAAGATCTTCTAACAAATCATCAATATGAAACTAAATACACACCAATATGGATCCTCACATGCTCTCTCTTTAAGTCCTGATGTTCTCACCAAACTAAGGATCTAATGAAAGTAAATATCACGATCGATTCATGATCGGCCGAATAAACCCATACTGCAATATCCCTTAATCCTTGTAATTATGAGCTGAATTAGCTCTGATGTCACCCACCTGGGGAAAGTACTTAAAGTTCCAATATCAAGTTCTCTTGACGGATGTTTGGAAACAGGTTTTAATAAACACACCCCATTGGCCAGTGTTTCTTCATAATTACAATCATTATATCATCGTCAGTTACAATATTGCCATCGAAGGAGTGGAGTTCCTTTAGGTCTTCTCGACTACCATTATTACACGGGAAGCTCCTGCGGGTAGACTTACCCGGAATCCGTCTTTGCAATACTCGTCAAAATTGCCATCCAACTCCCCATGACAACTCATTACATGGGAAACAAGGGGCATGAACCTGAATAATTTTCGTAAACCATAGGACCATAACTGATCAACAACGAAATTAATTCACCTGCCAATAAAATTACAGTCATTCACAGCTAAAATACTTTTTAAATCCTCGCATGCTGAAACATGATTATTCAAATAACATTACTATATCAAATTATTGAGAGATCAGCAAAGTTATCAATGTACAATTGCCCATGTGAATAAAAAACCATCATCCTACCAACCATCCATCGAGTGCTATTTTTCCCGTTGGAACTGTTAATCACTAAAAGGTAGAAAACAGGAGATAATGAGATCACATCTCATTAACAACCATAGTAAGGCTCTACATCTGCAACATCACTCAGACAAGAGCAGAAGAGCCCTGCCGAAGAATCTCTCTCATACAGGAAGCGATTTATCCAATCTTGGAAGCCTGTCATCCTTAACAGAACCTACTTCCACCCACATGACTTCTTATTTTATTAAAAGTAGGCATCATTCCAGGGGTACTTACAGCTAACATACAAGGGGATGCACCAAGTGTGCTAATTATGGATGATAGTGTTGAATTATAAGAAGAACCAGGTTAAAATGCTAAATTGGACATATAGAGAAAGCCTTAGGGGATAACAATTTACAGATAAGTAGAACAAGAAGAGATTTCATGCAAGAAGATTCAGCCAAAGTGGAAATAAAAAAGAAACCCAAGTCAAGAATGATGATAGAAGATACCATTAAATGCTGGCATCTATTACCCAAAAGAATGGACAGATACATAAAGACAAATGTAATCTAATTAGTTTTAGATGGATGACATAGATGAGAGGTTCCAAATCTTATGTAACCCAGTGCAAACCTTGACAATTTGAGGGACAATTCTATAAAAGAAGGGTCAACTTGCAAATATGCATGGATCAAAATGTTGAGCATTTAGGAGGGTCCAAGGAAACATGACTGTGCTTAAAATTAGAATGCTGAGATAGATATATGGTAAAGACAAATATCTAGAAGAGTTGTTAGGAGGAACACTTCTTGAGGACAAAATGATGGAGCAAACTGAAGATTTCATCATATATCATTAGGGAAACTTACACTGAGTGATACTTGAATCTTTATCCAATGATTTAGGAAGAGAAGGAAGATTCAAGGTAACATGGGTGGAAGTGAAAACAATCCGGGAAAGCCGTCAAGTTTCAACAATAACAAAGGCAGTCTTAGTAATGATTGGTGAAAGAGGATTTATAAAACTGACCACAAATAGCTCCGAACAAAAAAGTTTGATCATTGTGGCTACCGTGATGCCTTATTCAAGATACAGGGATTATCAGATAATTAATATCTTACCTTTCCAGCAGTAAAACCTGATTATAGAGCAAAAAAAACTTGCATATCATAAGCTGGATAACTCTTCTGTTTACAAACCTGTTACACATAGTCATCAAATTCTTATACCAAAAAAAAAAAGTATACATTTGAGAGAAGAATATGCATGTTTACAAAAATAGTCTTTCTATTTTTGGTAAAAAAGTCACTCTTTCATTATCATAAACAAGTAGAACTCCACAAACTAACTGCATGGTACAGCCAATGTTGGGCAACCAAAAAAATAAAAAAAAAAAACGTTACCATGTATGTTCTAGTACAAACTGTTTCTTAATGACAGATGAAAACTAGGATACAAGTACCTCGGTAGGGAAGAGACAATAAAGGGAAAAACAGAAAATGAAACTACGGACACTGGCATCACCTGCCAAAGCATTTCAATATTGAAGATGTAAGAGTTGAAGACAGAAACTTTAGCCCAGCAGATCCTCCCGGAAAGTATGATACAGAATAGTATGCAAGTGCAAGAACCTACAAAAATATTAAGCATGATTGTAATTCATTTCATGAAATAATTATTATGGTATAAAATAAATGCAAGCGCATTTGCAGTCACAAAACATGGGCAGTTTAAATTAATTTGCACACAGAATGAGAAACAATAAAGACTATAAGGTGTTTATATCCATGGCCCATGGCTGATAAGGGTATTTGCAAGGTGTCGACAGTGTATCAGCTCATGCTAAAATAACTTAATCAAAAATAGTAAAATTTGAAAACAAACTTAATAAATATATCATAAGGCCACCACAGAAATCAGATTAGTTTTTATTTGCTACTAACTCATGCATAGACTGAAAGGAAGAAAAGAAAAGAACAAAACTAAATTCAAGGCCATGAAATTTTATACCTGAAGCACAGAAAAGAGAACAGAGAGAATGTAACTGTGAAGCACCATGGAAACATAAATGGTACCCACCATGCTGCCAGTGAATCCCAATGTGAATGGAAGTCTCTGCAAGGTAAACAGACAAATTTATGTGAACAACATAAGATAAATATCACAAACTAACACTTGATTACAGTGTATTGATATTGTGTAAAGAAAGTTCAATAACTATGCTTTAGACAGGAAGTTTTCAAAAAAGAAAATTCCATGATAACAGCACCACAAAACAGAACATTGTTTTTTTTTTTTTTTTTGGGGGGGGGGGGGGGGGGGTATTGAATGGAATAATACAGCAACAGAGAGAAGACAGTTTTTTGTTGAATGCAATCAAACTTTGCCATAATATAAATAGTGCATGAATTCACATGTTTATTGGTTTGATAGGTATAATCCCATGAAATGACACAAGTTAAAAATACTATCAAGGTTCTCTAAGCTTGAATTGCTGTAAAGGTCATCCTAGAGGGTATAGAATGGATAGGATCTATGAAACCAACTTCATATCAGTGGGCACGCTTCTTGATTTCCATTTTATCAAAGTTGCATGCAATTTCTCTAACAGGACATCAACAGATCACTAAGGTAGTCAATTTTATTCCATGACACTACATTATCCAGGCCTTGCCACCCACCTGGTGCCCCTGTATTGCACCAAACCTAGACTGCCAGGTGGGACTAAGTAAATGAGTAGGTAATGGAGTAGACAGCTGTTACAATACTCTAATCAAAAGTTTGTTGCCTTGATAAGGTTGGAACTAGGTCGGGTGGAGTTGTGTTTCCTTGCAGCTCGAGCCCAGCATTGATGATTTTTTTTCAATCTCTGAGCCATGCCCAGGCCCGAAAATTTTTAGCTAGTTCAGGCTCATGCCTGAAAATTTTTAGTAAGGTTAGGCCAAAGCCCAGCCCAAGCATGCCCGACCCAAGCCCGAGCTCAGCATGATGGAGGCAGAAAGTAAGAGTGGGGGAAGTGATGGGAGTGATGGGCTAGCTTGGATTTCTATTTGGACTTTGCAACCCAAGTCTGAACCTGAGCCAATGTACAGATATTGGGGCTTCAAGACCAGGAGCTATAGATAACCGACTATGAGGTATGAAAGGGAGAAAGAGCCATTAAGGGAGACTTCTGCTTATATGGCTTAGGTTCACTCACCAGCAAAAATCACCAGGGTTGAGCTGAAGAACATTAGCAAACAGTAGAAAGTTTATGAGAAAACCACCAGACTCCAGGGAATCTTAACAGAAAATTTTCTTTCCTAGCAGATAAAATTTTCTTCCCTAGAATTGCACAACATAAGAAAAATGGATAATCTCCCTCAAACATTTGTCATTATCAACTCTAATAAAGAAATTCATACTGTATTTTGTCCTTAAAGCCAAAAGCTTATAGTTATTTGACATATGTAACTTCTTCATAACTACTCTATAACTTAAAAATGCCTTATACATAACTATTTTACTTGGTCTTCTTTAAAATGGAAAAGAAACTTTTTTGCAAGGAGCACTAAAACAACAGTAATCCTTCATTTGAAAGCATTAATAAGCATTACCAAGACAAACTAAACAGTCATATCTTTTTCAAAGGCAGACTACTTTGATCTCAATAAAGTCAAAAATGTGCCTAACGAGCCTTCTCCAGACTATTTGGGTCACCTAAGTTCTCAGCCTTCCAATTAAAGGCAACCTGATCTGTTCCTAAGCCTTTGCACACAACATCTTAGGACCTTAAAATCTTTCAGCTTCTCTTGCTCAATTGGATGAGAGCTAAACAAATAGGAGTTACATATTCAAAACAGATACCTCTTTTGAACACATGTGAGCCAGCTGATTCTTGGGACCTTTAAGAGCAAAGAATGATCCAATAATCAAGATGCAACCAAAAGTAAAGCAGATAGCAAATTTCTGAGGCATCAGCACCATGACTGGAAGGAACATAGTGAATGCAACAAAAATGAAGAAGACGCCACTGGCAAGGAGCAGCCCAAAGTACATGAGAGCCTTTCCAGACGGAACACTGCTAGTAGCATTTTGGAAGCTCCCAGGTAATTCCCTCACACCTTTAGACACCCTGGTAAACACCAAAGCAACAAGTAAGAACACTATAGTATACTATGAAAATGACAAATTATTGAGCTATCTTTCATAAACATGTTAATGAATAAACCATGGATTGTAAAGCCTTACAGTTGCAAAGAAAGATATAAAAAATGGAGAAAGAATACATTTCAAAAGCCACTTCGTTCAAAGTTAGGCCAACATAAGATAATTGAGTTGGGAGGAGGAAAAAGGAAAGCTCCATACCTTCTAGTTCTTCTAGTAAAGAATCACATTTGTAGGAAGATATCTTATATTACTCTAGATTAACATTTTGCTTTTTGAATGAAAAAGGATAAATAAATGGATAAGATCATTTTGATCAACAACAACAAAATCTGCAATAAGATTTTGGCTAAAAGAAGAGATTAAGCAAAAGAAGCAATACGTTTAGAACAAAAAATAAATGTACATAGTTGGGTTTTTAACCTTCTTTTTCCGATCATATTATTTTTGTAGATCACTCTCACCCTGCAGGTGCAAAGAGACAAAGTGATATGTTTCTAAAATGGAAAAAAAGAGGAAAATGTATTACTTAGAAGGGTGATAATGAACAGGTTGGAATTATCAGAATTTTCAGCACATACAATAGAGTACCAAAAAAAGGAGCAGTCAGAAAAAATGATATCCATCCTTTTACCATCATGGATCAAGAAATGATGTCAATGAAATAAAAAGAACTATCTTTTCATCCAAACCAGAAAAAGAGACTGAGTGGGAGTGACCGATGGGGGAAGAGAGGGAGAAGAGGGGTTCCTTCTAAAAATCACTCATTAGTTAACACTTGGAAAATTCATTCTTGATGTTAGGAAATTCATTCTTGATTTATTACTTTGTTTTATTTATGTTTACCAACTCTAGTGCCATAGGCATTTAAGCACCATATTATAGTTAAACTCATCACTAGTAACCACACTACAATTTCAAATGGTACTTTAATTCACCTACCTAGAATCTACATGATAAACCTAGGAACTATTCATGTGTATTGGATTCTTTTTGGAAAAAAAAATTGACATTCTTTTGCTACAACCCATTGCATGACATGTTCTAAACAACTCCAAGTGCCAGAAAATTTTAAAGTTCGAATTACTCAATCATGTGAAGTGACTTGCCTCACCTTAATACTTCCTTTTAATTTGTGATATTACATGCGATATACTTTTATTTAAATGTCACTAGTTAGATGTCTTGATTAATGTTAATTGTTAAGTATTATTCATTTAATTATATAAATTGTAATAGTAATCAAAACTCTCTCTCTTTTTTTTTTTTTGATTTATTTAGATGTACAAGTCAAAACTTGTCATAACAATGTCCAAGTTTTAAGGATGAGTCCCCCCAATTATCTGAGGTGCAAGTTGTCGAACCATGTTTTGGCCTCAATATGTACCAACTTTTTTATCCACAAACCATTGGTGAACCTTACCACTATCTAAAGCATAGTCACTAAGCAAACCCAACTTCACCCAACATATTCTGGGATGCATCTTCCTGTCTCCGCCTTCTTCTTTAGAATATTTGATGACAACAAAATCAAAATTCACTTATCTTTCAGCCACCAAATATTGACTAAATCTGATTCCTACTATACTCTACTAAAACACTATTCTACATTCTCTATCTTGATTCAACATATGCTAAAACTTTACCATCCAATAATTTCCTCCAACATACCAATTAAGTATTCACACCTATTCACCAACATCAATTAAATGAAATTTCATAGTGCTCATACCAAAAAAAAACCCACAAACAAGTGATGCATTTATTAACCAGAATAACAAAATTCCCAAGCAATTCAGATGTAAAACCAATTCAGAACCCAAGAGGAATAAAAGGAACAAAAGAAGAAGAGAATTAACGAACACAGACAAAGAAATCTCTCTTACACGTTGAAGGTCCCGGTGACCTTATCGTTGGCCGTCCTGACGGCGGCCTCGATATCGAACCCGAGGGCGGCGGACCCGCTCGCCTCGTTGGATCTGGAGGTGGCGTACGAGTTCCAGTCGGCGAGGAGGGAGGAAGCCGGCTTCTGCTCCTCGTTATTGCTCGGCCCTCCGGCGAACCAAGCCTGCGCAGTCTGCATCGCGTATCAGATCGGATCAGAGGAGGAGAGGAGAAGGGAAAGGAATCAAAGAATTAAGGGTAAGATTCGGTGATGGAGAACGGGGGACCGAGATCGCTCTTCCTCCATTAAATGCGATCGCGAGGAGAGAGAGGAGATCCCGGTCTCTGAAACGGGGAAGGTGGACGGAGGGAGGTGAGGTTTTTTTTTCACCTTTTTCCTATTTCAAGGGAACTGACGCGATTGAAGGTTCAGACCGGACAGTCCGGCTCGACCGACATTGTATCGTGCATGGTTAGATATCCGTATTCATTCGTCGTGAAAAAATTTACATTCAAATTCATTTCATTCGCATTTCAGATTGAATTCGAACAGATAAAATAAAGAATATAAATTAGATACAATTAGATTAGATATCTTAGGATCGTATCAAATCTCATAAAATTTTCATAATCCATCATGTTTCATTCAAAATTAAGCTCTCAAAATCTAAAAACCCACGTCAATTTTTCTAAAGTGTCCAATCACATATCTCCAAAATATAGAATGCAATTAAAAGATCAAAAAGATAAAAAAAATAATAAAAAGATCTTATGTTTTAAATTTTTTTCATCTTCCTTTTGTTGTCCCCCATTTTTTTTTCTGTATTTTCTTTCATCCTTAGGTGTCTTGATCAAATGGTAGACTTGAAGCGGTTGAATCGAATGGCTAGGGTCCCCCCTCCTTCATCGGTCTTTTTTTCTCTATTTCTTCCACCCTTGGGAGTCTCCATAGGACGGGAGGAGGCTTGGAGTAGCCAAATCAAATGGCTAGGGTCCTCCCCCGCAATCCTTTTCCTCTATTTTTTTTCATCCTCGAGAGTCTCCATCAAATGGGAGACTAGGCGAGGCACATCAACATGGGAGGGGGAAGATAGGTCATCTGAGGGAGAAGGCCTTAGTAAAAGCAGCAAAAAAGATAATAAAGTCATCGGAGGCTTGGTGAAGGAAGCAGGAGAGGTGAGAGAGGTCTAAGAGCAAGAAGGGGTCGTTGGGGTTAAGGGAGAAAGGGGGCAACAATGGCGAAGGTGGGGGGGGACTATATTGCCCAGAAAGATTAACAATCCAAGAGAAGGGATGAATTGAGTTCTTTAAAAATTCAGCCAAATTAAAATCTAAACAATTATTTACTTCAAATTAAGCTAACTTTAGTGATTATAAGGTGTATACAATATACTGCAGTAGAATTAAGATATAGAAAAAGCAATGCAAGACTTAAAATAATGCAAAATGAAAAATAAAAGCAAATAAAGCAAGCAAGACAATATACAATACAAATACAAAAAAAATTTATAGTAGTTTAGTGTAACCTCGCATGTACGTTTATTTTTCAAGCTTTTTTTGAAAATTTTACTATAATCAATCCGATTATAGTGTGTTTATTTTATCCAAATTCACAAATAAATTCAGTTAATTTTTCGAGATCACCAACTAAAATCTTACATAATTATTTTTCAAGATCATAATTAAATTCAGTTGATTTTATGGGCTCACCAATCAAAATCTTACAAGTCTAATTTTGGACCTAGATGGGCCCAACTCAAGTTTCTTTCATTCAAAAGAAACTTGAAAAGAAAAATAAATGCAAGATATGAAGTTTCAACATGAAATAAAAAAATAAAAAATTAAACTTTTTGAAGTTTGAAGTATGGAGAAGTTGCTGATTGATGGCTCAAATGAAACTTAAACTTCTCTTCTTAATGCTTGAAAGAATGTAGAAGATAATAAGGATGATCACACTTGAAAGCTCTCTCAAATTTTTGCTAGAATCCCTTTTTTTTTCTCTTTTCAAAGATATACAATGAAGCTCTCACCAAAAGAAAAGTTTCCCTCTTTAATTTCTTTTTTCTTACTTTTCGATTAATTTTCTATTTTTTAACAAGCATGAAAGTTGCTGGAGAATGAGTTTGGCTGTTAGAAGACTTGGAATAGTCGTTAAAGCAAAAATTTAGTCATTAGAAAAGTACAAAAAACTAGCTATTAGTATAGTCCTATACTTGAGATCAACCCAATTCCTCAGAGGTCGATCCGAGCTGCCCACAAGTCAACTCATAGAATTCATGAGTCGGTTCTTGCAGGCATCCTGAAAATATAGTCTTTTTTCTCTGAGAAAATCGACTCTTGCTTCTCATAAGCTAACTCGCTGATCATGCCAGTACATTCCAACATGCTAGAGTCAACTTGTCACTTCACGGATCGACTTCGAACATCCTGAACTTTATTTTTCTTCAATTTTTAGACTATTTTTGTTCAGAGGTCAGCTTCTGTACTTATGGGGTCAACTTTACTGTTAGAAACTCAAAAATCCATCTTCAAAATTCTTGACTTAGCTTCTTTTGAGAAAATTTCTTCTATAGATAATTTCTTTATTTTAAGTGCCTGAAAAATCTTACATTCACTCATAAAACATATAATTAGTACCATAATCATTCAAAATTTTGGAATCATTAAAATCAGATCAACAATCTCTTTCTTTTTTATGATGATAAAATTTTGAGTATATATGTAAATAATAAATATAATATATTTTAATTAAATTACTAATATGAATCAAGAAGTGATAAAATAAACATATATAAGCATACACTTCATAAATGCTTCATTGAAATTATAAATTTGATACTAAAGTGCTCATGTTTTATGATTTCAAGCAAACATATAAGCATATTAATCACTTTAGAGATATTTTAAGTATTAAGCATATACTCATCACACATCTCTCCTTTTTTAACGGCATCAAAAAGCTTAAGAAATTTTTTTTAAAAGAATCATTAAAATCAAGCAAATTGAATCTAAAAATGTATCAAATTCAAATTTTATAACACCTCTTTTTATTTGAACAAAATAGATTCAAAAATACTTCTCTCCTTTTTTGAATAATATAGATGAATCTAGTAAATTCTCAAAGTTAGAAAGTATTTTGATCTTTAAAGATCCAAGAGAGATAAAGATTTTCAAAGCTAAAGATTTTGAATGGATCTCATAAGATATATTTTATTTTCCAAAACTCATTCCATCCTTTTCTTAATAGGTATCAATCAAATAAGTTCAAAAAATATATCAATTTTTAGAATTTATTTCAAAGGTATCACATCAAGAATATACCGAAGCAAAACAAATTTGAGATAAAATATTTTTTTTGCCAAAAGATAAAGTAATAAAGTACAAGATAATAACGATATATTTGATATCAATTATTAAATTTTTTTATCAAAAAGGATGAATTGATTAAATTTAGATTAAATTATTTTAATAAATTATTTTGAATTAATACCAATAGATCATACAAAATAAATCATAGAGTTATTTTTTATTTAAATTTAAATATTTTTTTTAAAAAAAATATCACTCAATTCAATTCAAAAACTATATTGAATTTGTCTCAAATATTATCATATTAAGAATATAGCTATACAAAACAGATTTGAGACAAAACACAATCTTCTCTCCATTTTTTTTTTGCCAAAAGATAGATGAATAAAAGTTAAGGCAAATAGTAGGATGTCTAGTACCACTTATGAAAGTTTTCTTAAAAAATAATCTTTTTGATACCTGTTGGGGATAAATCCCGCTCCTGCCAAAGCCCGGCCCGACGCTCAGCATAATGCAACCAGTAGCCGCAGAAGAGCTTCAGCGCACTGGTCTAGCCGAACCCCTTCAGCCGACCGAACTGTCAAGCGGCCGAACTCCCAGCGATCGAGCTTCTTCCAGCAGGCCGAACTGGTCAGATTCCAAGCTTCTTTCGGACTCCCAGTGTTGAGACCGAACTTCCTGGGCTGCCGAACTCTTTCAGACTCCCCATGGCCGAACTCCTTCAGCCTGTCGGACTGCCTAGCGGCCGAACTCCCCAGTGTCTAGGCTTCGGGCCGAACACCCACCACCGACCGAACTTCTGGGCTGCCGAACTCTTTCAGACTCCCCATGGCCGAACTCCTTCAGCCTGCCGGACTGCCTAGCGGCCGAACTCCCCAGTGTCCAGGCTTCGGGCCGAACACCCACCACCGACCGAACTTCCTGGCGGCCGAGCTCCTTGGACTCCAAGCGGCAGGACGGAGATGGACTCCTCCCAGACGCCCGTTCCGCCATCCAAGCTCCTCCCGAGTTTTCCCTTCAGCCGAACTCTCCTACAAGTCCGAACCCATTCGGACCCCACGGCCGAACTCCTTCGGACCGACTCCAGGCGAGCCCAAGCGGCCGAACCCCTCCGGACCGAACTCCTCAGCGAGCCCTGGCCGGACCAACTAGCAACCGAAGTCCTTCAACTGGCCAGCCGAGCTTCTTCGGGCCTCTCAGCGGTCGAACTCCTCGGCAATCGTCCCACGGTCGAACTCTACAGATGGCCGACCCTTCAGCCAGACGAACTCCCCCAGCTTCCCCTTCAGCCGAACTCTGTTACAAGTCCGAACTCCTCTGGACGAACTGTCGCCTGCAACAAGATCGGACGATTCCTCTCCGTACCGGACTCCATGCGGCCGACGACTCGCCAGTATGGCTCCCACGATCCACCGGACGACGCCTTCCTCTCCGTACCGGACTCCATGCGGCCCACGACATGCCAGTATGGCTCCCACGATCCACCGGACGACGCCATCCTCTCCGTACCGAACTCCATGCCGCCCAACGACTCTCTGCCAGACGGCATGACCGTCACCATCAACTAAGCTCCGCTATAAAAGGACCCCTCCAGATACGCCAAGGCTAAGCTCTCTGAACTCTCGACTCTCTAAGCTCTCCTCCTCATCTCTAAGCTCCGGAACTCATTCCGAGCACTCCATTACTGTTGGCCGGAAACTAACTTGACCGTCGGAGGGTCCTGCCGGAGCCACCCCCCACCGGTTCCGGACGGGACTTCGTTTTGCAGGTCCCCGACGGCGACCTCAGCGGCCTCGACTCCGGCGACCTCCGGCGAGGATGAATTTCTGCACCAATAGATTGGCGCTAGAGGAAGGACCGAACCTTCGAGGTTCCCTTATTCTTAAAGGAGTGCTCGGCGACCCTTCTCTTCCCTCTCCGAAGATCCCCTTTTCTCTCTCTAAAGAAAATGCCCCCCAGGAGAGCCTCGACCCGACGATCGGCGGCCTCCGCGGCCCGATCCAGTTTGGGTCCGTCTGCTCCCGCTCCGGCCCCGTCTACCCGAGCTCACTCCGTAGCCGCGGTGGATGCGGAGCAGTTCGGCCTGCTCGCCCAGCAGGTCCGCGACCTTACGGAGGCAGTGCGGGCGATGCAGGCCTTGCACCCATGGGACCCGGTATCAGCTCGACCGACGCGGGATTCCCCGGAGTCCCGTGGTCCGGCCCAGGGGCGACCAGCATGGACTACCCGACCTTCAGTCCCTGGAAGGGGAAAGCAGCCGGGCGAGAGCCCCCGCTCGGACCACGGCTCGACCCAGGGAGAAGCTTCGCGCCCATTCTGCGAGAAGACTTTGGAGATCAAGGATCGCGAGGACCTCCTGGATCAAAGGCTCTTGGAAATGAGCCGACGCATAGAGGAACTTCGTCATACTCCCTCCTCCCGCGGTAACGATATTTGCACTGACCCTCCTTTCTCGCAGAAAATCATGCAAGGAACAGGTCCCGCCGAACTTCAAGCTCCCGCACTTCGAGAGCTATGATGGAACCACCGATCCGGTCGACCATTTGGAAGCCTTCAGGACGACGATGTTGCTCCATGGTGCGCCAGACGCCATCTTGTGCCGGGCTTTCCCCTCCACCCTCAAGGGAGCAGCCAGGAATTGGTACTCGGCGCTTAAGCCGAGCACCATCCAATCGTTTGACCAAATGAGTCAGCAGTTCGCGGCCCATTTCGTCAGTAGCAGGCGGCCGCGCCGAGGCTCGGATTCCTTGATGGCCATCAGGCAGAAGGAGGGAGAACCTATCCGGGCTTATGTCACCCGGTTTAACGCAGCCGCACTGGAAGTCCGGAACTTGGACCAATCAGTTGCAATGGCCGCCCTCAAAGGCGGCCTCCAGAAGAACGACCTGCTGTTCTCCCTGGAAAAGAAATACCCCAGGGATTTCGCTGACATGCTAGCTCGGGCCGAAAGTTACGCCCGGGCAGAGGAGGCTTTCGAAGCCAAGGACAATGAAGCTCGCGACAAGCGACGAATCAGCGGGCCAGGGAAGCCCGCCGAAGAAAGGAAGCGGACCGAGGTACGGCCGCGCTCCCGAACTCCCCCTAGCCGCGGACGAGCCCGAACTCCCCCTCGGGCTCGGAAGCAGGGAACCCCCGGCAGAAGGGCTCGCCGAGGTTCCCCTCTTCGCCGAAGTTCCCCTCCACGCCGAAGTCCTCCCCGACGATGATTTCACAGCTACGCCCCCCTCAACGCCCCGAAGGCCCAAGTGCTGATGGAGATCAAGGAACGACTTCCGAGGCCGGAGAGAATGCGTTCCCATCCCAGCAAACGCAATCCCAACAAGTTCTGCCTCTACCATCGCGACCACGGTCACGACACTGAGGAGTGCGTCCAGCTCCAGGACGAGATCGAGGAGCTCGTCAGGCGAGGCAGACTTGGCCGATTCCTGCGAAGACGACCTGAAGAGCGAGAAGATCGGCTGAGGGCGTTGCCGCCGACCAGAGGAGACCAACAAGAGGATCGGCCGCCCCTTGGCGTCATCAACACCGTCTCGGGGGGGCTTCAGCGGGAAGAAACCGGCGGATCCGGAGGGCCGGCAAAGAGGCGGAGGACGACGGAGCCTGTGACATTCACCGAGGCAGACGGCCAGGGGATCCAGTTTCCGCATAACGATGCGGTTGTACTTTCTTTGAACATCGCTGACTATGATGTGCGTCGTGTCTTGGTGGATAATGGAAGTTCGGCGGACATATTGTTCTACGATGCCTTCTTAAAAATGTCCCTGCCTGACGACCGCTTAGGGCCTGTGAACTCCCCCCTGGTAGGATTTGGTGGCGGCGCCGTTCCGGTCGAAGGCATAATAACTTTGGCTGTGGCGGCAGGCCGACACCCGAAGTTGGCCAAGGCGCAGGTCGACTTCTTAGTCGTGAAAACTCCGTCCGCCTACAATGCGATCCTCGGGCGACCCGGCCTAAATGCGCTCCGGGCGGTAGTATCAACCTACTACTTGAAGATGAAATTTCCGACGAGTCACGGAGTCGGCGAGGTCAGAGGAGACCAAGCTTTGGCGAAGTATTGCTACTCGGCCACCCTGCGTAGGGGGAACCAGCCCGACCCTTACCTTGTTGACGGGCTGGACGTCCGCGACGACCTCACCGAGGAGCGGGGCGAGCCCGCGGAAGACCTCGTCCCCGTGCCCTTGCATGACGGAAACCTGGGGCACGTGGTGCAGATCGGCTCCGGCTTGGCGGCCGAGGTTAGGGAGCAGCTCGTCGCTTTCCTCAGAAGAAATGCGGACATCTTCGCATGGACCCCAGCGGATGTACCGGGGATCGACGCCGAGGTCATGGAACATCGGCTGGCCGTCGATCCGAAGCACCGGCCTATCAGAGAAAAGCTGCGCCACCACGCCCCGGAGAGGCAGAGGGCGATCGCCGAAGAAGTGGACAAGCTCCTCAAAGCCGGACTCATCCGGGAGGTCAACTATCCGACGTGGGTCTCGAACGTGGTTCTCGTCAAGAAGGCGAACAACAAGTGGAGGATGTGCGTCGACTTCAAGAAGCTGAACAAGGCCTGTCCGAAGGACAGCTACCCCCTGCCCAGAATCGACCAACTGGTGGACGCAACCTCGGGCCACGAGCTCCTCACCTTCATGGACGCTTTTTTTGGTTACAACCAGATACGCATGGCGCCCAAAGATGAAGAAAAGACCACCTTCATTACTGACCGGGGTCTCTATTGTTACAGGGTCATGCCCTTCGGACTCAAGAATGCAGGGGCGACATATCCAGCGCTTGGTCAACAAGGTCTTCAAGGGACAGATCGGCCGCAACATGGAGGTGTACGTGGACGACATGCTCGTCAAAAGCCGAGCTTCAGCAGACCACCTGGCCGACCTTGAAGAGACCTTCGGTACGCTCAGGAGGCACAAGATGAAGCTGAACCCGATCAAATGCGCCTTCGGCGTGACCTCCGAAAAATTCCTCGGATTTATGGTGTCAAAATGCGGAATCGAGGCAAACCCCGAGAAAATCCGAGCTATTCGAGAAATGGCTGCTCCGAAGACAATCAAGGAAAGTTCAGCGCCTGGCCGGAAAGGGTGGCGTCCCTAAGTCGCTTCGTCTCAAGGTCGGCCGAGCGGTGCATGCCCTTCTTCCGAGTTCTCCGACGACCAAAGGACTTCTGCTGGACGGAGGAGTGCGAACAAGCATTTGAAGAGCTCAAAAGCTACCTCGGCTCGCCCCCGCTGCTGGCAAGGCCCGAACCCGGGGAGGAATTATTTCTATACCTTGCTGTCTCCCCCGGAGCCCTGGCGGCGGTATTGGTCAGGGAAGAAGCGAAGGCACAACGACCGGTTTACTACGTGAACCGAACCCTGAGGGACGCGGAGACCAGATACTCCAGGTTGGAAAAGTTAACCTACTGTCTCCTAATTGCGGCCAGAAGGCTCCGACCTTACTTCCAGGAGCACACCATAACGGTCCTCACAGACCAACCAATAAGAGCGGTCCTCCACCGAGCGGACGCTTCCGGAAGAATTGCAAAATGGGCAATCGAGCTCACAGAGTTCGACATCAACTACCGGCCCAGGCCGTCAATCAAAGCCCAGATACTGGCGGACTTTGTGCTAGAATGCACCATTCCGGTCGAAGCCGAGCTTGGATCGAGCGACACCGACGTCGGTGCAGGACCGAGCTATGACAAGGCCGAGCTTTGGCAGTCAAGCCTCCCCGAAGAAAGGGCCGATCCTCTCCGAAAGCTTCTGGGTTCTGCACGTAGATGGCTCATCCAACTCCGCCGGAGCGGGTGCGGGGCTGGTCTTGGTCAGCCCCGAGGGGATCGTCGCCGAGTACGCACTGCGCTTCGAGTTTCCCGCGACCAACAATGAGGCCGAATATGAAGCGCTGATCGCCGGATTGCGAATAGCCAGGGAACTAAAGGTAGATCGGCTCCAGGTCTACAGCGACTCCCAGTTGGTGGTCGGCCAGGTTGGCGGCGACTACGAGGCACGGGAGGAGAACATGGTGAGGTACCTCGGGAAGGTGAAGAATTTGATTCCAGCCTTCGATAGCTTCGGCATTCGGCACGTCCCGAGGACGAAAAATGCAAGAGCCGACCTTCTCTCTAGGTTGGCCACTTTCGCCCCGGCCGAACTATCCAAAGAAGTGTTTTTGGAAACTCTGAAGCGCCCGACCACGGAAGAATCTCAGGCCATCCTACGGACGGACCTCGAGCCCAGCTGGATCGATCCGTTGGTCGCCTACCTTAAAGAAGGGGTCCTTCCTCACGACCGAAAAGAAGCTCGGAAGCTCAGGAACCAGGCCTCCCGCTACGTCTTATACGAGGGGAGGTTATACAAAAGGTCGTATTCCCTCCCGTTGCTGAGATGCCTCCGACCTTCGGAGGCCGACTTCGCACTGCGGGACGTGCACGAAGGACTCTGCGGAAGTCACACTGGGGCCAGGTCCCTGTCGCAAAAACTACTTCGGCAGGGGTACTACTGGCCGACCTTGTCTCGCGACTCCGTGGAATATGTGAGGAGGTGCGATCGCTGCCAGAAGAACGCCAGCGTGCAAAGGCAGCCAGCGTCCGAACTTACTCCGCTCAGCGCGCCGTGGCCCTTCGCGCAATGGGGGATGGACATACTCGGCCCCTTCCCAACAGCGTCCGGACAGCGGAAGTTCCTCTTGGTCGCGATTGACTACTTCACCAAGTGGGTCGAGGCGGAACCACTAGGCGAAGATCACCGAGGCCAAGGTGCAGGACTTCGTATGGAAGTCGCTAATTTGTCCGGTTCGGCCTGCCCCGAACCCTCATAACCGACAACGGGCGGCAGTTCACTGGAGCACGGTTTGCCGAGTTCTGCGAAGGGCTAAACGTCTCCCACCACTTCACCTCGGTGGCTCACCCGCAGGCCAATGGGGAAGCTGAAGTGACCAACCGGACCCTACTGCAAGGTATCAAGGCGAGGCTCGATGGGGCGAAGGGGGCCTGGGTGGACGAACTCTACCACGTCCTCTGGGCATACCGAACTACGCAGAGGGTGCCGACCGGTGAGACGCCCTTCGCCTTGGCCTTCGGGTACCGAGGCGGTTATCCCGATCGAGCTCAAACTCCCGTCTGTGCGAGTCGTGGGCTTCAACGAGCAGCACAACCCCCAGGACCTTAGAGTCAACCTCGACCTTCTAGAAGAAAAAAGGGAGGAAGCCCGCATCCGGATGGCTGCCTACCGGCGGAAGGTGGCTCGATATTACAACTCCAGGGTCAAAGGCAAGGCATTCGGAGTGGGGGACCTAGTGCTTCGACGAGCAGCCGTCTCTCAGCCTCAGAGCCAAGGGAAACTCGTCCCGAATTGGGAAGGTCCATATGAAGTGGTAGAGGTCATCCGACCCGGAACCTATCGCCTGAAGGAGCTCGGAGGAACAGTGCTTCCCCGACCTTGGAACTCAGAAAATCTGAGAATGTATCACCAATAGGCTTCCCTTAATAAAGCTCCTTCGTTCGATGTTGTTATTTCAGGATCACATGACGACAGGGAAGAAGCAAACCCGCCATGAGGGCGTGGGAAATCAGGCCTTAAGGAAGAGTCCAATCGCCCCTTGGGAGAAAAATGGAGAGCAGAAGTTCTTCCGCAGAAGCCGAATGGAGTTCGGCGCGAAAAAGCCTCCGCGGAAAAGCAGAGTGAAGCTCGGCGCAAATGAAGTCTAACTTTCTTTCGAAACCCTCATCGCTCAAGTCAAGCCGAACTCCCCCATCTTGAGTGTGTCGTCAACAAAATCTCCTACAAAGAATTCGGAGGAGGAGCAAGTCCGGCTCCACCTCGAGTTCGTCGTTAAGGAAGTTCGGATAATGAAGAAAGAAGTTCCCCACAAGGTTTTGCAAGAAGGCGGGATGAAGTTCGGTTGTGTCCAAGGACGCGACATGAAGTTCGGCCGCGTCTGCAACCTCGAGGCTCATCGTCGTGGAAGCTCCGACAAAAAAGCAGGAAGTTCCGCCGCAGGAAGGTCTCGCGGGAAAACGGAATGAAGATTCGGAATGAAGTCCGGCTCGAGGAAAGCCGAGCTCCATGAAGCCCTCCCGCGGAAGCTTTCGCAAAAGAGCGGAGCAAAGTTCGGCCCAAGTGAAGCCGAGCTCCTTTTTTCACCAAGATAAGTTCGGCCAGAAGTTCGGCGCGAGCAAGGGCAGAACAAAGTTCCCCCGCGGAATGAAGTTCGGTATTTCACAGGGAGGTCAGAGGAAGTACGGTTGCTCGCGACCGCCCTAGGAACGAAGTTCGACCGCGTTTACGAACCTCGTCCTAACGTGAGCAAAGTCGAAGGCCCCGTTCACAAAGGACGGGATGGGGGGAGAGGCGAGGACGACGGTCCCCATGTGCCCCCACAGTCCGGTTAGGAACAGGAGGAGAACCTCGTCCTAACGTGAGCAAAGTCGAAGGCCCCGTTCACAAAGGACGGGATGGGGGGAGAGGCGAGGACGACGGTCCCCATGTGCCCCCACAGCCGGTTAGGAACAGGAGGAGAACCTCGTCCTAACGTGAGCAAAGTCGAAGGCCCCGTTCACAAAGGACGGGATGGGGGGAGAGGCGAGGACGACGGTCCCCATGTGCCCCCACAGCCGGTTAGGAACAGGAGGAGAACCTCGTCCTAACGTGAGCAAAAGTCGAAGGCCTCGTCCACCTGAGGCGAGATGGGGGGAGATGGACGACGGTCCAAATGTGCTCCCACAGCCCGTCGGGAATGGAAGGAGAACCCCGTCCTAACGCGAGCAAAGTCCAAACTCCGAAACCCACAGGAAAGAAAATCTCCATCGACCTCGGCCAGAGAGAAGATCTCTCCCGAGCGACCGAGCCTCGGTTGGGAATAGGAGGAGAACCTCATCCTAACGCGAGCACCGACCTCGGCTACTGGAAATGAGACCTCCCCCGAGCAACTTCGGCTATGAACCAGATCTCCCCTGAGGAACTGGGCTAACCTCGGCAGTAGGAGATGAGATCTCCCCCGAGCGCCCGCATCGGCTCCGGCTAGGGATAAGGTCCTCGGATAGACGTGAGGCCCGCGACGACCTCGGCCGGGGGGCTTCAACATCGACCTCGGCTAGAGAAAGCTATCATGTCAACCTCGGCCAGAGAGCTTCAACATCAGCTTCATCAACTTTGGCTGGAAATGAGTCCCGCTGGAGGTGAGGTCTCCCCCAAGCCTCAGCTTCAACTTCAACGTCAACACTGGCTGGAGATGAGACCTCCCCGAGCTTCAGCTACGACAAGCGCGGGGCCCGGAAGAAGGCTTCGGCAGTCGCCTATTGTGGTACTCCCTTCCTTCAAATTTTTGAACTCGGGAGTGGGGGGCTACTGTTGGGGATAAATCCCGCTCCTGCCGAAGCCCGGCCCGACGCTCAGCATAATGCAACCAGTAGCCGCAGAAGAGCTTCAGCGCACTGGTCTAGCCGAACCCCTTCAGCCGGCCGAACTGCCAAGCGGCCGAACTCCCAGCGGCCGAGCTTCTTCCAGCAGGCCGAACTGGTCAGATTCCAAGCTTCTTCCGGACTCCCAGTGTTGAGACCGAACTTCCTGGGCTGCCGAACTCTTTCAGACTCCCCATGGCCGAACTCCTTCAGCCTGCGGACTGCCTAGCGGCCGAACTCCCCAGTGTCCAGGCTTCGGGCCGAACACCCACCACCGACCGAACTTCCTGGGCTGCCGAACTCTTTCAGACTCCCCATGGCCGAACTCCTTCAGCCTGCCGGACTGCCTAAACTCCCCAGTGTCCAGGCTTCGGGCCGAACACCCACCACCGACCGAACTTCCTGGCGGCCGAGCTCCTTGGACTCCAAGCGGCAGGACGGAGACGGACTCCTCCCAGACGCCCGTTCCGCCATCCGAGCTCCTCCCGGGTTTCCCTTCAGCCGAACTCTCCTACAAGTCCGAACCCATTCGGACCCACGGCCGAACTCCTTCGGACCGACTCCCAGGCGAGCCCATGCGGCCGAACTCCTTCGGACCGACCCTAGGCGACCGAACTCCTCAGCGAGCCCTGGCCGAACCAACTAGCAACTGAAGTCCTTCAACTGGCCAACCGAGCTTCTTCGGGCCTCTCAGCGGTCGAACTCCTCGCCGAACTCTACAGACGGCCGACCCTTCAGCCAGACGAGCTCCCCCAGCTTCCCCCTCGGCCGAACTCTGTTACAAGTCCGAACTCCATTGGACGAACTGTCGCCTGCAGCAAGAAACCGGACGACGCCTTCCTCTCCGTACCGGACTCCATGCGGCCCACGGCTCGCCGGTATGGCTCCCACGATCCTACCGGACGACGCCTTCCTCTCCGTACCGGACTCCATGCGGCCCACGGCTCGCCGGTATGGCTCCCACGATCTACCGGACGACGCCTACCTCCTCTCCGCGGCCCACGACTCGCCGGTACCCCACGAACTCCATGCTGCCCGACGACTCTCTGCCAGACGGCACAGCCGTCACCATCAACTAAGCTCCGCTATAAAAGGACCCCTCCCGACATACTAAGGCTAAGCTCTCTGAACTCTCGACTCTCTAAGCTCTCCTCCACATCTCTAAGCTCCGGAACTCATTCCGAGCACTCCATTACTGTTGGCCGAAAACTAACTTGACCGTCGGAGGGTCCTGCCGGAGCCACCCCCCACCGGTTCCGGACGGGACTTCGTTTTGCAGGTCCCCGGCGGCGACCCAGCGGCCTCGACTCCGGCGACCTCCGGCGGCGACGGATTTCTGCACCAACAATATTATTTTCAAGCAATAACAAAATTTTTCAATACCATTTAGAAATACTTAGATTTAAGAAGATTAATTTTTTAATTTATGTCTTGAAAACAAACAATCAGAGTAAAATATTTTTCAAAATTCAGCTTGAAACTTTAATGTATGCAAAGTACAATTAATTTTTTAATAATTTTACAAAGCAAATCAAATGAACAAACAACATGAATGCTCAAACAAATGCATACGACTAAATTAAGTCAAGCAAAATACAAATATTTATTAATAAATTCTCTTTTAAGTTCAAAAATTATTTCTCCACTTGTTTTTGATAATAAATACCATAAAATTTATTTTTCTTAATTCTTCCCTTTTTTCTTCCAAATTATGCACATTAAGTTAATTTTAAAAAAATAAGCTTTATATTTTTCTCTCCCTTAGTTTTATAATCAAAGTTCATTTTCAATCAAACAGATTTTTAATCAAATGCATAAACACAAATATAAACATCAAACATAGTGAATTTTTATGATAGTTAAATTTCATTGATAGCAAACCATGATTACAAAAAATGATTGCAAAGATAAAATCATGCAAGATATATTAGGATCATATCCTATATAGATGTCAAAAAAATGGATTGCTAGGGCCACTAAATCTCTAAAACAGGAATCCCAGCATCCTAAGTGAAAATAAGTCAGTATAAATCTAAGGAGAAGGTCCAGACTAACTAAATGGAGAGAGTGATCTAATATCTCTAGATAACTGTCTTCGAACATCGGCTCTCATAGAAGTGATTGCCTAGATCATCTTTGCAGTCTCCTCTAAACAACCAACCCATGGTGGTGGAGCTATCTCAGCCTTTTTGTTGGCTTCTCTAATTTGATATCTATAATTGGCACTATTGCAAAAGTCTCATCATCATTAGTGTTCAATTTGATTCCAAGTTTCCAATCTTAAACTTTATATTTCTAAAAAATTCTCGAACTAAGTTTGGATAGGTCAAGAGATTCAAAAAATACAAAAAGTTCCAGTCCAATCTCTTGATTTTCTTCTGCCCATGATCATTTAGAAGCTTGGTCATTCTTTCTTGCATGGAAGAACTACTTTAAGAAGCCCTATATTCTTAAATTTCTACAAGGAACTTCCTCTTTCTTTGTGCGAGTTGCTTTCGGGATGCCATTGGAGACCAAAACCATAAAAAATCAGGTTGAAATAGGAGAAGTTTTGATTTATGAGGAAGAGGGGTTTGAAAGAAATTACAGTTTGAGAAAATTGAAAATGGAATGACAGAATTTTAGGATATTTTTATTTAAGAAATCCATTTCAGACATCGAGATCGACTTCTACTAAATTATGAGTCGGCTCCTATAGAAGGATTGACTCCAATAAAATTGGAAATCAGCTCTTCACAGAATTGTATTTTCTTCTGAATCTACGAGCCAACTCCTCTGATCCAAAAGTTGACTCTTCAATATAGAAAACGGTTCGAGAACTTTTGATCCAAAGAAAATTGGCTTAAACAAATGGATGGTCAAACATGATATTTTAAATCAAATTCAATGAATCAATTTTGGAGAATTAAGAATCAAAAGTTAATCAATACTAATAAGATCAAATCAAGAAAAAACTAAATAAAAACTCTAGGGATGAGGTTCAACTAGGAGATTTTTAAATACTTAAAGATCAAACTAAGATGTAAAACAATAATTTCAAACTCATAATTTTTTATGAACAAATGTCCCATCTTCAAGTTTTTAGATCATGCAATTTTGAGAGATTTCAATAATTAGGTATCTTATGAAAATGTCAAAATTTTAATTCAATATGATTTGCACCTAAGTGATTTCTTATACAATCAAGGTCATTACAATTTAGGTTTCTCAAATAATTAATAATAAAAAAATCACGATACAAGGGATTAAAGTAGCATACTAATTTAAGGTAAAAATTTATGCTTACAATAATTTAAAATGATACATAGAAGAGAATATATTGATTTTGAAATTAGAGTAAAATCAATACATCAAAACATTCAAGTCATAGGGTATGATCATTATAAACATTGATAAATCATTAAAATCAATCAAATATACTAATTAATTTCAATAATCAACGATGGTATGATGTAAATAAGGTTTAGCTTTTATCAAACATCATCACCCATCTATTTAAGTCCTAATCATTTATTTTTCAAGATTTTACATCTTTTATATCCTTAGATGCTTCGCACACTTGCAAAATCATTTTTTAAATTTTGGTATCCAAGCTTTCTTGGATCCATTGGAGTTACTGTACGAGATTTCTTTTGAAATCTAAATTTATTTAATTAAAGTATGACTATTTTTATTAATATTACATTTCAAATTTTAACCTATTTTATTATATTTAAAATAAATAATAAAATAATTTTCATGAAAAACTCTAGTAAACATATTTTTAATAAATTTTTATTTTTGTAAGATATTAAAATTAATTTCATCTTTATCAAAAATAGCTTTTTGATCATTCAAAATCATTTAAGCTTTTGAGAACTTAATGTAAATTTATCTACAAAAGATTTCAATCTTTCAATTTCTTTCTTTTGTTCACCATTTTTAGTAATGAGATCTTCCTTTTCTTTAAGAAATGCATTCTTTTCCTCCAGAAAATTTTCTTAAATATCAACATAGTATTTTAACTTTTCATATTCCTCTTTTAACTTAATATTTTCATCCACCAAAGATTTTTTTTCTGCTAAAAAATTATTTTCTTTCAAAAGTTTATTCTTTTCTTTAGCTAAAAGCAAAATTATTTTTTTAAGCTCTTTATTCTTCAGCCTTATCTTTTTGAAATCACCAATAAGCTTATGAAGGGCATCTTGAAGCTCATTAAATATAAAATCTAAAATATATTCAAATTTTATCTCATCTTCTTGTGCTATCAAGCATAATTTATCTACTTTTTGCTCTTTATTCTTATTTTTCTTTTCTTTTCCTTGTTCTTCCTTAATCAATGCTTTTTTTTTCTTTATTTCTTCTTCTTCTTCTTTTCATCCTCATAAGCCATGAGACATAAGTTAAAGAGAGCTTTTTTATCTTATTTGGAGCTAGATTTTTTTTTTTTTAATTTGCTCCCTCATAGATAGTTTTCAATTTATTCCAAACTTGTTTAGCTGAAATACATGAAGAAATTAAATTAAATTCATTAATATCTAATGAACAATAAAGTAATTCATGGCTTTAGTATTTAGCTAGATCATTTTTTTATCAAACTCATCCCATACCTATTTTGGATTGGATGAAGCAATATCATTCAATGCAATGGATTTGTGTGTGCCATTGATTATAATTCTCCATAAATTATAGTCATGTATTTATATGAAAATTTTCATCCAAACTTTTTAATAGGTATAATTTGATCCATTAAACAATAAGAATCAAACTATGGAATGACCTTCATTAAACAAAGATTTTATTTATGATCTTTGGCTCAAAACTACTAAGTCAATAATAAATATTAGAGTACCTACTCTGATACCACTTATTATCCAGAAAGATTAGCAACTTAAGAGAAAGAGATAAAATGGATTCTTTAAAAATTCAATCAAATCAAAATCTAGATAATTATGTCCTTCAAATTAAGCTAACTTTAGTGATTATGAGGTGTATGTAATGTGCTATAGCAAGATTAAGATATAAAAGAAGCAATGCAAGACTTAATGTAAAATAAGAAATAAAAGCAAGTAAAGCAAGCAAGACAAGGCACAACATAAACATAAAAAAAAAATTATAGTAGTTTGGTATAACCTCGCACCTAAGTCCACTCTCCAAGCTCTTCTTGAAAATTTTATTATAATCAATCAGATTACAGTATGTTTATTTTACCTAGGCTTATAAATAAATTTAGTTGATTTTTTGAGAACACCAATTAAAATCTTATGCAATTATTTTTCAAAATCATAATTAAATTCAGTTGGTTTTGCAGGCTCATCAACCAAAACTTTACAAATCTAATTCCGGGCTTGGACAGATCTAACCCAAGTTTCTTTCACCCCAAAGAAACTCGAAAAGAAAAATAAATACAAGTTATAAAGTTTTAGTACAAAATAAAAAAAATAAAAAAATTAAACTTTTTGAAGCATAGAGAAGTTGCTGATTGATGGCTCAAATGAAGTTTGAGCTTCTCTTCTTAATGCTTGAGAGGATGAGGAAGATGATGAGGATGATCATACTTGAAAGCTCTCTTAAATTTATGCTCAAATTCCTCTCTTTTTCTCTTTTAAAAGATATGCAATGAAACTCTCACCAAAAGAAAAGTTTTTTTTAATTCTTTTTTTTTTACTTTTCAATTAATTCTCTAGCTTTTAATAGGCTTGAAAGTTACTGAAGAATGAGTTTTGGCTATTAAAGAACTTAGAATAGCAGTTAAACCTAAAAACTAGCCATTAAAAAAGTACAGAAAACTAGCCATTAGTACAATCATATGCCTAGGATCGATTGAAGTTTCTCAAGAGTCGATCTAAGCTACCCATGAGTTGACTCATAGAATCCATAAGTCAACTCTTGTAAGGATCCTAAAAATATAATATTCTATCTTCTCTGAGAGAGTCAACTTTTGCTTCCCACGAGTTGACTTGCCGATCATGCCAGTGCATTCTAACATGTCAGAGGCAACTCGTCACTCAAGGAGTCAACTTCTAAATATCCTAAACTTGGTTTTTCTTTAATTTTCAATCTTTTTTTCAGGGGTCGGCTCCAATGCTCCTAAGGTTAACTCTACTAAGTCAAAAACTTAAAAATCCATCTTCAAAATTCTTGACTTAGCTTCTTTTGAGGAGATTTTTTCTATGGATATTTTTTTTATTTAAGCATTTAGAAAATCCTACATTCACTCATGAAATACATAATTAGTACCATAATCACTCAAAATTTTAGTATCATTAAAATTAATCATAGGATGAACAGACTAGGAGAGAAGAACTGGCTAGAATGTGTATGTGTATAGGGTCGGGGTAAGGTGAGATATACTATTATCCATATCTAACTCAAATCCGCTTCGAGTAGTTTTTACTCATGCTCATCCTAGATTTTAATCGAGTTGGATAAAATCCATCCCATTTGGATCAGGTCGAGTTGGATACCTAACGAATTAGATCAAATGGCCATCCCTATGATTGGTAGTAATACTTCTAAGTCATAAGTTAGAATGATTTTAAAATTTAAATATTTTTCTACATAGTATCCACATGACCATCCATGGATCATTATGAGGAATATAGAAAATAAAATTTTAAAGTAGATATCTATAATGTTCATTAATTATTTCAAAATTTAATTTTTGTTTTTCCACTTGATGACCATGGAATCATCTTGTGCTCATTATATGGAACATCATAATAAAATTTCATTACTGGTCCTTATATGGTCTTCATGTAATAATCATGTATCCATTCAATTGTCCCTATATGAAAAATATGAACTAAATTTTATAATATACACCTTTATAATTCATTGGTTATTGTTATAGCCAAGGACTCATGACTTGATATATGAGGTATTATTTGCTCTGACCTATGGACCTCATGATTTTGCACCTCTAGATTCTAATTAAAAGGATGCCACACAATGAAAGGATAGTTTCTTTCAAATATAAACTAGAGTTCTCCTTGACTCTCAACTAATATGAAACTAATAGTATCCTCATTTCTTATTATCACTATAGCTTCCTAGTCAAAGGAGAGTCTGTGTACATGCACGAGCCTTATTATCACCACAGCCCTCTAAGTTGAGAAGCCTGTATGCAGATGGAAGGTGCATTATAATCGCAAGTTTGGGATCTGCATGGGCCACTAATGTTATGGCCAAAGGCTCATGGCTTGGCATGTTAGGTATTATCTGCTCTGGCTCATAAGCCATCGATTTGGCCCTTCTAGAATCTAATACAAAAGATGTCTTATTTGAAAGGGATAGTCTCTTTCTATATAAATCAGAGTCTTTCTTGACTCACAATTAATATGAAACCCTCCTTCCTTATTATCACCATAGCTCCCCTAGTCAAGGGGGAGTCTGTGTACGAATGAGAGGTGTCCTCCTTCCTTATTTCACCATAACCCCCTAGTCAAAGAAAAGTATGTGTATAGGCAGGAGGTGTATCATATTCATAGGTTCAGGACTTACATGGGCCATCAATATTACAACTAAGGACTCATAACTCGGTATGTGAGGTATTGTCTGCTTTGACCTATGAGCCTCATAGTTTTGTCTCTTTGGATTCTAATCCAAAAAATACCTCATATGGGAAGGATAGTTCCTTCCTATATAAGCTTGAGTCTCCCTTGACTCGTAACTATTATAGGACTAATGCTTCGGTCAGAGAGGTGCCTCCTTCCACTCAATCAGCAACTTCATCAACCTGACCTACTGCCTCTAGCGAGGGTAACCTGAAGATCTGATATTCTTTAGGGGTTAAGTCGAGGAGGAGAATCAATTTGATGTCATTATCATCATCTTCGGATAAAAAGAAAATGTTCAGGTCAAGGTAACGACCTACGATCTTAGCTCGGTACTCTCGAATGCTAATTGTGTAGGATTCTATAATAAAATTGGCCTTCTCATCCATAAATTCCTCCAAAGCTCGAAAATTCTTCACAGCTTTCTGAGCTAACTTGAATGCCTCGACCTACACCTTGGAAGCTATCGCTTTAGTAGTTACAAGCTTCTCCTCCAACTACTTCAGCCCCTCCTTCAGACACTCGATCTTTGCCCCTACCTCAATCGGGATGATCTAAGCCTTCTTCTAGGCCCTCTCTACTTCATGGACCCTCTTCTCAACTGTGTCCACCTTCTTTTGGACCTCGGTCATCTCTGATCTCATCACCTTAGTAACATCCAAAAACTACTCCATATGGTGGGCAAGTTGAAAGAAAAGGATAAAAAAGAAATAAGGGTTCACCAATCCAATCTAGATAATCAAAGTAAACATAAGTACAAAAGCCAAAATTACTCACCTAAATGGAGTTGTAGGCACCAGTTCGATGAAAACTGGAGCCTGACTCCTTCGGCTTCTTTGTGATGGCTAGTTACTCTCCAATGTGGAGTTTGATAAGTGTCGTGTATCGATATACAACCATTGCTTGACCTCAGCAGGAGCTATAGCTAGTGCCGAACTGGAGGCCTGATGAGCTAATTGGGAGGTCCCCTCACCTCAGGGAGGGGAGGCAGTATTGGATCAAGGCAGAAGTACCACCCCAAGAGGGAAAACCTTCATCAAGCTGACCACCATCACCTCGGGGTCAGTGGGAGGGGCCCCCATAGATCTCCAATGCTGGGCTTCGGGTGGACTCGGACCGACTCGAGCAACTGAAGCTTTTGTGCAAGGATGCTTGGATGACTTCTCAATCGTAGCCATGGCCCTCTTCTTCTTTCACACTGCCCTGTGCAGCCTCTTTAATTCCTCAGTCTTCATCCCTACAAAAGCCCGAGGCAAACATGTTAGAGCATATGATAATAATGAAAATTAGAAAAGAAAAATCAGATGAAACTGAGGAAGAAGGCATTCACCTCGTGGGTCAACCTGGCCAAGATCGATAGTATATAGATCGGCTAGAATAGCAGCTCCTTCAAGAAAGAACCTTCTATCTAAGCAGTCTTCACATTTCGACGCTCGACATAGCCTAGTGACAGGGCTCAAACCACCAACTTCCAAGGCTGACCCCATGGGGTAAAACCCCAAACCTCAGAACCAGAAAAAAAAATCTCTCCCTTCACCCATGTATGGAGGAAGCAGTGCCTTGGATCAGGCCATGCCCTCTCCAAGGTGAAAGGTACCACTAATCCCGCTCCATTGTGTGCCTCTTAAAAGTAAAAATGGCCTAGAAGAGTAGGATGGTAGGTCAGATGTTAACCAAAAGATAGTGGTCGGTGTAATCCATAATGAACCACTAAGAGTTCGACACTACTGAGCTCAGGGCAATTTCAAGGGAACCAAAAAGATGAATGAAGAAAGAATGAAGGGGTAACCTCAAACCAGCTTTGAGGGTCTCCTCATAAGAATCAAGCTAACCTTGTAGCAAATTGCAAGTCCTGTCGCTTGAGCTTGGGGCCCCCAACCGATACTCAGCTGATACTCAACTAGGATTTGGAATTGAACTCGGATCAACTCCAAGTCCTCAAGGTCGAGGATAGATTGAAAATGTTAAGGCTGAAGACTTCTTTATCTTTGACCTCGAGCTCTTTAGAGTCATACTTCAAAGAAGAAGATGACTCCTAACTCCATGATGGTTCCTAGTTGATGGACCAACTTCCAATTGAGCCAAAAGTTCTACTCATCGCGAAAGAAATTTTTGAAAAATAGTTTTTTGGAAACAAAAGAAAGGAAGAGAAAATAGAGGATAGGACCGATCCAGAGCGAGGCTAACCTCAGATGGGTTGATAGAGCTCCTATTGGAGGGTTGCCGAAAATTACTAATGGTATGCCAGAAGATAGCCAAGCTCTCATCAGAAATCGCCAAACCCTAGCAACAACACAAAGAAAATGGGGTAAAATGAAGATAGGCTACTATTTATGATAGTGGGAATGGTTTGAATCCGACATTAGTCCCAGCCAAACCATTGGATGTGCACCACATGTCGGTTCAAGATTGGCTGAGCTGAGTTTCCACAGAACCCCACCTTCACCCTAAGGCACACGATGGTTCATATAACCAGCCAACCACTGCCACATGTCTAGGTATTAATGAGCACGATATGAATCGAGCTGAGGTAATTATCACTTCATTTAACACTTTTACTCTCCCCATCCAATCTACCAATAGTTTGGACTCGAGAGTGGGGGGCATTTGTTATGAGATGACAGTTTACCTCGATAATATCCAATGTCATCTAAATCTAGACTCTATTATAACCTGATAACCTTAGGTCTCATTGAGCTGAGATAAGAATCTGAGATTCGTGGTGGCTGTTACGTGCTAAGTAGTTGCCTTATCTATCCTATATTTTAGATATACTCCAAAACGAATAGATATAGCTTACCTCGGTCAGAAAAGATAGAAGTAGCAAGATTCTCTCTACCACTTCTATCCATATTTTCAAAAATGGCCAGCCACCCCCAGGGCTGGAAGTGGTCGGGCCACACCCCTTCCCAAGCTTAGCCTAAAATTTTTTTTCTAGCTTTGGGCCAAGCTTAGGCCTGAAAGTTTTTAAAAAACTCAAGCCCGAGCCCAACTCAAGCTTGGCCTGAACCCAATTAGGCTGGCCTGAACCCAATTAGGCTAGCCCAATCAATCCTCTTCCTCTCTTAAATAATAATAATAATAATAATAAAGCTTCCTAACCTCTAGATCCTCAACAAATCGGCAAATAGTCCCATGGCTCCTCCACCTTCTTCTGCCCACGACTTCCCATGCCCACCTCCCCACCCTTGGTGCCACCAGCAACTCCTCTTGCTGTCCATGGCTCCTTCGCCTCTCCCCATCTATGGCTCCTCTGCCCTCGGTCCCCCTCCCCCCTACCTCCTCAGTGCCTGTGGCTCCTCCACCCTTACTCCCCCCACACCCCAACTGTGGTGCTCGCAATGGTTTATCCATGCCGACCCCCCTCCCCTTCAAGGTGGCTGTGACTCCCTCCCCCCCCCCCCCCCCACGCGTGCATCCGTAGCTTCTCCATGCCACACCACCCTCCCCTCCCCTCCCCCAAGCCTGCCTTACCCACAAGCCCCAACACCCAGTGCCTATGGCTCCTCCTCCCTGCAGAGGGTTTCTCGAAGCCATAGGCATAGATCCTCTAGAGAAGGTCGTCATGGATCCCTATCTAGTCAAAGCTCATGATGGCCTCCATCCCAAGGCTCGTCTCGAAGACTAGGTTCTCATCATCGACACCTTGGCTATCGGCCCCAAGGGACCGCCATTGCAACCACCACTATAGGAGATGAGTGGAGGGGTGCAAAACCTAGGAGGATTCAAGAAGCTTATCGATTATTGGTTGGGCCCAAGCTAGACTTCAAGCTCGTCGGTGTGAGTCACATGAGAAACCTTTTCTGGTACCATAGCTTATCCTTTATGTCCAAGCTAATTCTCAACCATATGGGATGGCTCCTGTTGGCCCATACATCACTATTTGATTCAGCTAATGACTCACATGTAACTCACATCGATTAAGCTAACTCGGGCTCTTGATCAGATTGGACTTCGGGCTTGGGCCCACGTCGGACAAAGGTATACCCGAACCTAGACCGAAAGACTAATAGATTCTATAATTAGACCTAAACCTGGCCTGAACTATTTTGGGCCTAGCCTGAAACTCGACCTAAATTTAGATTAGCTCAAGCCCAGTTCCAGTACCCCCACCCCGGAGATCTCCAGATAATTTTTTAGACAAAACTCTCTTCCTGCTTTCTACTATTCTCTGGTGTGATTGATTTAAGTATCGGAGGGTCTCCACCGGAAATAACTCCAGTCAAAGACTTGGTTTATAGGTCTCCTCTTGTCCAATGCGAAAACAAGCTCCAACCATTCCAGATTTATCATATCCAGTGCCAGTTCAGACGCTAGCAGCAACAGTTATTATAGAAACCAAATTTTTTAGTTTATACAGTGATAGTGGAACTATTCTAAGGTTGTAATATGTGACATGGGAAATAAGATTTATGGTAGGCCCTTGCATGGTTCGTGAATATGCTACATTCTAAATTTTGCGTTTCTATAAAGCAACTGCACGATTATTCCATGGCCACTGTATAGAGCATGGGAAATGAAAATCAATAGCACATCACTTTACAGATTGTAACAGCATCTAAATTTTATATCTCCTGTGGTAACCATAGAACCGATCTATAGTTAGAACTTAGAATATAAAATATGGGAATCAAAGTTTGATGATAATTCACTCTATACTTAAGTCATAAAATGACAACATAATTATTCACAGACTATTATATAAAACAAGAAAATAAAATTTAATAATAAATCCCTCTATGGTTTATTGACTTTATTTAACCCATGTATTTGTACTTTTTCTATAATGGGTAATGAGATGATAAGCCTAGTCATGGTTCACTGATTACAATAAGGCATGATAAGCCTAGTCATAGTTCACTGCATACAATAAGACCTAGTCTTCCTATCTCTATACAGTCATTATATTTAACCCATTCCGGAGTCATTACATAACATAGGCATTGAAACTCAATGATGCGTACATTTGCCGTTCATTAATTATATCAAAGCTCAAATTTTCTATATCCATACAACTAACTGGATGGGACCTGCGGTTTGTGGTATTTTGAAGCGGATTTTAGATTCTCGTGGATGGCCTTCGTTAGAAATAGCAGAGACGTTAAGAAAATACTGGTGTTTTAGAGGAGATTAAGAAAGCACTGGCTATTCAAAAGATTATGGTCATCATGGAAAATATATTGATTAGATCTACTTATCTCTGCCCAAATCTGGTTTTTTTCCCTCATCATTATGCAAAGTATCCTCTGTTGACATTTACGCTTGTTCCAGTTCATCCTTACACTACCTAATCATCCAAGTATGAGGGATAAATTAAAAAATGCATGGAGGGTTATTATTATGATGTGGCTTGTTAATTCTTCTTCTAGTGGCTTAATGTGCTTGTTGATCATAGAGGCTAAGTGATTATGGAAATATATGTTCAATTAATTTCATGTTAATGAACTACATATTACTTGATGATGTTACTAATTGCATGCCTACCATAGACAAATGGAATGACCTCTATTTTACATGAGTCAATGTGACGCAGATGGCAGAGAACCTGGATTTTCCCTTTGCATACACATGCCAAAAATTGTACCTGGATTTTAAGTACAGCTTGCATGGTCACTGATCACATTGCATTAAAAAATGCCGACGGTATCTTTTGAATTCAACCTAATCAACCGATGATAACGTGTCATACCAATCTTTGCATCTTCTGTTTCAACAATCGATTTCATATTATCAATACTGCTCTTGTAGAGGATGAAGAAAAAGGGGGCACAGAGGACCATTACGTTGACACTCGGGCTATAAACGACAGCTATTAAACACACTTTTCTTATAACAGCACAAGCAAAATTTGCATGATGCGCTTAAAACGAATACATTCTGTCCTTTATTTTTGAGGTAAAAAGCAGGAGGTTGATTACCACCCAAATTTATCAGTGATAAGCAAATAGAACAGATTCAACTAGAATGAAAACAAACACAGATATTACAAGATAAAATTACCGTTAGAAATCCCTCCAGATGGGGTACATTCTCTAACATACCACTCAGGTATGGCATTAAGTACTAAACATCAGAGTTAGCTGAGCAAAGATCTTCCACAATTTATCTGTGAGCCTGTTTGGTAGTGTATTAACCCTAAGATTATTGACATACTGAATCTCTCACTTCCCGATGAACCAAAGCACCCGTTACAACATCGCAATATATGATCCGATTCTAGAAAAGCAGCGAGGCCCATTACTTTCAAAGGAGCCTACTTGTTTATATTTTTCTTTAAAAAAAATAATATAATGTCCCCAGCACAGATGGGGTGCAAGTTTGCTAAGAATACAAACCACCAAATTAATGCAACTTTCCTCTTTGATACAAGGCCTTCACAAACTCAAACAATAATAAATCACACTGCAAGGATACTGAAGTAACATTTCCAACAACGAAAACAGAAAAAAAAATTGAGTCAATACTTGGCAACTAAGAATTTCCAAAAGCATCCTCCTCACCATGGTGGAATTATGGTGCTCCAATAATCCAAATGTTAACAAACCATTATGAACATCACTGCTGATCCTTGAACTTGCACTAGAGCAGAAACTCAGGTGTCATCCACTTGAGAGTGGAACACAAAACTTGGGAAGGTGGTGGTGATGTCCCTGTTTACAAAATACATAAAAATTAGCAAACAATAATAAAGCATATGCATAAAGTTCGTCGAGTTCATGAAATCAACTCATTTTGCCAGAATCCAATAGTTAGCCCTAGCTACAATCCCCACAACAATATCGAACAACAGATCTTAATAAGCAATTAACATGACAGACAAAATATGTAGATCTGTAATATGAGGGAGGATACACTAACACCACTTATGGTTAGGCCACAACCAAGAGGTGCATAGCTACACTGGCCAACACAGGAATTACCAAAACATGTATGATGTTTTTCATTTGCATGACATTAAGCTCATTGGAAATGTTAGCTCATAAATTATCACCTTTTTAGCAGTTGCAAACCAGGTGGTGTTGTACAATGTCATTTCCAAGCTTCTATAAGGATCAGAACACATTGAAGGTCCTACATGATATGTCTAGGTTTCATTGGAGCTGTCGTGTCTAAGTCCAAAAAACGTTTCCATTTCAACAATCTTATAAAGCATCTCTTTCACGATACATAACAATAATAAATTTAACTGACAAGAAAAGTGATGTCTAAACCCTTGCCCTATTCTTTTTTCAACTAAAGGGTTGTTTTATGGTTGCACGAGCTTAAGTTGCATGACCTTAAAGAAAGGTCACCCTTCCTGCCAACCGGTCTTCCAAAATTAATAGTAACCCCTTCTCACCTAAAATTGCCCTGGCCAAAATATCCTAGGCTGATATCAGGCGGGCAATGGTGGCAACTAAATGTGAGGATTCCATATGTTGTGGTAGTTAGGCCAACACTTTATGACATGATCTAACAACAGCCATGCATCTATGTCTATGTTCCCAAAGTCACCTGCAATGAATTATAGCACATGCTCCACCATCCCTTGCTCAGCCAGCAGTCGGTCCAAAGGAATCAAGTAGTTAGCAGGTTACACCCCTGTTGATTCTTTTTAATGATTGTATGTTCCATAACATTTTGTTGCATAAGTGAAATTTATTTGTGTAGGAAAGGCTTGCATGGAAAATGTTAAGGCTAGCTAACTTCTAGAAGAGAGATGCAATTTACAAAATAAATTTCATTGTTTAGCAAAATAATATTGTTTTGTTGTAAGGATTATACAAGTGAGACATTTCTTGAATTCAAAGCTTAAAAATAAAATGCACCATTACTCAATTGAATTTGGGGGTTTCTTTGTTACACTATTCCAAACTTAGATCATAAACATAGCCAAAGTACTAGTTTAACATTTTCTGCAAAGATTCACATCCTCAGTGTGTTTTTGGATATTTAATTTTTTTGTTATTTTGTGATACAAGGTAAAAAGATCCTACTATATAGATTTCTTTTTTACCTAGGTAATATAGATGCAGAAGCACCCTACTAATGGAGTTTCAAACTTGTAAAACTATATATTTGACTACATGCGCTGATGTCATACTGCAGTTGTACCAACACTACTTAAGTTTCTTCAGCTACTACATGCCTAATGTTAATCATATTCCCAAGTCAGATACATAGGACTGGTTCAAGACATTTTAGTTATGTCCTCCAAACACCATTAGCACTCTTGATTTCAATCCTTCACTTTGTGTCTTGACCACACTTTGTTTATTAACTTGGTGGATTTTTACTACCATGCATGCTCAAATATTCTTTACATTTCTAACTCATGATTGTTCTTAGGCTTAACAATGAATTGTTTTGCTCTCTCCCTTTGCCTACCATCTGCATGTCCTCATCTTTGTTTACATGTCCTGTTTTTCATTGTTGCCCCTGATCCCTGTACTTGGTGACCTTATCTCTATTAGGCTTGCCTCTTACCTTCGCATCTACTATTCATCAATTGCTTTGATGACCCAAAACACTCATGACCTCTTGACCATGGTGTATTTTCTTCAACATCATGACAGTTCATGCATTAAATTTGGTGCTTCTGCCACATTACCATACCACCTTTCTTGCATCATCCCTTTTTCAAGGAATTATTAGGCACATTGTGGCCAATTCATCATCGAAACCTTGTGGTGTATTATCCATCTCAAGTCTCCTGCTCCTGGAGTGTTCAAAGAAGACTTTCAACTTCAATATTTTCTAAATATATCTATAATGTAGTATATATAAATGTAGGGCAACGTACACATTTAGTTATTCATTCTTTTGGTATGGAATACATCTATAGGTTCAGCAATGTGGGGATGTCAATGTTGCAGTGCTCTGAATTTGCTGTACACATGCAGATCTCCTAATTTGGGATTTTCGTGATTGTCTGCTCACAATTCGTTTTGAACAATGGTATTAAAAGCTTGAAAAGATTTCATAAGTGTATCAAGTTTACCACGTTTGCTAATTAACAAGTCATCATGCTATTCAGGTGTCAAAAGACCCCTATTAGATACCAGGACTGTCCCCAACAACTGTACATGGCAGGTAATCTAGGTTCTGATACCAAGTCAAAGTAGGATGCTATGGATGGTAGGGGTCTATTAGGTCTAGGGAAGCAAGGCTAAAACCTATAGGTTGCTGGAAACTTAATGGTTTTAAATATAGCAAAGCAACCACCTTTTTTCTTGGCTAGAAAGAGGGGATCTGTTGGTGGATTATAAGGATAGATTCAAAGAGAAATAGCAAAGATGGTAACAGCAGATTTGATTCTGCAGTACTACAGATCTGAGAAACTAGTAGTGCTATGTGTAGCATGGTTAGGGTTTGAAAGGATCTACCATGCATTGTGATGGAAGGCTGTTAGGCCCCATTGCAGTACCAGAACAAGGTCTGCTATGACAACAACCCTGATCTGAGTCAAAATAGACCCTGACAGGTGGTGTTTGCCTTCCACAGATGAACAGCAAGGATGTTGTTAGGTCCAGGCAATGATGGTCTGGTATGGTCCTGCTGCTGACAAAGCAGCAACAACAGAACAACCAGGTCACAGAAGAATAAACGGAAGCAAAAGTGAAGGCAGCAGAAAGTAGTAAAAGGAGAGAAGGACAATACAAAAACTCACTCCAGAACCTAAGGAATTACACCTAGGGTTTAAAGACCTCAGAATGCAAATTAGTTCACAACAGCAAGGCCAGAGGGGGGGAAAAAAAGAAATGAAGCAAAACTGAAGGCTGTACAATGTAGCAAAAGGAGATAAGATATGACCAATGTCTCTTTGGGACCTAAGGAATCACACTAGGATTTAAAGACCTCAAAACTCCATTACAGAATCACACAACGACAAGAGTAAAGAATACCAAAGATTCCATTCTTTCATTCATCGTCCCCATAAAGTCTGATTACATCAAACCCCAAGAGTCCCTTTTTAAAATTAAGCAGAAAACCTAATTTAACTATTTTAAAATCCCAAAACTGTCCCAATAAGGCATGGTTCCTGTCCACTATTACTGTAATTAGAACAGTACCATAAACAATAGCACTACAGTAAATAGGTCATCAAGCTAACAATTAAAATCTGAGATCTTTCAATCTCGGCCTTTGATTTTAAAGGACCTACTAAAAACTAAAAATAACTGGAAATAAACTGAAAAAACAGAAAAATGATAACTATAATTAAATCCAAGATCCCATGTTGCAGCCCTTTAATGCACCATGACATGCTCTCGATCTCCATCACATAGCCTCATAAAGGTGCAATATATTATTTCTATGCATGTACCTTATTGATACTTAAATGTCTATAGCTTCATCCTAGGCCAGCCAGTCAAGATATCACCATGGGTAGGCAGTGCAAATTTTACACATATACCATATGTGTGCTATGTAAATTCACAAATATGTCATATGCAATCTACGGAACAGTAAAAAACAGAAATTTCAATTTTTATCAAAAATAATGTCATCTAAAGTATGACTATATCCAAAACAGATCAATAACAAGGATGCTACAAATCCAAGTGTGTTACTTGAGATATTGGAGAGTCATATTCTTTAGCAAAGAAGGATGTCTCAAGACAAGGCTACGCCACTCTTCCTTGTCAATTCTTCCATCATGCTTTGTATCAGCTTCCTCAAATGTCTGAGATAAAAGAATAAGAAAGAGACATCATGTGTGTCAGCCACAAATATTTATATCCCATGATAAGATGACAGTTGAACATGGCAAAACTTTTACAATATGCACCATGAGAAAATGTCAGTTCCACAGCAACATGGATAAAACATGATGTCCATCTGTACTATTACCATGGGAAAGCCTTTAGCAGTTGGACTCTCCCAGATGATTATGTTAGTAGAAGGAAACTTCCATTTAGGGTGGCGGATTGTCTCCTAATCTCCTTGGACACTCATCCCCTGAACCAGTTTCTGAAGTGTTCTCTTACTAATTTTTTAAAAGAGACCTACATCTGCATAACCACATCCAATATGCTTCCAGTAACCAAGACATGTAATATTAAGCTTTTTTTCTACTATTTCCTTTTTTGCAACAGCTTCTTAAGTAGTCCAAATTCCAAATTATTTCTAAAACGAGCCCCAACTTGCTGAGAGGTGCTCCACCCATGTGCAATTTTGCTGCCCTTTTTTAACTCTTTTTTGCTTAAGCACAGGGAAAAATATGTAGCAGAGTCCCAATGCAAAAGAGAGACTCTGGAGTTGCTATCGAGTACACATTAGACTCACCTCTTCTATTTCTTAATAGAATATCACAGCCATCCTTGCAATCTATATGCATAACCTTGTCCACGTATCAAACTATATTATTCTTAAAGAATCTGAAGAAAGGCACAGTAGGGCACATGAACAATCCTAGAATGAAACATTATCTTTTATAGATCAGCAGCAATATGAGGAACATGATCTAGTGAGTTAAAGACTAACACAACCTCCTAAAAACATTATGGACATGAGATGAGGTGGACTAGAATATACTAATAGCTCTTAAAGAAATTGGCAGGACAAGTGTCTATAACCAGGTTTTGGTCATGTAAGTTCCTTCGCACTAGCTTCAGTCATAAGCACCTTGGACCCCTTCATCTTCATACCATATCAATTCTAAACTTTTGATGCATGCAATTACTCAGGAGCAGTTAACATTTTATTCTGCTTAACCTTGTATGCCAAAATACCTTGCACTTCTTAGACCTCTTTCACCCTTCCATACCTTGCACTGACCCTGACTGTTACAAGCACTTGAAACAATAGTCTATGTTGAATTATGTTGCCTTCAGCCATCAGCATAGCTGAGTATAGGGTGAGACAAGCATATTTCTATTCTCTTCTCCTTATGCTATTCTATTCTCAGCCGTGTTCAATTATATTTTTGGCTTGGAGTGCTTCGGCACAACATATTTTACCAAGAAAGAACACATTAGTCCAGCCTCTCCGCCTGCTACAAACACATTAGCTGAAGAATAATCCACAACCCAAGTAACCATACAATGAGCAAAACAAAAAGATATAACTTTTGATGGCAATAAGCACATTACAAAAGAATAGTTAAAACTCACCAATAGGCATCACTGATGGCAGCATTATGGTATTTGAATAATATATCAATTAATTGAATGCCCTACATCTCATCCATGCCTATAGGCACTCAAAGATGAGTAGCCAATAAGCACACACACACAAAGATAAAGTAAGCTTGCACTGAGCCAAAACATGCCCAATAGTGTTCACAATGCACAAATATTGGGCATCACAATTTTGATGGACAAGATATGCCAGGGAATCTGTGCAAGAATACATTCACTTTTAACATATATCAGCTAATGAATCCCAACAGCAGGTATTTCGTCCACGTGGGATGGTATTATGAATCAAGGGTCATAAGCTAATCTTCATCCTCACACAAACCGTTAAGCATAACAATGTTTGAACAAAGATAATTAAATTTAAGAAAAATATCAAAATGAAGCAATCTTAAAACATGTTTTAGTCTTCAATCTTATCTTGTGACATAATCTCCTAGCATGCAAATTTTCCTACATCCTAATGTATATTTCCATCCTTCTTGTTATTGGTCTCTGTGACATCTTCCATATTTAACTTCTCACAATTTATAGGTTAATCCTAGGTTGCAAACTGTTGAGAAAAACACCTCGAATTCTTCCACATTAAGCCCACAGCGAGATCCAGAACGATGAACAGAGTCCAACGAGCCCAAGAACACCTCAATCGGAGTTCGGATGGCGAAGATGCGCGTGAAAGAAGCACGCGGAGCATCCGACGGATTGCCAAAGTAGGGCCCACGGACACGCGACCCAAGCGGCGGGCCCACTGGGGCCGGCCCAGGCGCGCACTAGCGCCGGGCCAGCCAGCGCACGGGTGCGGCCCTGCGCGGCCTTGCACGGGTGCGCAGGCGCATGGCCCAGCGCTATGGGCAGGCGCATGGCCCAGCGCCACGCACAGCCCAGGCCCAGGAACACACGCACGCGGACACGCGGGGGAGTCTTTTCTCTACGCGGACTACGCGCGGTCCTCCGTTTTTGCTTGGATTTTGGATTGTGACCGTGGCTATTTAAGCAGCAGACCGAGAAAAGTAGGTGTGGCTTGGCAGAAGAGCCGTGACTTGAGGTAGGTGTGACCCGGTGAATTTGAGAGAGCCTGAGATGATTGGAGCGGATAGAAGGACGCTAGCAACAGCAGGAGCAGAGGCTTCGGGCAGACAGCTAAACGATGGACTGCGATCATTTTAGGGGGTCTCCAAGAGAGAGTTTGGTAAGGATAACTTCTTATTGAGAGGATTGTATACATGAGTTGAGAGTGGATAATCTCCTCTTGTATCTCTTCCTTTTTCATAGTGAAGTTCTACATGCCCCGTGGAAGCGAGCCTTTAGGCTAATTCACGTACTTGATTGTTCTCGTTTTGATTTTCTTCTTTCTTTCTGTCACAATCCACTGGTACTAGATCCTTAACAAGTGGTATCAAAGCGTGTTAATACTCCCAACAATTGGTATCAGAGCCCAGACAATATCGGAGTGCAGATTGCAACAATAGTGATAGAGATTGAAGAATATGGAGAAGACAAGCATAATCAAGATAGAAATCAACAGGTTTGATGGGAAGAGCAATTTCTCCTTGTGGCAAGCAAGGATAAAGAATGTCATCATCCAACACGGTTTGATCGACGCTCTCTTGTACGACGAGATGCCAACCATCACAGAGGTGAAGGATTGGAAGCGGATCCAGATGCAGGCAGTGAGCACGATCCGCTTGTACCTAGCGGATGACGTGGTGATCCATGTACTTGGCGAGACTTCTCCAACAGTGCTGTGGTCGAAGCTCGAGGAATTGTACATGGCGAAGTCCCTTACCAATACCCTCTTCCTTTGGAGACAGTTCTACCGACTGCGGATGGACGAAGGCCAGAGCGTACGGAAGCATCTATCCAACTTCTAAAAGATCCTCACCGACCTCCTCAACGTTGGCGAAAAAATTGAGAAGAAGATCAGGGCATTGGTCTTGCTAGCATCGTTTCTCCCTTTGTATGAGTCCTTGATGACTGCTCTTCTAATGGGGAAGAGCACCAATAAGATAGACGAGATCACTGCAGCGATACTCCAGAACGAAGTTCTTAGGAGAGAGAATCCAACTTTGAGCTCAGATGGCACCAGCTCAGCTTTGGCGATTTCTGAAGGAGCAGGAGGCAGTAGACGGAGCGACAGAGGATCGCGATGAGGACAATCCAGATCCAAAACGAGAGACCAAAGCAAGATCAGATGCTACAGATGCGATGAGTTGGGGCATCGAGTCAAAGAATTGCCTACAACTCAAGGATCGGACAAGGGCTACTGTGGCGGTGGCCAATAGCGATACAGAAGGCAATGATGATGTCCTTCTGGTTTCTGATGAGGTATCTATTTCTTCCTCTCAGTGGATTATGGATTCTATTTGTTCCCATCATGTATGTTGCAGAGAAGAGATGTTTGACTCCCTGAAGATCGGTAACGGCACTGTGCTCCTGCCAAATGGATCGAACTGTGAGATCAAGGGCAACGGGACGGTTAGCATGAAGCTCCATGATAGAACAGTAAAAAAATTGCGTGAGGTCCGATACATACCCAGCTTTAAGAAGAATTTAATCTCACTAAGCAGACTGGATTCGACCGACTTCGGATGAAAAGCTGATGGAGGAATCCTAAAGGTCATGCGCGGCAGTAGGATGGTGCTTAGAAAAAGAAAGTATGGAGGACATTACCTCATGTCAGGGAGCCCAGTGCGAGATGGAGCTCCAGGTGGAGAAGGATCCGGCACGGGACGAGAGACTCGGAAGGACAACATGCGACGTCGCAAGGTGAAGTTCCTATTGTCACAGGAGGCTACCCCCAGCAGGTCTCAGGTCAGGCGAATCACAGCAGTTAGCAGAGGTCGGATCGAGCGGCCTGGCTTGACTCCTACGTTTGCCCATCCATGATTAGCAGGCGATTGCCCCAGGGCATGGGGAAACTAGACGAACTCTCGGATAGGTGAAGACCGAATATTAAGTCGAGATGGAGATTATTGAGAAAAATGCCTTGAATTCTCCCACATTAAGCCCACAGCGAGGTTCAGAACAACGAACGAAGTCCAACGAGCCCAAGAACACCTCAATCAAAGTTCGGATGGCGAAGATACGTGCGAAAGAAGCACATGAAGCATCCGACGAATCGCCAAAGTGGGGCCCACAGTCGGAGGACCCACGGATGCGCGACCTAGGCGCACAGCCCTGCTGGGATCGACCCAGGAGCGCACTGGTGCGCGGGCCAGCCAGCATGCGGGCGTGGCCCAACGGCCCAACGCTAGCGCGCGGCCCAGCGCCACGCGTGGCCCAGGCCGAGCATGCGCGAGCGTAGCCCAGGCACGCGCGCAGGCGGCCTCGCGGATGCGCGGGGGAGTCCTTTCTCCACGCGGACTGTGCGCGGTCCTCCATTTTTGCTTGGGTTTTGGATTGTAACCGTGGCTATTTAAGTAGCAGACTGAGAAAAGTAGGTGTGACTTGGCAGAAGGGCCGTGACTTGAGATAGAAGGTATGGTTTGATGAATTTAAGAGAACCTGAGACGATTGGAGCAGAGAGAAGGATGCTAGCAACAGTAGGAGCAGGGGCTTTGGGCAGACAGCTAGGCGATGGACTACGATCATTTCAGAAGGTCTCCAAGAGAGAGTTTGGTAAGGATAACTTCTTATTGAGAGGATTGTATGCGTGAGTTGAGAGTGAGTAATCTCCTCTTATATCTCTTCCTTTTTCATAGTGAAGTTCTACAAGCCCCGTAGAGACGAGCCTTTAGGCTGATCCACGTACTTGATTGTTCTCGTTTTGGTTTTCTTCTTTCTTTCTATCGCAATCCGCTGGTACTAGATCCTTAACAAGTAGTATCAAAACGTGTTGATACTCCCAACACAAACAAAGCCATTGTAATCAGATACATCATCAGGAAATGAAGAAAAAAATAGAGATGACTGTCCATGGAAATGTATCAGTATCCTCAGTTCTTAGTGTTAGAGCTACATAAAGCACCCGTATAACAATAGAAAGCAAATGAGCATAAAAACCTGAATGCAGTTGTTCATGATTAATAAAGTGATTCATGCATAAACAATTCATTTAAGGAAGCAGACAGCATAAATGTCACAGATATGCAGAAAAAAGAGACATATATATATATATATATATATATATATATGGTAAGCGATTCAAAAATAAAATTTGTTGCATGTGCCACCTTGTCAATGATACTTTCTATGACTTCATCTGAAAGATTCATGCCCGATTCAGCAAGTGTAGCGACTACCATTTGCTTCACCTGTGCAACACAATCTTTAGTTGTATCTTATGACCAGAAAAAACAACTCTAACTCCATGGCAGAGGTCTATAAGAGCGTAAAAAATTAAAGATCAAGTTCTGCTGAACTGATGTTTGATAGGTTAATTTGATTCCAAAAAAGCATGTGAGCCAGAAAACAAAATTGAATGCACCTAAGACTAATAAGACATGTTTTCCCGGTTAGCATTTAATATCATTAAGCTATAGAAGGAAGACAAAGCAAGACCAAGTAGATTCATCTCTTTATGACTGTTTTCTGTCCAAAATCTAAGTTTTCTTAATTGTTAACAGAAAACTGTAGTGTTGACAACCGTGTTACATAAATTATTTGTAACAGGAGATATTAAAAGTCATGCAGAACAAACCAGGTCATTCATGGAATCTTACTAAATTACTTATCAAATAAGGGCTTTAGATACTAATTTTGGTTAAATATAGGGAAGTCTTAACTTTTTGTCTACCAATTCAAAGCAGCAAACAATGAATTGAACTCCACAAAACTACAATGTTTCTCCAAATCAAGTATGAATGAAGGAAAAAGTACAAATAGAAAGACCACCTGTATCTGATGCATGATGTAATCTGGATATGACATTGGAACAGTTGCATGATTCTTTGATATTTGACTGACTAAAGGTGCTTTCATTTCCACTACCACTGACATATTGAATCTTACACAAATCTAACTAGCTTTTCTTTTCTAACATTAAATGCTTACATGAATTACTAGCCTCATGGGCCTAATTCTAGGCTGATAAAGCAAGCTGACTGTCTCAGTTTGACCATGTCAAACCTGAGTTCTTGTGGACTTTATGCTGGCTTACCGTTTCAATTTTACATTCTAAAGTGGTCTTCTAGGAAAAATCTTTTAAGTTAATTTGCAAATCCAGCAGCAGAAAGGCCAGGCAATGTTGTTAGGAAGAGAATGGCAAGTGATGAAGAGGTCCCAAGTACATGAGTTGCAAATTTGAGGTTCAGATAGTTTGGTGGAACGACTCTTAACCAAGGTTTGCCGAACCAGCACTAGAGGGCATACCGGCCGGCAACTGGTTCAACATGGTATGGGTCTATACCATGGCGTTCAAAGCGCGCACAGGGAGGGGGAGGAGAGAGAGGAAGGGAGGGTGGGGTCCTTTATCCCTAAGCCATAGGGTTAGAGCAGAGAGAGAGAGAGGGAGGGAGGGGGACACTTACAGGTGATGCCAAGGGTTGGGGGGGAGAGGGCAAGCACCGAGCAAGGGTGTGTTCCCGGCAGTCACGAGCACCCGCAGGGGGGGGGGGGGGATTCAAAGATTGCAAGCCAAAGGGGGCAAGAAGACTTTTAATCAAGACAACGGGAGGGGGGAAGCCATCGTTTAATCAATGAGTAAAATAAGATTAGAGCCGATTTCGCCTATTTACCAAGCTGATGGCAAACCATCCTTGTTCACCATCAATTCAGTCTGGGGAGATACTGCCAACCATCCTCTTAACAGCCTAATCTTCAAACATAAGGGGAAGTGGAGTTGCCTTGAATTATGAGTTAGAAAACAAGTTGATATGACAAGTAGAACTGAGATTTATCAAACGAAGAGAGGGGAATTTGTCAAAGGATTGGGAATGATAAACTGGCAATTTAAGATAATACAGAAAGAATTTAACGTACAGGCTCAAAAACTGTTTGCATTAACAAAGGATATGATTTTACACTTTTATGACATGTAAGCATGTGACCAATAAAACACCAGCAGTAGACCTACAGCAAGTTGATATGACAAGTAGAACTGAGGTTTATCAAACAAGGAGAGGGGACTTTGTCAAAGGATTGGGAATGAGGAACTGGCAATTTAAGATAATATGGAAGGAATTTAACGTACAGGCCCAAAAACTGTTTGCATTAGCAAAGGATATGAATTTACATTTTTATGATATGTAAGTATGTGACCAATAAAACACCAGCAGTGGACCTACAGCACTGGCAGTAGACCTAATTTAAGAAAAAATTGCAGCAGCCGTTGTGACTACTCTTATATAATTTTAAGACAGCTAATAATTTATTAATTTTCGTGTTTCTATTTAGGTTTTCTGTATTTTTCTCTTGTATGCTCCTGGCACAAAAAGGAATTATCACTACCATGTTATCCAGGGAACTCACATAGGCAGCACAACACATCAAGCAACAGAAAGTGAGCTAGCAGAAGAATTGAAGGATGGAAATGAATTGAAAGACTTAAATATAGATGTCAAATTGTAGAGCACATAGAAGGCAAATGAAATCCACAGAGGAACATGATATCGATAGGTGAGAAATTTTAACTTCATCGTGAACATAGAGCCAACAATTTTAGAGTTGTTGGGTGGGACATTTATCAAACAAGTTGTTCTCATTACCATGCCTCTCTGTGCAGAGAGATGAAGCCATGAAAAACAAACCTTGCTTAGTACATGGTTATATGTCCGACAAGCATCATCTTGTCAACAAGCATCATATGGATGATGATCAGTTTCATTACATGGATGATGTTCTGTAGTCAGTTTCCACAGGGGAAAAGATCTCTGTACTAAAGGTAAAGATCTTAAGACAGGATCGAAGTTAAACTTAGTTGGGTTGTTAAATACAGAGACATCAGAGAAAGGTCATGAAACTATGAGACATAAAGTGAATTATCGGACATAGTTCAAAATAATTGCACTATAGGCCACAAATGGTCCTCAGGATGAGAGTTTGAACTTAAGTCAAAATATCAAGAGTGAAGAGAGACAAAAGAAACTAAACAAAAATATATATTGCAAACCATTTTTTAAAGCAAAGGACACAAACTGGTTGTAAAATGTTAGGCACATAACCACCTCTGATAAGCCTTGTTTTTGTGTTTACTATATATATATATATATATATATATATATATATATATATATATATATATATATATATATATATATATTTACACACACACACACATACTTGATAGTTGATTGTTTATTTCCAACAAAATTCTAGCTCCAAAATTTAAGGGCTGAACTATCAAATACAGTATTGGTACAGTCTTATTTAGATGAAACCTCAAAATCATTTCGATGTGTAATAAGAAGAGATGACTAGCTGAAGCAAACGAGGTGCCTGAAAGCTATCATTATTAAGGATCATAAAAGTATTCATAAAGTAAAACAGGGAGAGTTATGGTCTCATATGCACAATACTCAGTAAATATGGACCATTGACTAGAAGTAATCAAGTTGAATGGCATTTTGTTTCAAATAAGATATGGAACCAAGAGGCCATGCCTTAATTTTGTGCCAAAACCCACAATGAAGTCAAAGGGTCCCCCTGAACAACCACCCAACAAAGCTACTCAGCAACTATTGCCCCATGGTCCACCAGGCCAAGTTTTGACTTCCAAAGCAACAAACACTTTCATATGTTTAAAAAAAAAAATGCCCAAATTATGTCAACGTCGTAGTTTAAAATGGCCCGAAAATATCTAAGAGAAAAGATTGCATGAGCATATCCAACATTAATTGGCCTTCAAAGATTCACATCAGATGAACATCAGCACACCAGCATACTTTAAAACAGAGCAGCAACATGTCTAAGGCCAAAATCAATGTTCTTGATCAAATTAAATATAAGTTCTATAGCACCAGATAGTCCAATTTGTTTAGTTGTGAGCTTTTGTAAAATTTTCACCTCACCATGTAGATTTCCGTAATTAAGTCAAATTCTAGAAGCATCTACAAGTCTTAATACAAGTTTCCTAGAGGTTACAGAAACCCATGTATTCTTCACTTTTCAACCAAATATTGAATGACATGAAATTTACAGTTGTAATTATATAACTCCATCTTGCCATGGTGTTATTACACAGCAACTTTGGTCCAACCCTAGGTCCTCCAAGTGTGACTCCAAATGAGATGCTTGCTGAAGCAGATGCAAGGTCGGTGAAGACATGGCAAGCCCGACAGATGGCTGGTAAAAAGACAGATGCTAGCAAGAAAGCATCCTAAATAATTTAGTTGACACTCATACTAACAAACTAGTGCAAAGATATTAGTTGTAAAATAGTAAGGTTATCAACTGGTGTACTAATCATCCTTTAAGTATTAATCCAAGGCAGTCTGAACTCCCTCAAGACTGATTTATCAGTAAACCAACCAGAACCAACCCAAACAAGCAGCCACCAATCAGTCCTATACTGCTTCGTACTAAGCTTAAATGTATTTTTCACCCTTTCTTCCTGCTTTGAGATATGCTGAACAGCAACCAATGGCAGCATGGTACATACATGGGCCTGCACCTCAATTTTAGATCCCCTTAACAAGAACATATACAATACCTATAAAGAAAGCTGCTACATGAGAATATAGTGAGACTTTAGACTCGTTTGGTTCACGGGAAGAACTTTTCTTCCCAGAAAGTTACTTGATAAAAATATAATTTTGGCATGTTTGGTTGACCATGGAAAACTGATCTACTCTAGAGTGGCTTATATTTAGTTGAACATCTACTTTCCTAGAAAAACTGTATAAAATATCTATTATACCCTTAATAAATATAAGACCATATATTTTTACTCCCAAATTTTATATAAATAATAATATTATATTTATATTAATATAAATATAATATTAATATATTATAATATAACATTAGATCATAATAATTTATTTATTATAATACTAATATATACGTATTAATATTATATTAATATAATACTAATATTTTAATATTATAAATATAAATATAATATTAATGTAGTATTACATTAATATTAATATATAAATATAAATGCTATATTAATATTAATAAAAATATTATATTAGTATAAATATTAAAATAATATGAATATATTATAAATATTATATTATTTATATTAATATAAATGTTATATTATATTAATATAAATATTAGGATAATATTAATATGAAATTATATTAATATTTAAAACGGCAACATTTAATGATATTTTCCAATGTTATTAAGGTGCTCGCCTAGGCACGCCTAGGCGCTCAGGCGAGGCGCCCTTGGCTGAAAGCATCTTAGCCTTCTCCAGGCGAGCGCCTTTGCCGCCTAGGCGCTCGCCTGGAGCACCCGAATAAAATCGGTTGTCTTTTGGCTGTTCAACTTTTGATTTAACAGCTGCAATTTACTTTAATTTGAAATGACAGCTATGGGTAATAGATAAAACCTATAAAAGAACAAAAAGAAAGGGTATTGAGGTAATTTATTAAAAAAATTAAGAGATAAATAGTTTTTAAAAAGGACATTAAAATATCATAAATACATGCACCCTGGCTATTCCCCTTCAACTTCTCTGGACAGCTGAAGCTTGGACGGCTGAAGCTTGGATGGCTGGAGCAATTCCCTCCCCTCCATTGAAGCTGATAACGCCCAAGCAAAAAAAAAATAAGGTATGAATTCTGTTCTCCTTTTCACCCTCTTTTCATAATTTATTTTCTCTTTTACTTCTCTTAATCTCCTCTACTTCTTCTTCTCTGTTCATCTCTGTTTTTTATTCAATAAAACAGAGAATGTTTGTATTTGTCTTCAATAAAACAGTTCACAAAAGCAGGCTAGCAATGCATTGATTTTACAATGGCATTATGTATTCTCTATTCTCCTTCTCTAAATCTCCTTCTCCTTCAACTGTTTTTTATTCAATAAAACAGAGCATGTTTGTATTTTTTTTTCAATAAAACAGTCTCTGTTCATCCCCGACTCTCTGTTTTGTGCAATCAGCACTCAGCAGTGCACCGGTTTTACAATGGCAGCAGCAGAGGGTGCAACAGCCAATGCTAGCGGTAAAAAGGACCCTGGTTGGAAATATAATTTCCTGAAAGATCCTAAAATCCCAATTCTGTTACATGTATGTTCTGTTCTAAAGTGACAAAAGGTGGGATATATAGGGCAAAACAGCATCAAATCGGAAAGTTTAAAAATGCTAAAGCATGTCTCAAATGTCCTAAGAATGTGAGAGAAGAGTTGCTGAATTACATGTCCGAGAGAAAGAACCACAAAGAGAATTATGATAAGATACCAAACTTTGATGATTTTGACAACATGATTGAGATTGAAGATGATGACAATGAAGCTGAAAACTAAACTTCCAAAAAAAGATTAGCATCTGGTTCAGCCAGGAATCAAGGGATGGATAATGTCAAGAAGCCACGGCATAAAGATCCAATGGATTCCTTTGTGTATCAGAAGCCAGAGAGAGTGGTTTAACTTCGAAAGCAAAGAAAACTGATGCAAACAAACATTCAAGATGCATGTGACAAGAAGAAAAGAGAAGAAGCTTGTCAATATATTGCTCGTCTGTTCTACCAAGCAGGAATACCATTCAATGTTGCAAATTCAGACGCATTTAAATGTGCAGTTGAAGCAATTGGGCAGTATGGTCCTAATTTAAAACCCCCAAGCTACCATGAGTCTGTTTCACTGCTTAAGAAAGAATTGGCATACACAGATGATTTGTTCAAGAGTCATAAGGAAGCTTGGGTAAAACATGGATGTTCTGTGATGTCAGATGGATGGACTGATCAGAGGGGTCAAAGTTTAATGAGTTTTCTGGTGAACTGCCCTGCTGGAACAATGTTCATAAAATCTATTGATGCTTCATCATATGTGAAAACTGGAGAAAAAATGTTTGAATTGTTAGACTCTTTTGTGGAACATGTGGGAGAGGCGAATGTTGTCCAAGTAATTACCAATAATGCATCAAATTTCATCATGGCTGGTATGACTTTCTAATCCTGATTTTTAATGCCAATGTTCTAAATTTCTAGTCGTATATTGTGATGTATAAAAGACTTTCTAATTCTACATTGCATATTGTTTTTGCATTTGTTTGAAATAGGAAAGCTTTTACGAGTAAAGAGGCTACATATTTATTGGACACGATGTGCAGCACATTGCATGGATCTAATGTTGGAAGACATTGGGGAGATTCCACAAGTTAAACGAACTATTGATAGAGGAGTGGCACTTACAGGTTTTATTTACAACCACGTTGATGTTCTAAACATGATGGGGGAGATCACAAAAAGGAGGGACTCAGTTAGGGCTGGAAAAATCAGATTTTGCACATCATATCTTACTTTGCAAAGCATTCACAAGCAAAAGGTTAACTTGAGAACAATGTTTACTTCTCAAGGATGGGTGTCCAGCAAATGGGCAAAAGATCATAAGGGTAAACAGATTTCAGAAACTATTCTCTCCCCTGCTTTTTGGAATGGTGTGGTCTACACTCTTAAAGTTATGAGGCCTCTTGTACGAGTTTTCCGATTAGTTGATAATGAAAAAAAGCCAGCCATGGGATATATCTATGAAGCCATGGATAGATCTAAAGAAGCCATTATGAAAGCATTCAATGGAAATGACGAGAAGTAAAAGGAAGTCTTCAAGATTATTGACAAAAGATGGGAATGCCAACTTCATCAGCCTCTTTATGCAGTTGGTTATTACTTGAATCCCAAGTTTTTCTATAATAACCCGCATATAGAATTTGATGAGGAAGTGACTGCCGGGCTATATGCATGCATAACAAAATTGGTTCCAAGTCAAGAAGTGCAAGATCATATCATATTTGAGTTATATGTGTACAAAAAGGCAAAAGGCCTGTTTGGGATTCCATTGGCTATTAGATCAAGGACAATAAAGGCTCCAGGTAACTTAAATAACTTGTTCAGAATTTCAGAATTTATAACTTGTTCAGAATTTTAGATGTTCTTGTTCTAAACTCTTTACTTTTTAATTTATTTGCATTACAGCCAAATGGTGGAGTTTGTATGGAAGCTCAGCTCCAAATTTACAACAATTAGCAATTAAAATTCTTAGTTTAACTTGCAGTGCATCTGATTGTGAGCGTAACTGAAGTGTGTTTGAACAGGTTAGTTACTTACATCATGTACTACACATGCAAATCTTATTAAATAATAGTAATATTATATTCCTAAACAAGCTTTGATAAATGATTGATTGGTACTTGCAGATTCACACAAAGAGAAGGAATAGGCTAAAGCAAAAGAAACTTAGCGATTTAGCGTATGTCAAATACAATCACAAGCTTAAAGAAAGATATGATCGGCATAATGTTATTGATCCCATTTCTTTGCAAGAAATTGATGACTGTAATGAGTGGTTGATTGGAAAGTCTGGCACGCAAGGAGTCAATTCTATGGATGCTAGGATGATTTGGTGTTTGGCGACGACGATGACTTGACATGGGATGCAATAGCTAAGGCAGCAGGTGTTAGAGAAGGAAGGAAAAATATCAAATTGCGAGCAAGATCAAGATCAGCAGTAGCTTCAACTTCACATTCAGAGCCACCATACTTAAATCACGAAGAGATCAGTTCTAGTTCAAAAGAAGAGATTGAAGAGAACATAGAGAATGACAATGACCTATCTGATGGAGAAGATGATCATTATGACAACTTAGGCATAGAATCTGATGAAGACTTTTAGTTTTAGACTTTTAGAATAGAACAATAGACTGCCATTTGTAAATAATGGAGAAAACAGAAAACTCAGAAAAGTTTTTATTGTTTGGGTGTGATGTTTAGACAAAAAATCTAATGAAGACTTTTAATTTTGAATTAGATAATTAGAACAATAAACTATAATGAAGACTTTTAGTTTTAGAATAGAGTATATTTATTTTCTATTTGTCTTTTTTTCTAAAAAAATGGCACCTGACTTCAATCAGGCGCTGGCTTTGTCAACGCCTGGCGCCTTGAGGGCGCCTGGTGCCCTTAACAACCTTGGTATTTTCAAGAATTTTTATACTCCACCATAACATATTTGCAAAAAAAGTATTTTTGGAAAGAAAATAATGGCCATCAATTTCCATCCCATGGGAAGTCCCAAAATCCACCTTCCCCATGGGTTTCCACTTCCCATAAAATATGGAAAACATCTTCCCATAGGAAGAGCCTTTTCCATTATCTCTCCTTTTAAAACTACAATCAAATAAGAGGGCTTCTCTCCACTTCCTAAAAATTGCCACTCCCCCCTCTACTTCCCATGAACCAAACGAGTCCTTTGTTACTCTAAGCTAGTAGACAACTTATTACAAATGAGCAAATCAGAGACTCTGAAAGTAATCCATATACTAAAAATAAGAGAAAATCAGCATCCATTTAGAAAACAGTACAGAAAAATTATCATAACCCAGCATGCTATAGGTAATGCAGAGAGAAAGATTTGAATTTGGTGTATCCAGACCTTGGTCATACAAATGAAATGGAAGTGGACCATACTATTCAGTGTTCAATAAAGAGCAATACACATGTTCAAATAAACATAGCATACCTCTTGTCTTTCAATAAACCCTTGCTGCTTGAGATCGTACAGTTGGAAAGAAACTACAAGTTAATATTGCAAAAGTTTAACTTTTGTATATCATAATTCAGTCAACAATTCAAGATAAAATTTGAAATAAAGGAAACAGAGAAATGTATTAAATGTATATTATGCAAATAGCATGGGCTGAAAGTTCTCGATGCACTTGTAATTGTAAGGCTGACTACATCACACAAGCATGACACTCTAATTTAATGAAGTGCCCCTCTGATTTATCCAAAATCCCTGATTGTATAAGTGAAGTTGAACCCATCTCAAGTCCATATAAAATGGACAAAATCCTAGAAATTCAATGGAACAAGATTTAACTAATCACTGAAGGATCAAGCATCTTGATAATTTTTATTTTTGGGTACAACAATGCAATGATTGACAAACATCCACATTCCAAAGTAGCAGGACATGTTCTTCTACAAAATCCCTTTCCATTCAACATGCAATGATATTTTGGGTACAAAATGGTACAACTCAAAGCATTCATATTTATAGTTCCAGGAATTACTCTCAGCATGACCCTGGCTTTCAAGTGCTTTAAACAGTACTGAATGTTTTCGCATAAATAGTTGTCTATCAAGAATGCCCGAGAATATAAATCTGCAACTAAAGTCATATATTTGCTCTTCTCATGCATTATTTAACATAAAATAACAGTAAACATAGTACAAATTCTAAAATGATAATTGGACCAATAGACACATTTGACAATCAAATGTTCACACAATTAGGACATTCATGCAGTGAAAGATTCAACACTTACACTCTATCTTATCATCAACTGGAGCATTTGGATGAAATACAGAAAGAGCACGTGCAAACTCTTCAAATCCTAGAATTCCGTTGTGTTTTGTATCAAACAAGTCAAATACCTGTAACAATTCAGAAAGTGAAACTTGAGTGTAAATTTTTTCATAATAAATGGAGCATAAAACCATCGTATTTGTTTTTACATAAAGCTTAATGTTTTTCATTGCCATGGTTTGTTATATTGCTTATACTGGTAATCATTATTTTGTATTCTAAGCATGCTGTCTTCGACTTTAATGCTAATGCATACCTATTACTTTGAGTTATATACTACAGAAAAATCAAACATGCATACACTTCTGATAGGATATTATAAATTAGTTTTTGTTTTTAACTTTTTTTTAAAACAGAAACAAGACTAAAGAGTAAAGACATTTAAAAGTTTGGATCAGTTTTTTGTCTTTTTTAAAAAAAAAGAGAGAGTAAAGAAAAAAGAGTGCCACTAAACAAGACCATGTGCCAGTCTGTGTCATGCATTAGCAATAGCACAACATATGGCACGTACAGTGCCAGTCCATGGCAGGCATTAGCATGGCATGCAGCAACTGAAAACCTTGTAATACAAATCAGTTAGGTTATGAACATTTACAGACCTTGATGTCATGGGAGCAGACTCAGACACTAGATGGTCTATAATGATCAAAGTTTAGTTATCTAATTCATGACCAATGATGGCTGCTTGTGGGGACTCGGTTCTCACCGATGAGAAACACCAAGGTAGGAATATTGGTGGTAATAGTTTCATGTGCGATAAGGTGGTTGAAACAACTTCAGTCTTCACTTAAATTCTAGAACTTTGATCAATGATAGCCTCATTAATTGATTGAGCTGAAAGGCTAATCCCTATAACACAACATTTTACTAGGAAAGTCATAGATGGACAACAAACAAAAAAATATAAATATAAATATAAAGTGACTAAGAGTCTACTTTCCTCTTCAGCAGTCATTTTAATTTGGATTGAATAAAAAAATTCTGTGGATTTTTGTAATTTTTCATATATAAGCACTGAGATATTTTGATTTTACATTCAAGTAACTGCTTTCTCTTATGCAGGTTGCTAATACCAGCTTGATGCTGAGTTGTCAATATGTTGTTTACCTTGGCTGTCTTATTAAATTCAAAGCTGGAGTTTGGTTATTAGTTAAGAAGGTGAGTGGACTTAGTAACATTTAACAGATTGCTAATGTTGATCTATCAAAATGTTTTAAAAATAGAAACGACATGGCAGAACATTCAATGATTTATAATATAGAATAAAAACCCATCTGTTGCATATTTGAACCTAAGAGGTACATAGCAGGAATTATAGCTGGAGTATGATTAGAAAGAAGTTATGACAGAATTCTTGTTGCTGCATTCCAAAACAGCACAGTGAATAGGAGCTGGGAGCTTGGGAACATCTTCTGCACTATAATTAAAGTGATCCACATCCCTTCTTCTACATATTAGATTATCATCAATTGCTGGATGTTGTTTTTGTGATAGGTCACATGTAATCCAGTATGAGGCTCAGAAATGGCCTATCATAAGACTGAGTGGCAAAAAATTTAAAAAGGAAATGTCTAGCCACTGGTTTTGAAGTTTAAAGAGTTATATAACACTTAATATTTTTGGTTATGAAACATATGATGATGTTACAGGACCACAATGAGGTTCTTTTACAAAAGTAAAGACACAGAATCGGTAATCATCTGACAATCTTAAACATGAATAATAGGTTCTACATAGTGCATACCCGATCAGCAAACAAGCTCTCCTTTTTGTTGGTTTTGAATAAAGCTAATTGAAACTCTTCCTGCAGCAAGATAAATAAAATAACAAGACGGAATTATTGAACATTGTAATTTTTCACTGGAAAAGAAATCTTCACATCTCATGTTCATGGAGTAGTGGTCCAATCTTTTAAGGGTTCCAAGAGGTGATAGATACAGCAAAGACATGGAATGTATGTGCTAGGGATTCGAAACATCAAACAAAGATCTGGTGAAATTCCAAAAAACAAAAGTTTGTTCCATATAATTCAAAAATATTAGCAAATAGCATTATCTAATAGGGGTGTGGGTGTGGGTGTGTGTGTGTGTGGGTGTGGGTGTGTGTAAAGCATTGTAATTAGATACATTAAATTGCATCATGAGAGGAGCACTGATTTTTATGATATGATATTAACTACTAAACGAGGTTCTCACCTTGTTTATCAACCCGTCATCAATCACAGCACTGCTGATCTTTTTAAACAGCTCATACAATGCTTCGATTTCACTTACACTAACTGCAAACAAAGCAACCCAATAGAGTCCCAGTTGAGCTGGCAATATTCTTTAATTTACACCAAGAACAGAATAAGCAGGCTATATCACAATAATATAGCTATTCATATTAAAAAGTCAGGTGCTGGATGAGCCCTAAGAATCATATTCCCATGCTAGTTGATGACATTAGCAACTTCAAAGTAGTATGTAACATACAAACTGTTTCCCTGGCCAAAAGTTCAGGATCTTCAAGGCCCTTTGGCTGCTTATACAGGTCAAGATCGCAGCACTTTAACAGAACAGCAAAGAAGTGCTTAAATCCTTCTAGGCACTGCAACATGATATTCTCCACTCATCAACACACTCCATACCTGCGATTGGGGAGGAAAAACAATAAATATTTTATGCAATTGTAAAGCAAAAATGTGATTTTGGTATACAGCTTGACAATAATTAGGTACGTAGAAATAAGAATAACCTTTTAACCCTTTATAGCTTCTCCTCACCTAAGCCCAAATGTAAGAATCACAAAAAATGAATAGGAACTCTAAACCTAATCTGGAGCCATGCAATCTCATAGGAAACACAACGAAGGTATTAGTTGTACAGGAAATTTCATGAAAGCCATAAGAAATTTATATATTTGGTGCATGCTTGCATCTGTAGTGAAATTGCAGATGATACGATCAGAGAGGAAGGTACAAGAATCCTTCATGCTGCTTCAAATAGGATCCGCATCCTTCTTACTGCAAAAGCCAGATGGTCATTAGTGGCTGTAAATGACCTATTTGATTATTTTTTGGCTACCCCCATGCCCTAATTTGAGAACACTAAAAATGAACAGCAATTCTTCCTCATCTGAAATAACAAGAATTATGATTTTTTAGGCCTTGCAGGGTGCTAAGGGATATTCTCTAATTTGTAGCCATAACAAGTTAATGTATTTGGTATCCTTGCAGGTGTACTACAACTGTAAAAGGGACAGTTAGAAAGGATCAATCCATGAATCCTTTATGATAATTAAGATACGCTGTGCATCCAATATAAGGTTTGACAATAACTTCGTGGGTAGGCACAACCTTCAAACAAGCACAGGTCCTCCTTGCTTGAGACCAAATGCAAGGACTCAACGTAAACATGGTAAGACTTTATTATTCCTTGACCTTTCATGAAACCCTTATGTGGATTAAAAAAATATATCATAATGTGTCATGAATGAATTATGAGTGCACCTGTTTGTACATTAAAATTGTAAATGGAGCAGTTAAAAAGGAAGACCTATCAATCAAGTATGAAATTTCAAGCAAAACGGAACCATGTATGACTAGAAAAAGATTATGTGGGCACATGTGTGTCAGCCAATACACAGTTTGACCTCACCCTCAGACACAAGGGAGTGCTTAGAGTGACTGGTGACTCTGAACCTTATCCAAAATGTCCATACCATCAACATTCATTGACCTACCCATAATATAAATTAAGTTGTTAAAGACAATTCCACAAGGTGTGTATGAGACGTAAACAAATACAAACACATGGAGCTCATGCTCCATCTGCACCGAAATTTCAGGCTGAAAACCATAAGAAATAGGCAATTCTGGCCAACTTTGCACCGCAAACCAATTATGTCACCCAATAATCAATTACTTTGAGGAACCTTTTGTCAATAAAATGGCAAAGGACTTCGAAAGTTGAAATTTTGCAGTGCATCTGCAGGGGAAAGTTAGAACTCAAATGACAACAACTTCTACATAGAGCTCGTATAATCGTGATGCACAACAATATGTTTCGTTGTTTACTTTTTTTCTTCCTCTTTTTATTCAGCCATCATCGGAGTCGAGGGAATCAAACCCATTGGATCCACATGAACATTTTTTCATTCTATTTCCTTAATTTCACTCCAATATCTCCACTTTCTTTTTCCCTTCTAGACTAAAACTGCATTCGATGCACGCACAAATAGAAGACACCCTTAAAGATCCTCCACCAAGCCATTGATGCAAACCCTAGAATTTACACGAAAAGGAAAAGAAAAAAGGACAAAACAAAGCAACTAAACGATCAAGCTCGCTTCAAAACCCCCGGGAAAACACGAACTTTTTGCCCGAAATAGATCCAGAATACGAAATTCAAACAATCAGGTACGAAATCCAAACGCGTCAGCCTTGCACATCGAAGCCGGTATCCCCGTTGCCCCAAGAATAAACGATCCCACGAGAGAAGAACAAAAGATACAAAACATTCAAATGGGGAATGGAGAGAGAGATTCTTGCCTTTAAATTCTCCAGGAGGGAAGAAAGGTAGAGGGCGGAATCTGCAACATTGTCACCCTTTTTCGGTCCTCCAACCCTCGGAAACGGCTGCCCTATTTATTATTTTTCTTTTTTTATTTTTATATTATTTGTCCCATATTTATTATTATATAATTTAATTTTTGAATGTTGCTACCTGTATTTTACGTGGCAAATGACGAGGATAATTGGAACGCGGAACTTTTTTAAAGAATTGGATGGTAGGCGGTCCGGTAGGCGGACGGCGCGACCGATCGGATGGTATTCTATATTATTGGTCATACCGATATTATTATGTAGATAGAATTGGATGTGGTTTCATGTCCGTTTCACGATCTTATTTCATCGGATACTTTAGATTGTATTTTTATTAGAACTTCTCAATATAGCCGGTATCAGAAAGGCCAAGAAACAAAGGTTCGGGTCCGCCCTATAAAGAGTCACTTGCCCCTAGTGTGACAATTTTTTTCCCTTTTCTATATTAGGATGAGCAAGTCCTTATTATTTTTAATTCTTTTGGAGGACTCCAACTAGAGTAGAACCCCACGATATAATCCAAATAAGTACCATCCGAGTAAACACATGGTTATAATTAGCCTTCCATCTTCAATTTCCATTTGTGGCCCAGCTCCACTTTAGGTTTGTTTGGCCTACCACGCTTGGATATTGACACTAACTTGCTTTATAGATTGAGTTAGGTACTAAATATGTTGCAAATTAAATTTAAAAGATTTGGTTATTACTTACTAATTATTTTTGTTCGACAAAACTATATAGATAGATAGGTACGTATTGGTATAGATACCATCTTTCTCTCTCTCTCTCTCTCTATATATATATATATATATAATATTTTTTTTTCTTGCCCCATCATCTATCATTTCATATTGCATCTCATTTACGTCTAGACTTTTGTTTTCCTCTTTTCTTATTGATACATCTTAAATTCAATCTGCGGCAATACCAACCAATCAAATTCTGGCACGAATCAATTATATAATCTTTCATGTCGGTCTAATAATTTCTATCATGTGACTATTTCTAAGATGTGTGAAGATATTCAAATCTCTCTTTATTTGATATCAGCTAGGCATAATGGTGGAACAATTCTCTAATCGTAAAATTCGTATCTCACAAGATTGTATCTTCCCCAGATGTTCGAGTTGTTATGTTTAAAAAACTTTCTCCATATTTCAAGATGTTGATCATGATAGATTCTAACCCTTGTCTATATACACCTTTTCCTAAGATCCTCCAAATAAGGGAAGAAGTCAAAACAAGTCTAATCAAGCCACAAATCTCACTGAATTAATGAGTTTCCACTAATGAGCTTAGAGGAATACTTTTGAAACAAATTTTCTGACAAATCCAAATAGAACATAATCTCGGAAGGACTTATCTCTCCTAAACTCATAGAACTCTTCCTCTCTCTCTCTCTTATTTCAACTCAAATTTTTTCCACAAACTCTGACTTCTCTGCCACTTATCCTCTCTCTTTATCTTCTTCCACTCGAGATTTTATTGTTATTCTGAGGTATCTGACTTAGTATTAGAAGGTTCCCTGCCGAGAAACTCCTAACAAGTGAACTTTCTTTGCTTATAATATTTCAGGATGCTCTTAAAGGTGAGATCAACGATCCAACTCTTCATTTTTTAATCAAAGTCTCCGACTAACTTTCTGATTTTCTGATTCACCACCCTTAGCTCTCAAGCTCATTGACCAACTTATCGACTTGAAACAGACCGACCTCAGCGGCAACACCTATATATATTTGTTGGCAAAAAATATATCCCTTAAGATCCACATCACCTCTCTACTAGTTAGACAAAAAGAATCTCTACCATCTAGATGAAGGGATGTGACAATCGATATAATATTAGGCCAAGATTATAGTTTAGAAGTTAGCATAAATTTTCTTTTACTTTTTAAATAGAGTAAATGTTACTAATTTTGAAAATTATGCTAAAATTGCTAATAATTATGCACAAAAAAACCTAAAGTATGTCAATAATTTTAAAATTAAGTCAAAAATTAAAGAGGAAATTGGAGAGGCATATGTGGAATGATGTGTGCAAAACGTTGCTTTAAGAATAAATTTTCCCCCTCATGCAGTTTTGTGGTGATATTTTCTAGGATATATTTTCCGAAGTATTATACCATGCGTATGATCACATGAAGAGATGATCCAATAAACTCCTCCAACTGCTCATGGCAAGCCTGAGAAGAAATTGCAAAGAAAAAAAAAGCTTGCACGCTAACTTGCATACACATGCCGTATGGACAATATGGTCGGCCGAATCAAGCAAGTGCATGTTGTCCACCCAACATCCATAAGACCTAGCTAAGCTTGGAACTTCTAAACTTCAATAAATGCAAATATGCTTGCAATTAAACATCTGATGTAGGATTATTAAAATAAAAAATTTAAAATTTTGAACTTTTTTCAAAAGAAAAAAAAAAAAATTCCAAAAGTAAATTGACGCAGCATTCATGGTAACGACCAATCCCAATCTTGCTAAAGAGTTAGAACCCTAGCAACAATATTTGTATTTTTTATGCATGTTTTGAACTTTTTCATGATAAATGTTTGGATGGAGTTGACACCAGGATGCCAACAGGTGAACTTCTTGATATGATGTCTCAGAGTGTTATTATGACAAAAATGACATCAACATTAATTCCCTGAAGAAAATGATGTGCAATGTTTAGATCCTAATCCAGCTTCATTATTAGTGGCCAGTGTTGATTGATGTGTGACATAACAACGCTATTAATAAGATCCAAAAGTCTAACAATGCTATTAATTAATAAGATCCAAAAGTCTATCTGTATAAAATCATATTTAATATTGTAGAATAATTATTTGGTCATGTCATTATCACTTCTAAGATACTTGAATAGATCCAAGAATATACATTGTGTTGATTTTTGAACTAAGATTAATTTTGATAAACTAGTGGACAATTATAAAGGATACCAAAATTAAGGAGCGAAATGGTAGAAAGAGGTACAGATGTAGGGGTGGCTTTCTGAAGCATGCTGACATCTATCTTAAAGTTGACGGTGAGGTAGACGGATCTTTCCATCCAAAATTTAAATTGGAATAATGACAATTTAGATTAGCTGAAATAAAGCGAGTTGGTATCTTTTGCTGTAGCCTATATGACAAATGGTGTGGAGAGAGGAATTGCGGTTAACAGGACAAGCAAGAAAATAAAGGGGAGGTATTGATTGGTTGCTGGATTTAGTACCAATTACTTGGGTTGGTCTGCCACTTTTGGTAGGTCAGTTGGCTCATTTTGGCCTTGTTTTATTCTTATCATGCTTCATTTGATTCCTACTCAGATTTCTTAGTTTAGAATCCTATTATATAGTATGTCTTTTTTCCTTCTGCTTGCATTGCAATAATTTTTATGGCACTCAAATAACCATTTAAAAGAGTAAATAAGTTGGAGGATTTTTATATTTGTGCTAGTCTTTTGATAATGATTTCTATTGAAACTTCTTTTTTAGTTTCTACTTACTCTCCTTTAAACTGTTAAACTCGTAGAGATCAATTTTGTAGTTAAACTGTAATTCTCAAAAGAGTTGGAGCGAGGTGAAGAAAAGAACTTTGGAGAGGCAACAATTTTGCAATTTTGACCATTGAATATTTGCACTAATTGCAGCTTCTTGGATACCATTAAGATGTATGCATACAAGCAATCTAGAGTTCACATACCAGCAAGTTTCCAACTGCTCACCTCACTTATCTAATATCTGTTTGATCATTTCAAGTTTCACCTACAAAATTATGGACCTCCCATTAATACTACACTAGTGTGTAACCACGCTATGCGGCAAGCAAATTAGAGAAGAAATCCTTGAATATACCATCAATTCTTATCAATGGTAGACCACTCGCTTGAGCTGAGGAAAAGAAGGAAAAATTTTTGATTGCTTTCTAATTCATCTAAAAGAACTTAATGATGGAACAAATGTGGAAATGATAATTAATAGCTAAATAATGAATAATTTATAAATAATGAATAATCTATATTATCTGGATTTTAATTTTGTTGTGGGTGATTATATCAAAGGTCTTCTGCATGATCAATGTAAAATCAATTTTTTTCCCAAAAAATTTAAAATTCATAGAATAAAATATATGGTTAATGCATCATGCCATATGAAACTTGATGATTTCTTTGAAGAATGGGTTTCTTGAAAAAAGTCTTGCTCAATATATTTTTTCAAGAGTTATAGAAACAAATTCTTCCAGAATTTGAGGCAAAGGTCTAAATGACGAACTTTCATATAAATTTACCGGTTTAGATTCATCTTCTTTAAAAATTCATGTTACTTTGATGCTAAAGCTGCCAATTTAAATTTTGTGAACCAAACATGATTTATAAGATGTAGACATTGCCGAGGATCAACAGGATCTTTTTGATAACAGTTGGAAGAATGAATCTATTGCATCTTCCATCCATAATAAGGTTAAGTGTTGGAATCCCAATTAATTGCTGAGCTAACTTTCTAAATGTGATGAAGTTTATTGTATTAGTACTGTCTTCAACCATAGTATTCAATTGATACCTAATAAGGTTAAATATATGATGAGAGTTCATTATCGATCAAGAAGTTCATTTATTTTATTAGATAATATATTAAAATAATTAAGAAAATGATATGGTCATACCATTATACTAGAGGTTGATCATTCTTGCTGCATTGATTGCACCAAAAATTATCACCATAAGTTTTTATCAGGGCTCTAAAATTATAGCATGATTTATACTACCAACCGTATGGTGCATCTATTTCTTTTAAATTTATTTTACATATAAATTTTAACTCTTAGAAAAATAGAATATCAATTTCCCTACATTAAAGTGTATGAAAATTTTATAATTAAATATCTAACTATATCTGAAACTCATTCGGATCTAATTTCAATAATTCTTCGATTTTTTTTCTATTGGCAGTAGCTTCATGCCGTGGATTAGTAATGTTGGGGATAAATCCCGCTCCTGCCGAAGCCCGGCCCGATGCTCGGCCCAATGCAACCAGTAGCCGCTGAAGAGCTTTAGCGCCAGGCGCCAGGCCGAGCCCCTCCCACGGCCGAACTGCCTAGAGGCTGAACTCCCACCGCCAGCCGAACTTCCTGACGGCCGAGCTCCTTGGACTTCAAGCGGCAGGACTTCTTCGGGAGACGGACTCCTCCCAGACGCCCATCCGAGCTCCTCCCGGGTTTTTCCTTCAGCCGAACTCTCCTACAAGCCCGAACCCATTCGGACCCCACGGCCGAACTCCTTCGGACCGACTTCAGGCAAGCCCAAGTGGCCGAACCCCTTCGGACCGACCCTAGGCGACCGAACTCCTCAGCGAGCCCTGGCCGAACCAACTAGCAACCGAAGTCCTTCAACTGGCCAGCCGAGCTTCTTCGGGCCTCTCAGCGGTCGAACTCCTCGGCAACCGTCCCGCGGCCGAACTCTACAGATGGCCGACCCTTCAGCCAGACGAACTCCCCCAGCTTCCCCTTCGGCCGAACTCTGTTACAAGTCCGAACTCCATTGGACGAACTGTCGCCTGCAGCAAGACCGGACGACGCCTTCCTCTCCGTACCGGACTCCATGCGGCCCACGACTCGCCAGTATGGCTCCCACGATCCACCGGACGACGCCGCCCTCTCCGTACCGAACTCCATGCTGCCCGACGACTCTCTGCCAGACGGCATGGCCGTCACCATCAACTAAGCTCCGCTATAAAGGGACCCCTCCAGATACGCCAAGGCTAAGCTCTCTGAACTCTCGACTCTCTAAGCTCTCCTCCTCATCTCTAAGCTCCGGAACTCATTCCGAGCACTCCATTACTGTTGGCCGGAAACTAACTTGACCGTCGGAGGGTCCTGCCGGAGCCACCCCCCCACCGGTTTCGGACGGAACTTCGTTTTGCAGGTCCCCGGCGGCGACCTCGACGGCCTCGACTCCGGCGACCTCCGGCGAGGATGGATTTCTGCACCAACAGATTGGCGCTGGAAGAAGGGACTGAACCTTCGAGGTTCCCTTATTCTTAAAGGAGTGCTCGACGACCACTTGGAGCCGATAAATTCCCTGCTGGTAGGATTTACCAGCAACACCGTACCAGCCGAAGTCTGCTCCGAATCGGGGAGGCCAGCGCATGGTAGAGGAGGTCGTTTGGACGGGACTTGCTGCCCGAGGGAGCTCCGAGGAACAACGCCCCGTCGACCCCTCAAACGAGAATGTGCTGTCCGCGACTTTCCTTCGGTAAAATTCTTCCCTCTGAATAATATTACTTCTGGATACGAAAACTATGTGATGACAGGGAAGCAGCAGTCAATAATCACCGCGTTAGGAACAGGAGGAGAACCTCGTCCTAACGCGAGCACCAACCTCGGCTGCAGGAGATAAGATCTCCCCCGAGGGAAGCTCGGCTGCAGGAGATAAGATCTCCCCCGAGCGCGCAACCTCGGCCGCAGGAGATAAGATCTCCCCGAGCGCGCACTTCAACCTCGGCCGCAGGAGATAAGATCTCCCCCGAGCGCGCACTTCAACCTCGACCGCAGGAGATAAGATCTCCCCCGAGCGCGCACTTCAACCTCGGCCGCAGGAGATAAGATCTCCCGAGCGCGCAACCTCGGCTAGAGATAAGATCTCTCCCGAGCGACCGTGAACAACCTCGGTTAGGAACAGGAGGAGAACCTCGTCCTAACGCGAGCATCAACCTCGGCTAGAGATAAGATCTCTCCCGAGCGACCGTTGACAACCTCGTTCCCAGCACCGTTGACAACCTCGGCTAGAGATAAGATCTCTCTCGAGCGACCGTGAACAACCTCGGTTAGGAACAGGAGGAGAACCTCGTCCTAACGCGAGCATCCAACCTCGGCTAGAGATAAGATCTCTCCCGAGCGACCGTTGACAACCTCGGCTAGAGATAGATCTCTCCCGAGCGACCGTTGACAACCTCGGCTAGAGATAAGATCTCTCCCGAGCGACCGTGAACAACCTCGGTTAGGAACAGGAGGAGAACCTCGTCCTAACGCGAGCATCAACCTCGGCTAGAGATAAGATCTCTCCGAGCGACCGTTGACAACCTCGGTAGAGATAAGATCTCCCGAACGACCGTGAAACAACCTCGGTTAGGAACAGGAGGAGAACCTCGTCCTAACGCGAGCATCAACCTCGGCTAGAGATAAGATCTCTCCCGAGCGACCGTTGACAACCTCGGCTAGAGATAAGATCTCTCCCGAGCGACCGTGAACAACCTCGGTTAGGAACAGGAGGAGAACCTCGTCCTAACACGAGCACCAACCTCGGCTAGAGATAAGATCTCTCCCGAGCGAGCGACGTTGACAACCTCGGCTAGAGATAAGATCTCTCCGAGCGATCGTGAACAACCTCGGTTAGGAACAGGAGGAGAACCTCGTCCTAACACGAGCATCAACCTCGGCTAGAGATAAGATCTCTTCCCGAGCGACCGTGAACAACCTCGGTTAGGAACAGGAGGAGAACCTCGTCCTAACACGAGCACAACCTCGGCTAGAGATAAGATCTCTCCCGAGCGACCGTTGACAACCTCGGCTAGAGATAAGATCTCTCCCGAGCGACCGTGAACAACCTCGGTTAGGAGGAACCCTCATCCTAACGCGAGCATCCAACCTCGGCTAGAGATAAGATCTCTCCCGAGCGACCGTTGACAACCTCGGTTAGAAGGAGGAGAACCTCTCCTAACGAGCGACCTTGACAACCTCGGCTAGAGATAAGATCTCTCCCGAGCGACCGTGAACAACCTCGGTTAGGAACAGGAGGAGAACCTCGTCCTAACACGAGCACCAAACCTCGGCTAGAGATAAGATCTCTCCCGAGCGACCGTTGACAACCTCGGCTAGAGATAAGATCTCTCCCGAGCGCGAACCGTTGGGACAACCTCGGCTAGAGATAAGATCTCTCCCGAGCGACCGTGAACAACCTCGGTTAGGAACAGGAGGAGAAACCTCGTCCTAACACGAGCACCTCGCTGAACTCTCGAGCTGCAGGCAGAGATAAGATCTCCCCCGAGCGCCGGAGGAACCTCGGCCAGAGATAAGATCTCTCAACCTCGGAGGATCCCTCGGAGACCTTCCACAACCTCGGCTAGAGATAAGATCTCTCCGACCGACCGGAACAACTCGGTTAGGAACAGGAGGAGACCTCGTCCTAACGCGAGCATCAACCTCGGCTAGAGATAAGATCTCTCCCGAGCGACCGTGAACAACCTCGGTTAGGAACAGGAGGAGAACCTCGTCCTAACCCGAGCGCCACCTCGGCTGCAGGAGATAAGATCTCCCCCGAGCGCGCACTTCAACCTCGGCTGCAAGATAGGAGGTCTCCCTCGAGTCGACTTCAACTGACGAAGATAATGTCGCCCCCGAGGAGCTCAAATCCGACCTCGACCGTAGGAGGCGAGATTTACTTCGGCTTCAACGTCAGCTTCATCGACTTTAGCCGGAAACGAGTTCCATTTCAACTCCAAACATCGACTGAAGATGAGGTCTCCCCCAAGCCTCAGCCTCAACTTCGGCGTCAATCTTGGCTGGAGATGAGACCTCAAATGCGGAGCCTGGAAGAAGACTTCGGCAGTCGCCTGTTTTGGTACTCCCTTCCTTCAATTTTTGAACTCGGGAGTGGGGGGGCTACTGTTGGGGATAAATCCCGCTCCTGTCGAAGCCCGGCCCGATGCTCGGTCCAATGTAACCAGTAGCTGCTGAAGAGCTTCAGCGCCAGGCGCCAGGCCGAGCCCCTAACACGGCCGAACTGCCTAGAGGCCGAACTCCCCTGCACCAAGGTCCGGGCCGAACTGCCTAGAGGCTCCTTGACTCCAAGCGGCAGGACTTCTTCGGGAGACGGACTCCTCCCAGACGCCCATCCGAGCTCCTCCCGGGTTTTCCCTTCAGCCGAACTCTCCTACAAGCCCGAACCCATTCGGACCCCACGGCCGAACTCCTTCGGACCGACCCCAGGCGAGCCCATGCAGCCGAACTCCTTCGGACCCCACGGCCGAACTCCTTCGGACGACCGGCGAACTCCTCAGCGAGCCCTGGCCGAACCAACTAGCAACTGAAGTCCTTCAACTGGCCAACCGAGCTTCTTCGGGCCTCTCAGCGGCCGAACTCTACAGACGGCCGACCCTTCAGCCAGACGAGCTCCCCCAGCTTCCCCCTCGGCCGAACTCTGTTACAAGTCCGAACTCCATTGGACGAACTGTCGCCTGCAGCGAAACCGGACGACGCCTTCCTCTCCGTACCGGACTCCATGCGGCCCACGGCTCGCCGGTATGGCTCCCACGATCCACCGGACGACGCCGCCCTCTCCGTACCGAAACTCCATGCTCGCCCGACGACTCCTCTCCGTACCAGACGACTCGCACAGCCGTCACCATCAACTAAGCTCCGCTATAAAAGGACCCCTCCAGATACGCCAAGGCTAAGCTCTCTGAACTCTCGACTCTCTAAGCTCTCCTCCTCATCTCTAAGCTCCGGAACTCATTCCGAGCACTCCATTACTGTTGGCCGAAAACTAACTTGACCGTCAGAGGGTCCTGCCGGAGCCACCCCCCCACCGATTCCGGACGGGACTTCGTTTTGCAGGTCCCCGGCGGCGACCACGGCGGCCTCGACTCCGGCGACCTCCGGCGAGGACGGATTTCTGCACCAACAAGTAATATCTTATTTTTTTATTCCATAAATTTAGTTTGGAACAACTAGTGTTTTTATTCTATACATATATATTTAAGGATATCTTTGGATCATGATGAATAAACGAAATGTTTGTTAGATATGATGTGATAAATTTTCTTTATGCTAAACTCTATTGATATTTTTTTATCTTTGGTATTTCTATGTTTTTGTAAACTCTAGATGCTGAACGTGTTGATAAGAAAATTTTTTCTATAAATGCAGAACATATATATTACTTTGGTGATAAGAGTATTGATTTCTTTATAAAAAAATATTATATAAAAAAATTATTCTTATATGTTCTAACAGCCATATTTGTCAAGATAATAACAATAGGGCTTTTCCTTTGTACTTCGCAAATCATTTTTTGATCCATTTCTTTAGCAAATTTAGCTCAAAAGGTAATTGATATCTTTTGCATTTTGTAAAACATGAAATATATATATATATATATATATATATATATATATATATATATATATATATATATATATATATATATATATATATATATATATATATATAGTGATATTGTGCAATTTTAAAAGAAGTGATGTAGATAAATGAACAATGTATTTCCGTCTGCTTATGAAAAAAGGAATCTAGATTTCTGGAGTCTGTTTACAAACCAACTTCTATCTAATATATATCTGCTCAAGGGATCCAAAAGCTACTATATGACTGATAACATCTGCAAAATAAATGATTTAATACAAAGAAATATATATATAATTTCACAATTCAAGTTTCAAAGAGTGGTAACTAAAATTTATGCATACCTTTTAAATAGAAGTCATTACAATTTTTAGCTGGTAGTTCATCGAAATTGATAAAATTAAATTTTTGAAGAGGTATGGAGCTACTGTCATCATCGACTTGCTAAACAACTGTCCATCTATTGATGTAGATAATATATCAATGAAAAATAATTTTGAATTCTTTTTTTTGTTGGGAGCAATGCCAAATCTTTCAAAGAAATACACATTTCCTTCAATGAGAATGTTCTTGAATTGTCCAACAACTCCCTTATGAATTTATGCTTGAATTACATTTTCCTATAAATTTAAAGAAAGTTTAAATATATAACACATGCATATATTAAAATATAATTAAGAATTTATAAAAATGTTGTTAGAACCTCTTCATCGATTAGGATGTAATTTACGCTTAGCAGTTGATTATCAGCATTAGAATTTATTGAATCCCAAAGTCTTGCAACTCTAACTTTTATTCTCCAAGTCCATCTCTCTAACGATAATTATGATAGCATGTATTTCATTTTTTCTTCCTAACCTGATTGCAAAAAAGAAAAAAATCATACAATATAAAATATCCAAAAATTTATAAAAATTTATAGAATAATATTTTTAATAAATCACATTATATTACTTTATAAGAAATGAAACTACCTAGAGGTAAGTCAGAAAATATTTTGTGGTAGACAATATTTTTGATATAATTCTATAATTGCATTCATTCTTTATCAAAACTTTAATTTCTTGTTGTGATGTAACACCGAAAAGTGCAACATAAAATTGGCCGTGAATAAACACCGAACTGGATAGATACAATAAAACCTTTTTTAGTGTTTGATCTTGACTTTGTTGCTTATCATAGCATAGCAAAGTCTCACAAAAAATTGCTTTATCTTAAAAATAAACGGACATTTTGTTTCACTTACTTGCATAATAATCCAAGGAATGTAAACTTTGGCATCAATGTGACTATCCATGATAACTTTTGCTTTTATAACTTTTGCGGTTAAGTTAGTTACAATCAATCTAATGCCATTGCAAAAACTTAAACTTTGATTGATATTTCATAATAATATTATTGGGGCACTTTTTTCAACTATAAATCATGATGATGTGGAACACCATTGAATTTTAAAGAATTTAAAAATTCAATGGGATACAAAATATTCTCAATAATATCATCTATTAATGTTCTACATACTGTGTTGAAACTTAAATGTATTTTTTCTTCACTGTTTAGCAGAGATAGCAAATACATATTTATTTCATCAACTACTTCATTTATGGGTGTAATTAGAGCCCTCTCTTTTAGATACGTAGGATCATCATGCTTTTTTCAAAGTCTGTATAAGCAACAGAAGCAATATGCTGAACATGATTTTAATTTTTTTCTAGTTTTTATATGTCGTGAATCCGAAATTTTTATCCAAGATGGTTTTTCTTCATCTTCTTCTACTTTAATGGTGGATACTTTTCTATTACCAACATCCAAAATCTAGTTGCTAAAATTCACCAATGCTATTCTGAATTCTTTATCCATTTTGCTATTCAACAATCGCATATTTCTTTTTAAAAGAAAGATTGTGCAATAGCCCCATAAATATAATCAATTTAGTGATACATCAACTATTTCTACTCTATTTTTCATAACAAATCATTAGAAAAATTTGCCTAAAAAAATCTCCTCCAAGAAGTACGATGTTTCCACCAAATGGCCAAAAAAATTTCCTCTTAGAGGTATGATGTTTCCACCAAATAGTCTTTCTCTGGCATTGGTGTATTTTGTTTACAAAATATCTTTCAAAGTTATTTCTAGTGTTTCGAAATAACTTTAATGATTCATAGGAGCTTCATTCCAAACCATCAAACCTATAGATTTGATCAACTTCAAAAGTTGAGCATCCTTTCTGATTTTACATATTAAATACTCATTAACTTCAATTAGTATTTTGAATCTTGAATGCATGGTCCATCCACCAAGTAACAAAAATGATGCTATTCTCGAAGAAGCAACCATTAAAATAAGTTTTTTTTCTCTAATCGTACTTTTCAAATTATTGTCTGTCATAAGAAAGTTTTGCCTATTCCTCCATGATCATATACAAAAAAAATAATCTTTCTTTACTTTTTATTCATCATATTCAATACCATATTATAAATAATTTGCTATTCTTCATTCAATTTTTGAAATAACATTAAATGTTCCTTCCACAGCTCATGGATGTCATAATCTAACTCTTCTCTCAATAATCTATTATTCAATTCTTCTATTGTTTCTCTTTTAGGCATTAAAAGATTATGATCAGAAAAAGAATAGCAATTTCTATTAAATAATTTCTCTAATTCGAACAAAACATGATTCTTCAGTTGTGATTCTGGAATTGGTAAATCAAGGAGTTCCAATACATTCTTTAATCCACGGATGATATCATTTACAAAATTTTTTCAATGCATTTCTAACAATTTGGCTAGATCCGCCACTCCATAATAAACTATTAAAATAAAAATAGCTATTTCTGTCCAGTAAGAAGGTTCATCCAATGCTTCATTTCATTTTTATCATTATCTAATAAACCAAACGTATTGCATACAGATTAATGTTGGATGTATAATACCATTTACACTTTTAATTTCGTCATAGTTGTTGGCTCCTTTCATCACTATTAAGAGCATTCTCAAGTAGTATAGTTCATCTAAGCTGAGATAAATGCAAACTATTCTACCAATTTTATTTTTCTACTTTCTTCTAATTCAAATTTTATCTTTAGAATTTCATATCCATTTTTTCAAAAATTCAGCGTAAGTTAACTCTTCAGCATCCTCAAATATTTTATTTGCCTATATCTATTCTATAAACATTATTCTTTCTATATCCTTTCTTCCAAGAACAGACGATAAACTTTGATTTCTGTTGGTGCAGAAATCCATCGCCGCCGGAGGTCGCCCTTATCGAGGCCGCTGGAAGCCGCCGGGGACCTGCAAAACGAAGTCCCGTCCGGAACCGGTGGGGTGGTGGCTCCGGCAGGACCCTCCGACGGTCAAGTTAGTTTCCGACCAACAGTAATGGAGTGCTCGGAATGAGTTCCGGAGCTTAGAGATGTGGAGGAGAGCTTAGAGAGTCAAGAGTCCAGAGAGCTTAGCCTTAGTGTGTCGGGAGGGTCCTTGATATAGCGGAGCTTGATGGTGACAACTGCAGCCGCGTGCTGGCGGGCCGCTCGAGGTTCGGTGGAGTCAGTCTCACTGGCGCCGCGTGCGGCGGATGGAGGGTGACAGCCATCGCCGCCTGACAGTGGGTCGCTATCGCCCGCGGCGGACTGACTGATGGTGATGGTTGCAGAGCTTGCCGAATGAAGGGATGAAGGCCTTCGTCGTGTGCCCATTTCGGAGGAGTTCGGGCTCCTGAAGAGGAAGATAGGAGGGAGTTCGGCTCCCATAGGCGTCTGGCGAGAGGTATGCAGCTAAGGCCCGTCCGCAGAAGAGTTCGGCTGCTGAGAAGCCGCGGCTCGGCCGTCTGGGATTCGGCCGGCTGTTGGACTTGGGCTGAGGCTTGGACACTTGAGAGTTCGGTAGGAGCTCGGTCGGCCGAAGTTTGACGAGGGCGACCGCTGAGGAGTTCGGCCCAGTGACGACTGCTGAGGAGTTCGGGCTCCTGAGTGGCGACCGCTTGGGGATTCTACTAAAGCCCGTCGGCTGAGGAGTTCGGCCGCTAAGAGGACTTCATTGAAGCCCGGCCGCACGGGCTCGCCAAGGGTCGGTCCGAAGGAGTTCGGCTGCACGGGCTCGCCTGGGGCCGGTCAGAAGGAGTTCGGCCGTGGGATCCGAAGGAGCTCGGCCAGGGCTCGCTGAGAGGACTTCTTTGAAGCTCGGCCGCCTGGGGTCGGTCCGAAGGAGTTCGGCCGTGGGAAGTCCGAAGGAGTTCGGCTGCACGGGCTCGCCTGGGGTCGGTCCGAAGGAGTTCGGCCGTTGCACGGGCTCGCCTGGGGTCGGTCCGAAGGAGTTCGGCCGTGGGAAGTCCGAAGGAGTTCGGTTGCATGGGCTCGCCTGGGGTCGGTCCGAAGGAGTTCGGCCGTGGGATCCGAAGGAGTTCGGCCAGGGCTCGCTGATTCGGCCTCTAGGCAGTTCGGCCGTGCTGGGGAGTTCGGCCTGGCGCCTGGCGCTGAAGCTCTTCAGCGGCTACTGGTTACATTGGGCTGAGCGTTGGGCCGGGCTTCGGCAGGAGCGGGATTTATCCCCAACAGTAGCCCCCCCACTCCCGAGTTCAAAAATTGAAGGAAGGGAGTACCAAAACAGGCGACTGCCGAAGTCTTCTTCCAGGCTCCGCATTTGTTGCAGCTGAAGCTCGGGGGAGGTCTCATCTCCAGCCAATATTGACGCTGAAGTTGAAGCTGAGGCTTGGGGGAGGTCTCATCCCCAGTCGATGTTTGGAGTTGAAGTGGGACTCGTTTCCAGCCAAAATTAGGTGAAGCCGACGTTGAGGCCGGAGTCAATGTCGCCCCCCGTGGTCAGGGTCGGAGTTGACATTGCCTTCATCAACCGAAATCGATTCGGGGGAGACCTCCTCTTTTGCAGTCAAGGTTATGATCGCTTGGGGGAGATCCCGTCTCCCGCTGATGCTGATACCGAAGTTGAAGCTGAGGTCTGAAGGAGACCTCGTCTTCTGCAGTGAAGCTTGCCGTAGACTCTGGGGCTCGGCCTTGGACCTTGCTCGCGTCAGGACGAGGTTCTCCTCTTGTTCCCAACGGGCTGTGGGGGCACATGGGGACCGTCGTCCTCGTCTCTCCCCCATCCCGTCCTTGGTGGACGGGGCCTTTGACTTTGCTCACGCTAGGACGAGGTTCTCCTCCTGTTCCTAGCCGGCTGTGGGGGCACATGGGGACCGTCGTCCTCGTCTCTCCCCCCATCCCGTCCTTTGTGGACGGGGCCTTCGACTTTGCTCACGCTAGGACGAGGTTCTCCTCCTGTTCCTAGCCGGCTGTGGGGGCACATGAGGACCGTCGTCCTCGCTTCTCCCCCCATCCCGTCCTTTGTGGACGGGGCCTTCGACTTTGCTCACGCTAGGACGAGGTTCTCCTCCTGTTCCTAGCCGGCTGTGGGGGCACATGAGGACCGTCGTCCTCGCTTCTCCCCCCATCCCGTCCTTTGTGGACGGGGCCTTCGACTTTGCTCACGCTAGGACGAGGTTCTCCTCCTGTTCCTAGCCGGCTGTGGGGGCATTTCCGCTCGCTTTTTTTTTTTTTTTTTTTTTTTTTGTGACCCTGAAACGATAGTGTCGAGCAACAAGGTTTTATTGAGGGAAACTACTGGTAGTACATTCTCAGGTTTTCTGAGTTCCAAGGTCGGGGAAGCGCTAGTCCTCCGAGCTCCTTTAGGCGATAGGTTCCAGGTCGGATGACCTCTACCACTTCGTACGGACCTTCCCAATTTGGGACGAGCTTCCCTTGACTCTGGGGCTGAGGAGACGGCTGCTCGTCGGAGCACTAAGTCCCCAACTCTGAACGCCTTGCTTTTGACTCTGGAATTGTAATACCGAGCCACCTTCCGTTGGTAGGCGGCCATTCCGGATGCGGGCTGCCTCCCTCTTTTCTTCCAGAAGGTCGAGGTTGGTCTCTGAGGTCCTGGGGGTTGAGTTGCTCGTTGAAGCCCACGATTCGAGCAGACGGGAGTTTGAGCTCGATCGGGATGACTGCCTCGGTGCCGAAGGCCAAGGCGAAGGGTGTCTCGCCGGTCGGTACCCTCTGCGTTGTTCGGTATGCCCAGAGAACGTGGTAGAGTTCGTCTACCCAGGCCCCTTTTGCCCTGTCGAGCCTCGTCTTGAGGCCTTGCAGCAGGGTCCGATTGGTCACTTCGGCTTCCCCATTGGCTTGCGGATGAGCCACCGATGTGAAGTGGTGGGAGACGTTTAGTCCTTCGCAGAACTCGGCAAACCGGGCTCCAGCGAACTGTCGCCCATTATCGGTTATGAGAGGCTCGGGGCAGACCGAACCGGCAGATCAGCGTCTTCCAGACGAAGTCCTGCACCTTGGCCTCGGTGATCTTCGCTAGTGGTTCCGCCTCGACCCACTTGGTAAAGTAGTCAATCGCGACCAGGAGGAACTTCCGTTGTCCGGACGCCGTTGGGAAGGGGCCGAGGATGTCCATCCCCCACTGCGCGAAGGGCCAGGGTGCAGTGAGCGGAGTGAGTTCGGATGCCGGCTGCCTTTGCACGCTGGCGTTCTTCTGGCAGCGGTCACACCTCTTCACGTATTCCGTGGAATCACGAAGTAGGGTCGGCCAGTAGTACCCTTGCCGAAGTAGTCTTTGCGATAGGGATCTGGCTCCCGCGTGACTTCCCGCAGAGTCCTTCGTGGACATCCTGTAGCGCGATGCAGGCCTCAGAGGGTCGGAGGCACCTCAGCAACGGGAGGGAGTACGACCTTTTATATAACCTGCCCTCGTACAAGACGTAGCGGGAGGCTTGACTCCTGAGCTTCCGAGCTTCTCTCCGATCGTGGGGAGGACCCCTTCTTCGAGGTAGGCGATCAGCGGATCAATCCAGCTGGGCTCGAAGTCCGTCCGCAGGACG